>CM069908.1:28003477-28309246 GCA_036172215.1 Camellia granthamiana | reverse complement strand
AGAAAAAGTAATTACAAAAATATAATAAATATTATAAATTAAAATCATAATTTTTTATTAATATGTAATAATTTTTAAAAATTACCACTGAATAGTGAATGGTAATTTTCCCTAAATAGTTTGTCTCGTTTTAGAGTCATTTGGCATACGTTAAAATAATAAAAAGTTAAAAAGTCACTAAAAAAAAATTAAAATTTTATAAGAAAATTTAAATATTTCTTCACATCCCCTTTAGTTTTTGCATATTTTAATAATTCAAAGAGAGTGAGGGGTTGGGCATGAGAGAGACAAAGTGAAATTAGAGTGGGCACGAGAAAAAAGATTGAAATATTAGGGACGGACACGAGAGAAGAGAGAGAGAGAGAGAGAGAGAGAGAGGGGCGCAAAAGTGGAAAATTAAGGGATTAAGTTTTTTGGGATGGTTTGAAAGGCCTTCACAATTAACAAAAATGCAAAAAAAATAAAACCTTTTGGAACGATTTCAGGTTTATCCGTCTCTAATAATAGTATTTATTCGGTGCCTTTTTTGGTGACAATCACTTGTCTTCGCCAAAAAAAAAAAGATTTTGCCACAGTTTTTTTACCGTCGCAAATGCCTATTTTTTGAGATAATTTTTGAACCGTCAAAAAAATCCGTGTCTAAAGCCCCATTTTGCAGTAGTGAGCCCTCAAACTTGACGTTTGAAGAGAAACTTATAATCAACTCAACATATGTAAGTTTTTTATACTTTTAGGCTCCGTTTGTTTTCAGAAGTAGAATGGAAGAATTGATAGTGAATGGATTAAGTAAAATTGTGTTATTTTTTATGACAGTTGTTGGTGTAAGGATTGTTAAATTATTTTTATATAAAATAATAAAAAATACAAAAATACGAAAACATTAAACATTAATATTCAAAAAAAATAAAATGCCTAACATGTAAAAAATAAAAAATTTCCAAAAAAAAAAAATAAAACAATGATTTTTACTTAACAAAAATACAAAAAATTAAATATTAATGTTCAAAAAAAAAAATGCCAACATGTAAAAATAATAAATAAATAAATAAATAGTCCGGCGGACTAAAATTTTAATATCACCTCCACCTCCACCTCCACCTCCACCTCTTCCATCCCATCTCCCTTCCAAGGCCTATCATAATACTAAGAGATTATGAGTCCCCTCCCCATCTCTCATGACATATAGTGGATCCCATATCACTATCAATCCCAATCCCTCTGTATAACTCCAAACAAATTGGAGTTAGTATACATCAAAAATGCATATACAGATACCAAAAAAATAAAATAAAACAAGTGAAATTGTAGAGACTTTCTTATTTTACACATCATTTCTCCTGGTCAGCTCAACCACATGTGTGGCCTAAAGCAAAAAAATTAAAATCTGGTTGTTTATTTTGTTTTGTTTCTTTTTTGTCTTAGGGTCAATAACATATGAAATAGACCTCATGAAAGAATACAAGTTTGATAAAAGAATTGGACCTCTTTTTGACCAAATTTTTTATTAAATTTAAATTTTATGCAGCGTTTGGTGAATGATTGGAGATGCTCTAATAATCCAATCCATTTATTATTTCATATTATCATGTCGTGTTCATGCGTTGTATCATTAAATTAGTTTTATTAATATCTACTGAATGAAAAATTATTCAAGAAGAATATTTGATTAAATTTTATATTCTTAATTTATGAGTGTGAGAGAGTGAGAAATAGACTTTTCATGATACACAAATGATAGGGATACTAAATCACTAATTTTTTTTTTTTTGTTTTACCAATTACACATATGAATGTGGTCTCACATGAATATAGAGGCCATGTATAAAGTTGATAGAAAATTTGATAATCTTATTTTAGTTTGAAAAAGCTACAGTCTTTGTTTATTTATTTATTTTATTTTACTTATAAGATTTCAACTCCAAATTGAGACTTTTTGTTATACTAAGGCCTACCACGGGTGCATCATTTGCAGCCTCCTTGAGCCGGCCTGCCATTTCCATTCTATGCACACACTTAATGAAAATATTTTTTTTAATAATTTTTTCCTTAAACAAAATTACTAATATAAACATTAGTGTACGCATTCAACTTGAAATTCATGTTTTCTCAATACACGTCTTCTATAGAAAAAAAAATCTTGATACACATCCATTATGAGAAAAACTCTAAATCCTACTTCTATTATTACCTTTAAAAATATATTTTTCCTCATTCACCTATTGTCATCTTCCAAAGGTTCTCATCTTTTCAATCTATTTTCACTTTACATTGTCACCTTCCGAAAGTGCTCATCTTTTCCAATCTATTATCAAACCCTCACGTTACTATAGAATGGGTTCTTACTCATTCAAATCTCACCATCATTATTTAGGCCAAGTTTGAGAAGACTAAATAAATGCACTTTTTGACTTTTTATGAATATGGGTTGGATTTGGGTTGGGTTTTGAAGTAATGTGTTAAAGAGGTGATGTGACTTAAATAAGATGATGTGACTTAAATAGGATAGTGACTTTTTGACTTTTTGACTTTTGAATTTTTTGAAGATGCCAAACTTGGCCTTAGTTTATGGAAGATTTGTATGATGAAAGCTTCGATTTTGAGAAGGATGTCATCTTTTATGACAAAAATATCAACGAAAACGTGAGTTTGAATATTAAAATCATACCCTTTTTTTTTAGTACCATTGGGTAAAAGTCAAAAATTACTAAGTTTTTCGGCAACCAAGTTCCAAACTAAATTTTCTTTTTCAGAAATCAAGTTTTGAAGAATTTTCTTTTTCAGCAACCAAGTACGAAAAATGTTTTTTTTTTTTTTTTTTTTTGGGGGGGGGGGGGGGGGAATATTTTTTTGACTATCAAGTTCCAAACAATTTTTTATTTCTGATACTCTACTTCCGAACTCTTTCTATAATTATTCTAAATTTCAGAACTAATCTGTTATTATTGTTTTGAGTATTGTCAACCTAATTTATTTTATTTTTTTTCTTTTATTATTAGGTTTTCTATTGTTTGAGTCTTATCTATTGAAAATAGTTGTTCAACTTTCTTCAATGGAGATTTAAGGTTTAGGCTTGTGTACATAGGATTTGGGTTATGTTTTGAATAGTGTGTACACTTTTTACTAGTTAAGGTATATTTGGAAAAAAAATGTGTGGAGTGAGCATATATTATATATTTATTATTTTTTAAGTGTATGAACTGCATGTCATAATTTAATTGATAAAAATTTAAAATAAATTACAAAAATTATATTTACAATAAAATATAAATACATTTCATTTTATAAGTTTCGTAGTTATAATTAACCATATGATAGTAGTAAATTACATTTGTTAATATACTAATTTTTTCTTATTTGTAAAATCTAAAAATTTGTCCATTCAAAATTGAAAATTGTCATATGTCATAACTCTTGCGCGAAAATGAATTAGGATTAGACTTGTGGTGTTGGACTAAACATTAGAAGTAACCTAGAAGTTAGTCGACTCAATATTTATACAAATGTGACATTCACTTAATCATTAAAAATTGTCTTCATCATTAAAAATTGTCTTTATCGGTTTGTGACCGATATGAGCCATGTTTGGGAATTTCAATATTGGATTAAATATTAAAAATAAGCCTAAAAAAAATCTAATTTGAGTCTATTTTTTTTCTTTTTCTTTCTAACAATTCTCGATTTAAGCCTATAATGTATCTATTTAATAACTCAATATCATTAAAAAAAATAATCGGAATATTTATGGTGCTTTTTATCAATCAATAAAACATATTTATAAATATTAAGAAAATTACATTTGAGCAAATTCTAACATAAAATTTTTACTTTAAAACTTAAGAAACTACACATTTTCTTTAACTCTGATCAATAATGCAACTAAACAAATTTTAATCATTATTATATGGAGAGACATGTGTGATAAGAATTTGTAGTATACAATTTTAAAAAGTAGGGTAAATTACACTTACCTCCCCTAAGGTTTCTAACAATTATAAGGACCTCTCCTGTAGTTTCAATAATTATACTAACTTCCCTTACTTTTGAAATTATTATCAAGATTTCCTCAATCCGTTAAGTTAGCACAAAGGACTTTACTTGAGTGTGCAAAAGGACAATATTACCCTTTGGTCTGAGCACTAAACCACAAGGGAGGTCCTTGGTAATTGTTAGAAACCTCAGGAGATGTAAGTATAATTTACTCCTCTCATCTTCGTTATATAAAATTTGACTTTAAGCGACTAAAATCTTAGTAGCCAAAACATTGTTATTTACTTTAGGCTACTAATATATTTAGTAGCTAAAATTCTTTTCTGCACTAAATGATTAGTCGTTAAAAATAATTGAACTTTTAGCGACAAAAAAATTAGTCGCAAAAAATATGATATGTAATTTTATTTCAAACCTTTTGGCAACTAAAAACTTAGTCGGCAATATAGTACATTTGGCGACTAAAATTTTAGTCTGCCAATGATCTTTCCTGACAATTCTTCCCCTACTAATTCTGCGACCAAATATTTTTGTCACTAAAAGCCTTCAGCGACTAAATAGTGACTTTTGGCGACTAAAAATTTAGTCGCAAAAAGTGAAAATTCTTGTAGTGTATATTTCTGCCTTTGCTTAAATCAAAATTTTTTATTACTAATTATTTCTCAAAATAAGTAATTTTCATAAAGAAAATTCAAAATAGCTATATGTATTTTTAAGATAATCTTTTTAATTAAAAATAGGTATTTTGAAAATTTTATAAAAACTCTATTTTATCCAATAGGTATTTTTCATAAACCCCCCCCCCCCCCCAAAAAAAAATAAAAAATAAAAATAAATACCTATATGTATTTCTAAATTTTTATTCAAACTCTAATTTCTCAAAATAGGTATTTTCATGTAAAAAAAAATCAACTACCCATATGTATTTTTAATATATTTTTATTAAAAATATGCATCTTTTCAAATTTTTATTCAAATTCAAAATAGGTATTTTTTGACATAAATTTTTTATTGCTAATTATTTCTATGCATATCAAATATAAATTGGTGGTCTTTTTCAAAAAAAATCGAATTCTTTTATATTTTGTTTTGTAATTTTCAAACAAATGATTCTATTTAATTTAGTATAAGTTTTGATGGTGATCAATCTGTTGGCTCTTAATGTATAGTTGTTCTACTATATACATGTGTGGCTCTTAATGTGTGGTTAAATGAAAGAAACAAATGTGAAATATTACAATAAAAATTTTAAAGAATTAAAAATTGGTTCAAGTAAAGTATAATTTTAAATTTAGATGTAATAAATGACAAATTGTTTTAATAGTTCATATTCTGGAAAAAAAAATGATCTTTCATTCCGTATCAACTAATTTTCATTTGTTGTAACAAGATTATATTTTTTCTTTTATTTTTAAACTTTGTTAATAACTTTAGAGAATATTAAGTGGCATTTTTTTTTTATATATTACATATCAATTGAAAATTTAAGGACTCAAATATAAAAATTAAAATTTGAAAATAATATAGGATTTTGAAATAACATGCTACTTAACAATGACAGAGAAAAAAATGACAGAGAAGGGTAGAGCAAATAAAAAGTATATGACACTACTATTGGTTGTAGCAGCAACCATGAATAAAAGAAAGAAGTGAAGAAATAGAAAGAAGAATGAAAGAAATAAAAAGAGTAGAATAAAAAAAGAGATAATGGAAATTAATTAAAGAGAAATGGATAGATGGTTTAGAGAGAGTAAGTGGATCTTGCGTAAAGAGAAAGAAGAACAAGAAAAACGAGAGAAATGAGAAGAAAAAAAAATTGAAGAAAGAAGATGGAAAAAAAAAGAAGAAGAAAATAGATAAAAAATAATATACACACAGTAGAGAGAGTATCAATTTAGTGAGAAGAAGAAGATAATGTAGGCTAAGGTCCATGTAGTTGCGCCCATAAGAATAATAAATAAGGGATGCCTTTGCAATTATGTAAAACCTCAAGGGAGGTCAGTGCAATTTACGTTTTCATCTTTGTATTGCAAGAAATAAAAGATTAAGGGCAATTTTGACTTTTTAACAGCAAAAGTTGTTGACATCATCTCATTCGGTTAAACATGCTAATAGATAGATGATGGAAGGGGGAAATCTTGATAATAATTTTGAAAGTAGGGAATGTTAGTGTAATTATTGAAACTATACAGGATGTCCCTGTAATTGTCTGAAATCTCAGGGGAGGTAAGTGTAATTTATCCTAAAAAGTAATATTAATTCAAAATTTTCAGTACGAAAAATACATACCCAACTTTATATTATGTTTGATTCATGGATTTAAGTAAAAATTTGGAAAGAGAAAGGAAAAAAAAATAGGTGAAATGTAAATGAAATATAATTACATTTTATTTAATAGGTAAATTACGCGGACACCCCTTGAGGTTTCTGTTTAATACAAATTTCCCCTTTCACATTTGAAAAATTACATTCCTCTCCCTAAAGTTTGTAATCTCATTACAAATTGCCCCCTAGATTGTTGATTGTGACACCCTGGCATTAAAGTTACCTTGTCATACATACTCACTTGGGTACAATGCATAGATGAGAAGGAGAGAGAGAGAGTCTATAATAACATTAGCAAAATATCATAATTATCTCTTCTCAATTGAACTATTCCAATAATTACATCATGTATCTTTTTACATTGATCAACAAGACATGTTAGTTTAGAAGATAAGAGATAATGTCAAGGTGGAGCCAAATGGTAAACATCTTTTAAGGAGTGTCCTTGATTACACAAAAAATGAAATCTAAGCTTCCAAACAAAAATAGCCTGAAGCTTAACATGGAACAACAAAAGAGAGAGCTTTCGTACTTGCATCCAAGATTCTTCTTCAGGCCGATCACTTAGGTAACGCATCCACATCGTTTCCTAAAAGATGGTTGGTTTGGGGGTGAACTAATTGTCACGTACTGACTCATTCGGGGTGTGAGTTCTACATCAAGCATCTTGCAAGTGCATTAGCTTGTGAGCAGCAAGGCAGACAGGGTAGATCCTTATCGCATCTCCTGGGTTGGTCTTTGGGCATAATTCACGGGGGTATGTAGTACGACTCGTGGAGCCGGCTTCTTGGGAGGATGACAAACGCCTAATCCGTGACAACTGGTATCTGAGCCAGGTTAGGGTCATTGTGATGGAGACAGCACGTGGGACTTACACCAAACATCTCCATTGTGGGGTCTGCACCAAGGGTGGTGTCTGCGTGGGGTGGGTTTCCCATGGGTAGGGAAACGGACAAGCATGGAGGCAAGCAAGGTAATGTCCCCCTAACGAGGGTGTCAGGGATTGGCGGTGGTAACATGTTAAGTACTAACTCATTTAGGGTGTGAGTTCTACACCAAGCACCTTGCAAGAGCATTAGCTTGTAAGCTGCAAGACAGATAGGGTAGATCCCTATTGCATCTCCTAGGTTGGTCCTTCGGCATACCACTCGTGGAGCTGGCTTCTCAGGAGGATGACAAGCGCCCAGTCCATGACATAATGCTCAGTAAGAAATACATTTAACAAGTTACATAAATAATTGAAATATATATATGGTCATGCATGCACTTGCAAGATTAAGATTCATATTTTCTCCATTAAAATCCAAATGTTAATGCATGATTGCCATTCAATGTCTCGTTCACAACATGGGGTGATAAAAACGCTATGACATCCCAAGCAAAGTCGCAAAGTCATACATACATATATAGTTTTATATACATAAACTATTAACACATTTGCCCATTCTAACAACGACCAGGTAATGGGCACCCAAAACCTTTCCATTTCCACTTTTGCCGACTCTAAAAATGGCAGGCTTATGGACACCCAAAAATCACGTTTTTCCACATTCACCGACTCTATAAATGGCAGGCTCGTGGACACCTAAAAACCTTTCCCACATTTGGCCGGCAAGATTCGTAGACAAGGCAATTAGACACCTTGACTCCTCACACGGGTACCAAATACAACACATAACTCAATTGCCAAACACGACTCAATTACCCGGACTCATAAGCTGTTTACCCCCTTTGACATCATCCAACACCAACAAGGTGGTTAAATCACATGATGCATAAGGTTTGTTCAATCTACAACAACATTAATAGTAATAATATTTATCACATAATAAATTCTTCAATTTCACAAGTTCACCACCTCCAAAACTCAAGAATTTATGTCCACAAGTTATCAAAAGTCCACATCTCAATGCAAAAGTACACTCAACACACTCAATTTCACTATTTAAGAGTCAATTGAACAAAAGCCCCCTTTATCAATTCAATTGGAAAACTAGGGTGTAATAAAAATTTGAGGAAATATCATTTTGCCCCCTAAATTATCACGCGTTTTTCAATTTGACCCCCATACTTTGATTTATTTCAATTTAGTGCCTGAACTTTCAACAAATTGATTAATTGAACCCCTGCCATCATATTTCGTCTACAATTGGACGGAATGCGCTGACGTGGCACCAAAGTTCATTTGGAATTTCATTTTACCCCATAAACTATACCTTAAAAATTAATTTTCCCCCCAAAATATAAAAAAATTAAATTTAAATATTTAATAAATAATTTTTTACCTCAATAATGAAAAAATTAGATTTTAAACAATATATACTTTGCAAAAAAATAATAAAAAATATAAAAATTCTCATTTTGAGATTATGAAGTATGGATAATTCGATTAACATGTTGTACCTGTACCGGGTACTTATCGATGTATGATTTTTCTGCATACATACTGGGTGCACAAAATATGTATTCAAATTTTTGTTTCTTAATTTTTGGCCTACCTGGACATATCGAATATATATCCAAGCCATGTCATACCTCAGTCGAAAATAATATTTTTCTTCTACTACAAAGATAAAATTCTTTTTACTAAACTTCTTTTTCATTTTTAGTTTTATACTTAGTATGGTTTTAAAATTAAGTTATGATTTATAAGTTATTTAATAATAATATTTAATTTTATCTTATACCTATGCTTTTGGCATTAAATGTCAATTATATGTTGGATTTAACAAATTAAACCATTTAATTAATTTTTGTATTATTTCAAATCAAAAATAAATATTTTTTTACAAACGTATTAAACCATACCCGTACTCATACCTTGCTTTTTAAAGATTTTACCATGTCAATGTACTCATATCGTACCAATACCAATACTAATACCCATACTTGTGCTTCATAGGTCTCAAATTATTTCCAGTTGATCCTAGAGAAATTTATTGAGCTGAAAATTTCTTAACTACTTTATGTGTATGTGCGCGCACAATTGTTACTAGTTTATTACCCAAATTAATTTCAATAGAATTGATCGACTAATAGTAATTTCAAAATTGAGTGGGAATTTTTTTTTTTCAAAATTTAGTAAGTAACTGGTACTGGTACGACATGTTTGTCGAAGTATCCATACTTCATAGTCTTAAGATAATTCTAAATGAGGACTTTTATATATTTTTTTTTAATTTTTTGCAAAGTATATATTATTTAAAATTTAATTTTTTTCATTATTGAGATAAAAAATATTTATTAAATATTTAAATTTAAATTTTTTTTATATTTGGGGGGCAAATTGATTTTTAAGGTATACTTTGGGAGGTAAAATGACTCTAAATGAACTTTGGTGCTACGTCAGCACATTCTGTCTAATTGTAGACAGAATGTGACTACAAGGGTTAAATTTATCAATTTGTTGAAAGTTCAGGTACTAAATTGAAATAAATCGAAGTATGAGGGTCAAATTAAAAAATGCATGATAGTTTAGGGGGCAAAATGATATTTCCTCTAAAAATTTGGGGCTTTTCTCCCATTAGCATATAAAAAGTCAATATTCACAATTTCTAACAATAATCAAGAAGGTTATAAATAAAAAATTTCAAAACATGGGGGAAACCCTTTTTATTCAACAAAACCCACTTTATATTACAAAAACCATCTCATACATTATTATAACTAAGAAAATATCACATATATACCTCAAACCATAAATATACCAAGTTAAAAGTACCCCTATATCAAGATTAAAGGTAAATGATGAAAACCCAACTTCAAGCTTCAAGAAATCAGAAAACAATCGGTAATGCTTTTTTATCTAGGCTTGTTCTTCAATCCCTTTCGAAGATCTAAAATGGATCTTAGTAAAAATCAAGGGAAATCAAAGTTTCGGGGCTAGGGTTTTAGAGTAAGGCACTAGAGAGAGAAAAGTGTTGGAAAAAGTGAGAAAAATGAGTGTTTGTTCAACCTTTAAGTGTGCTGCCTCGACCAGACCACTCGAGCGAAGTGTCGAAATACAAAGGGGCCACTCGAGTGAACTTTCCACTACTCGAGCGGTAAACGCAAGGTCTCAAAAGTTTTGCAGAGCTATAGTGAAAATACTGGGAGCTTGCATCTTATATTTGAGCGACATTTCCTTCGTTCGAGCGGTCTCGCCTACAAACCTGCAAGATATTGGGAGTTACAAATCTCTGCTCGAGAAGTGTAAGAACCTGAATTTTTGAACAACTAATTAGTTTGTTAATCATAATATTAAGTCAATTCATAGTGATTATTAAATTATTATGTTAATAGCATCATGATTAATACCAATATTAAATTTCTTTAAATAAAATTATTTATCTTTCTGTGATTAAATTTTTGTATCTAAACACAGTTGTGTATAGGGCTGCAAATGAACCGAGCTGAGCCGAGCTCTGCTGAGCTCGAGCTTGGCTCGTTTACTTATCAATCTCGTTTATTGAGCTCGAGCTCAGCTCGATAAGAAACTAGGCTCGAGCTCAGCTCGGCTCAGCTCGGCTTGGCTCGTTAACATTAATAAAACTCGAGCTCGGCTTAGCTCAGCTCGATAATTTTTTTTTAATATTATTTATATTATTTAAGATATAAATAATGAGTTTATACAATTATTTATATATATTTATATACTATTTATATTATTTAATATATAAATAATATATTTATTATAATTTAAATATAGATAAACGAGCCTAATATTCGAGCTCGAACTCAGCTCATTTACTAAACCAGCCGAGCCGAGCCCTTAACGAGCCGAGCTTATTCATGAACAGCTTGGTTCATTTGCAACCCTAGTTGTGGACACTAAGTGAGTTAAATAAATAAAAACCAAGTTGGTTAGAGGATAGAGAGAAAAAAAATAAAATAAAATAAAAAAAAGAGTCAAATTTGTTGTTTTGGGTAGAACATTTCGGCCGCCCTTTTTCCCTATAAAGCTGCTGTCAAGGCATGCCATGGCATGCAAGCATAGTCTAAGCCTATTCTTGTAGATGATAGTTCCCAAGCCAAGAGAAAAAAAAAATAAAATAAAATAAAATAAAATAAAAATAAAGATTGCCTCCAAGCTGCTATATATAGTGCACTATTCACCCTTTTTCATCACCACGGCTGAGGAAAGAAAAAGAGAGGAAGAGTAGAAAAGAAAAGAAAAAGAGAGGAAGAAGAGAGGGTCCTTGGTGGTTACCAGTTGAAAACAAGTTTTGAGAATTGTTTGTAAAAGCTTTTGTGGTAGGAATACTCAACCTTTATCCCCCCTTAGATATTTTTCTCAACTGAATCTATATATTAAAAACATGCAAGAGTGTGCATTGTTAATACACAATAGCTCAATGCATGTTACATTTTGATAGAATGATAGTCTTATGATTATATGATTTTTATCCTTCTTGCAAGCATGGATTAGATGGTTTAGCTACTAATTTTTCTTCTTATCTGTTCATATATTCTCCATTGTTTGGATAAATCTTGCATGCTTATGAATTTGTGTTTACTCTTCATGAATATTATTTTCATCTATTCCCTATTACCACTAATGAAAGTAAATATGAAGGATTAGAGTTTCACATGGGAATAGTAGCAAGAAATAATTTTTATAGTCTTACGTATGATTCATGGTGAATACAAAATGTGTTTTTCACAAAATAATGAACTTTCAGCAAAATAGATTTTTAATCCGTTTTGAATAAGCCCAAACAAACTCATGAGAACACTTTCATAAAAGCTGAAACTACTGGAGTAAGCTTAACATGTTTTCATGGTGCTAGAATATCAAAAGAAAAATTATTTGACAACGTTTCGTGGTCAAAACATATTTTTAACTTCATTGCTGTCTAGAGGCAGCAACAATGCTGACTTTACCAGGTCACCATTTATTCTACAGAATGAGTTTTCAAGTGATTCGGATTGGAAAAATTATATTTTTAAGTTACCTTTCCAATGCCGCTAGTTTCATAATTTTTTTTAAGCATTGAGAGAGAAACGTCAATTTTTCCAAAATACGACAGAATCTGTCCAGTTTTCTTAGAAAAATTATTTGACAATCTTCCTTTGGGTTTCAGTCTTCAAACTCTAGAAATATGTTCTAAACTCAAATATCTAACAAACCGTTCTGACCATACCTCTTTTTGACACCGTTTGAGGCCCCTTTTTATTTTTCAAACATAGATCACTTGTGCTAGAAGTTAATGCACTGTCCCCAAAAAAAAAAAAAAAAAAGTTTTCTCCAAATTTTATTTCTCCATTTTAAAATCATTTTTAGTCCTGGTATTCTTCTCAAAATATTTTCCTAAGTCGATGAACTAGCACCAGTTAAAATACTGTAATTGTTGAACTTTGTTTGGTATGGGTTTCATATTTTTTTTGTTTGACCATATAGCGCTGAAAGAAGAAGTGTGTGAATTTTTAAGAAATTTTGTGATGATTCTTAAGACATCCTATCATATTTATTTTGGTTTCCATACATGGTTGTGTTGTGCTATACGAACATTATGTCACTGTGGTTTTCAAACTAAAATTCACACATGCATCAAAATGTGAATTTGACGAAGTAAAGAAATACGAAATTGAACCGATGATACAATAAAATTTAAAAGTGATGGGGTGAGCCCAATTTAGAATCTTATGCAAGTAAGTTACGAACCCTAACATGGCACGGGAAGGTATTTCGGCTTTTATCGGTGTAGGCGATATAAGGTTGGTGGTGCGGGTGTCACAATATAGACCGTTCCTTTGGGGGGCAGACAGACAGTGATGTCACAACTCGAGTACGTAACACTAGTGCGTGGGCATCATTGGTAGTTACAGCAAGTAACATTTGAATATTTGACCAAGGGAGAGTCAGAATTGCCCGTGGCCATTACTTAGCGGTTAAGTGGAAATAGTGCTCCACGGGAAGTTACTTAAACTTATCTGATAAACTAAATCTATGAGAATTTAAAAAGAAAGGTGGGCATTTTCCTTATGATGAAATACTGCTTCCGTTTTCCATTTTATTTATTTATTTATCTATTGCTATTATTTCAACTAATATCATTCCTGTTATACTTATTAAATACTACTTGTTATTCTGTTACTACACATTATTCATTAATTGTGAGTATTATTATCGGGGTGTGTATTTTTGGGTTGTAGTATCTTATTGAGCTCGTCGCTCATTGGCATTCCTGTTGCCCTGGCGTTTTATGCCAAGTACCGAAGAAACCGAAGGGAACACCATGGCTTTGCAAGGCGACATTCAGCCTTGGTTAGTTTGAAGAGTGTCCAAATTCTATTAACTATTTTCTAAATTTTCTAGTTTTCCTCTAGTTTTCTTTTTATATTTGTGTTATTTTTTTATGTACTAAGACTAAGTTGTAATTTAAGAACTTTAAATATCTGGGTTGTTAATTAATAGATGTTAGTAATATTGGTGGCAATATTAATTTTAAGTTCTAAATCTTATTATGATGTCCTTAAATTTTAGGGCGTCACAAGAAGTCACCCAAAATCAGCTATTACATTGATGTTATGCTCTAAAATTTTCTAAATGACCATCTTTCCATTTTTTTTACTATTTCCTTTTGCTATCATCATAACTACATATTGTAACGAGTTGAATCAAATTGAATTTTTTCCCTTCTTATTATTATAGTTGTGGTATCGTGGACCATTTTGTTTAAATTGGTGAAAAAAAAATTATATTACTTGTTGATTTCAACTTTGTAAGGCCTGTTTGGCAATTTTTTTTTGTGTTTTAATTATTCTTGGGTCTTGAGTATTAAATGAGATATAAATTTAATTTTTGAAACTTATTTGATTAACTCGTACTTAATCATTTTGGTTCACATTTAATTATGTGTGTGGTGGGGGCCACCTTGTGTCTATTTAGATTATTTTATACATTAATCTCTGTAACGCCCTCAAAATAATGACATTAATCCCAATAATAAAAACATGCTATGATATATAAAAGATCCACATCCTTCCATTGATCAGAGTTGTACTACAAAAAGTATTACATGTTAACAACCAAGGCAAAGGCCCTAAGGGCTTACAGCTTTCCAAGTTAACACTTGGTTACACAAAAGTAGAGTACTAACTCATTTACACATAAAGCCCTTGGCTTGAATTTACATGTAATATATAACAAAAAGGAAAGACATCCAAAAAGTCTGTCCGCCACTAGCCTCCCAAGCTAAGTCCTTGGAGGTGGCATGCTGCCAGTACCTGAAAATGATGTTCCCATATAGGGTGAGCCACAGCCCAGTAGAAATATACTAAACCAGTTATGAATAACGACTAAAAGATTAACAATTCAACAGGTGGTCAACACTTTTACATTCTTTCATAACATGATACAAATCCAAGACACCTAAGTCTATGTTTCCTTTCATTTCCATTTCCTTTCCTTTTTACTTGCCATTTCACAATCTTGGCTCAGAACCTGGCCAAACATCTCACATGAAACAAACGTTCATGCCAACACTTCCATTCAACAACGATAAACATAACAGTTATATCAACACTTCCAAAGACAAGCATATACGCTCTGTCAATACACTTCTAGATAAGCATACACGCTCTATCTACGGAGTTCATCCCCTATCTCCTCCCAACAACATCCGGCTTAGAGGTTCATCCCCTATCTTCCCCTAAACCGTGGAGTACATCCCCTATCTTCTCCAACACAACACAATGCATATAAACAACAATTATACACATCACATATCAATACATAAAATCAATGTATTCTTACTATTATCATGCTCAATGAGACAATTCTATTCCAATTTCTCATTCTTCCCAATTAATTATCCAAATTAATTAATCAATGTAATTAGGACATTTTCCATAATTAGCATTACAACCCTTAGGTTCCAATTTCATTAATGTTTCAACATTAATTCCATGTTTATATACCAAACATGCCTCTAGGTTTATCATAGACCAAAACCCCAAACTTTTATAAAATTACACAATGGCCCCAAAGTTTCCCAAAATTACACAACAACTACCAACATGTCAAAATGCTAAAATTCAAAGACACAACTCATAAGAAGGAGTAGGATATCCCTACCTCAAAGATTTAGCTCAAAAGGAGATGATGGCCAACACCCAACTTGCTCCAAAATCAAAGATTTTCCGATTAAAACGAAGCCCTCGATGATCTCTATCTTTTTAACAAAGGCACTTGGCTAGGAAATCACCCTAGATAGATCAAATCTTAGAGAGAATATAATTTTAGAGTGAGAGGCTCTCAAAAAGTGGGTTTGAAGAAGATAGAGTTTGCAAAAAGTGATGTTTAGTTCGGTGCTGTCTTGCTGATATAAACAGGCTCGCTCGAGCGAAGACCCCGTCGCTCGAGCGACCAGTGCAAATTTTCCGATTTGCAATACGAAGCTCGCTCGAGCGAAGGAAAAAGGTTCGCTCGAGCCAACATCCACAACCTTCAGGTCTGTACTGGACGCAGTCTGCGCTCGAGCGAAGCCTTCCTGGCTCGAGCCACCAGACACAAAAACTACCCTCGCTCGAGCGACCAAGTCCTCGCTCGAGCGACCAGCCAAAATTCTGGGCAGCAACACTTGGTTCCCAAACTCAACCAACCTGTAACAAACCTGCCCAACACATCCTATAACTCAAATACAAAGCAAGAAAGGATGTAAACAAGACAATACTCAACTACCAACATCCACGGACACACGTCCGGATCACTGTACAACAAGGGGTAAACCCGGGACCGCTATAACCTCCCCCCCTTAAAGAATTTCGTCCCCGAAATTAAAAACAAGTTTTGAAAAGCAAGTTTTCCCTTCTTTTAAACAATGTTATACCACAACATTCCACAATTCGACCCATTACCGGTCATTCCATCTCTTATCAAGAGGCATTCTACAACATATACATTTCAACATGCATTTTCTTTCCATCTCAACCATCTCCAACATATATGGTTCACAATTCATATCATAAGCAATAATCATGATACAATTCCATTTCTATAATATAGCCAACATACGCAATATTATAATCAACTCCCATAACAAGGCAAGTTCTACAACATTTACATTAACCAAAACATGCACCATGTTTTACAACTTAAGACAATTTAAATGTTCTTAAAGTTCATTACAATCACACAATTGCAACACTAGATTACCCATCAACAAACAAGTCCGGATATTTCTCGCGGACTCCCAACTCACGTTCCCAAGTGGCCTCCTCCACTCCGTGATGTTTCCACAAAACTTTCACCAAAGGAATGGTCTTGCCACGCAGGACTTGATCCCGCCTATCCAAGACCCGAACCGGTCTCTCCTCATACGAGGCATCCTCATCTACCTCTAAGTCGGTCCAATCCAACACATGTGATGGATCTGGTTCATACTTCCGAAGCATACTCACATGAAACACGTCATGAACTCCGGATAACTGTGGTGGCAAAGCTAAACGATAAGCAACCTCGCCAATCCTCTCAAGAATCTCAAAAGGCCCAATAAACCGAGGGGATAACTTCCCACTCTTCCCAAACCTCAACAAACCCCGTCTAGGTGATATCTTCAGAAAAACATGATCACCTATCTCAAACTCCAACGGTCTCCTCCTACGGTCAGCATAAGATTTCTGCCGACTCTGGGCTGTAACAAGCCTCCTACGGATAAGCTCAACTTTCTCCGTCGTCTCCTTAACCAACTCCGGACCAATCAAAGGGGTATCACCCACCTCGGCCCAACAAACTGGAGACCTACAAGGTCGGCCATACAAGGCCTCAAATGGTGCCATACCAATACTAGACTGAAAACTATTGTTGTAGGCAAACTCCACCAATGGTAAGTGCCTCTCCCACGTCCCACTGAAATCAAGGACACAACCCCGAAGCATATCCTCGAGGATCTGAATAGTACGCTCGGACTGCCCGTCAGTCTGAGGATGATAAGCTGTACTAAAGGTCAACTTAGTACCCAAGGCACTCTGCAAACTCTGCCACAACCTAGCAGTAAAACGAGGATCTCTATCTGAGACAATCGTCACTGGGACCCCGTGCAACCTCACTATGTCCTGAACATACAAGTCGGCAAGATGATCTACCGTATCTCTCACGCGCATAGGAATGAAATGCGCCGACTTAGTTAACCGGTCTACAACCACCCAAATAGCATCACTACCCCGTTGAGTCCTCGGAAGACCTACAACGAAGTCCATAGTGACATGCTCCCACTTCCACTCGGCAATAAACAAGGGTTGTAACAAACCCGCTGGCCTCTGATGCTCGGCCTTCACTTGCTGACAAGTAAGGCACTTAGACACGAAAACTGCCACATCTCTCTTCATACCCCGCCACCAAAACTGGCGACCCAAATCCCGATACATCTTAGTACCTCCCGGATGCACCGCAAGGCGCGAATGGTGAAACTCTCGGAGTACTTCCTCTCGGCAAGACTCCGGTACAAGCAAACGGTCTCGGTATCTCACACTCAAGTCGGGATACACTGTTAAACCCTTCTCAACCTTCCCACTGGAGATCTTTTCTCGGAGGGACTCTACCTCAAGGTCACCTCTCTGTGCCTCTAACACTCTAGTCACAAGTGTAGGCTGCGCAACAACAGAAAACAAGGCCGCAGCCTCAACGGATTCGCCCAAATGCAAATCAAACTCTCCAATGGCCCCTAACATCTCCCACTCCCGGATGGCTATACAAGCTACATCACTAACGGATTTCCTGCTAAGGGCATCGGCCACAACATTGGCCTTTCCCGGGTGATAGTGCAACTCGAAGTCGTAATCCTCAATAAACTCCATCCACCTCCTCTGCCTCAAATTCAAGTCTTTCTGTGAAAACAGATATTTCAGACTCTTATGATCCGAGAACACCTCGAATCTCTCACCATAAAGGTAGTGCCTCCAGATTTTCAAGGCAAAGATCACAGCTGCTAACTCTAGGTCATGTGTAGGGTAATTCTTCTCATGAATTTTCAACTGACGTGAGCCATAAGCTACTACTTTCCCCTCTTGCATCAACACACAACCCAAACCCTCTCGTGAGGCATCACAATAGACTGCATAACCCAACCCTCTCTCCGGAATAATCAAGACCGGAGCGGTGGTCAGTCTAACTTTCAACTCCTGAAACGACTTTTCACAAGTCTCACTCCATACAAAGCTGACTCCCCTCCGAGTCAATCTGGTCAACGGTGAAGCTAACCTGGAGAAATCCTTCACAAACCGACGGTAATACCCAGCTAATCCCAGAAAACTGCGGATCTCAAACACATTCCTAGGCTGTGCCCAATCTTGCACTGCCTCAGTCTTGGATGTATCAACAGACACCCCTTCCCCAGAAACCACATGGCCTAAGAACTTAACTTCTCCTAGCCAGAACTCACACTTCCAAACTTGGCATACAGCCTATGGGCTCTAAGCAACTCAAGCACCACTCTCAAGTGTTCCTCGTGCTCCTCCTCTGAAGGTGAATAGATAAGGATGTCGTCTACGAACACGACTACAAAACGATCCAAGAATTCCCGGAAGATCCGGTTCATCAAGTCCATAAAGACTGCCGGTGCATTGGTAAGCCCAAATGGCATTACCAGAAACTCATAATGGCCATACCGCGTACGGAATGCCGTCTTCGGAATATCCCCCCTCCCTGACCCTCAACTGATGGTAGCCCGATCTCAAATCTATCTTAGAGAAACAACGGGAACCCTTCAACTGGTCAAACAAATCATCTATACGGGGCATAGGGTACTTATTCTTAACTGTAGCCCGATTCAACTTCCTGTAATCAATACACAATCTCAAGGCACCATCTTTCTTCTTAGCAAAGAGTGCCGGTGCTCCCCACGGTGAAACACCTAGGGCGAATAAAGCCTTTATCTAACAATTCCTGGAGCTGAACTTTCAACTCAACCAACTCTGCTGGAGCAAAACGGTAAGGTGCCATAGAAATCGGCGCCGTGCCGGGCACTAGATCAATAGAGAACTCAATCTCTCGGTGAGGTGGCAAATCAACAAGATCCTCGGGAAAAACATCCGGGTACTCACAAACTACCCTCGGCAGTACAACCTGGGTCTCATCACACTCACCACTCTCAAAACTAGCAAGTAGACCACTAAGCTCATTCCGCCCCCGCCGAACCATACCCCGGTGCACAATACTACCAACCCGGTCTCCCAAGAAATGGAAAAACTCCCCGCTCACGGTACAACAAGTAACCCTCTGGCGGTAGCAATCAATAACAGCTCGGTATGACGATAACCAGTCCATACCCAAAATAACATCAAAGCCCTTCATGGGCATAACTACAAAAGGAAACGGAAGCCTATGATCATCAACCTCTATATCACAACCTCTACATCCGTGTTTCAAAACCATCTCACCCCCAATAGGCGACACCACACAAATAGGAGATGCCAATACTGCTAACTCCAATTCTAACACAGATGCAAATGCAGCAGATACAAAAGAATGAGACGCACCAGTATCAATCAATACTCTAGCAACCGAATTGCAAAACAGAAAGGTACCTCTCACTACTGATGGAGCAGGTACAAGGTCCTGGCGCAGGTAACAGCATACACGCGCCCTGTAGGCCCCTGATCCACCTGCTCGCCTCTCGGAGCATAGGACTGCTGAACTGACTGGGACGACGAAGCCCCGGGATTGGCCCTCGAGGCCTGCACAGACTGGGCCGGCTGAAAACTCTGCGTCTGCCTAGAACCAGACGCCCCCTGAAGTGGCACTCAACCGTGGGCAAAACCTCTTCATGTGCCCAGGCTGTCCACACTGAAAACAAGTCAAGGGCTGCCCCCTGCCCGAACTCTGACTCTGCGGTCTAGCTGACGAAGAAGCAGCTCTCTGACCCCCCGCCCTTCTGCGGGCAAACTGAAGCCTTGTGACCCGGCTGGCCACACTTGAAACAGGTGAACCCTCCCTGACTGCCCCTCCCGGAGCCTGCACTCGGTACTGGGGAAAGTCGACCTGGCCAAACCACCCTGGGACGGCTGAGGGTTATAACCCCTCTGCCTCCTACCATCGCCTGTCCCTCTTGGCCCCTCTTGGAGCCTCCCTGTTTCTCCTCCTCTCCCTCCTGCATCATCAGCTCCATATGAGCTGCAGCATCCACTAAATACCTGTACTCTCGAATGTAAGGTCCACCAACTTGCAACTTGAGGTCTCGCCTCAACTTCCGCTCAAATTCGTAGCAACGGCGCTCCTCTGTCGCCACCAGTTCAGGTGCAAACCTGGACAAGCTAGTAAATGTAGCCTCAAACTCGGCCACAGATAAACCCTCCTGCTTAAGCTGGCTAAACTGATCCCTCAGCCTCTCTCTAGCCACTGCAGATAAAAACCTCTCCTGAAAAGCATCCACAAACGCCTTCCAAGTACCACCCACACGAGCTTCTCATATTTCCACCATTGACCTGCATCTCCCCTTCAGCTGGAAGGATGCCAGGGGTCACCTTCAATGTTCCGTCCTCAATGCCTAGCATGTCGAACGTTTTACTCATCTGTTCTAGCCACTCGTCTGCCTTCAGTGGCTCCTTAGGATCCCCGACAAACTCTTCCGGATTTGACCGAAAGAACTCCCTCCTCAAAAAGGAAGGCCCTGCTTCAGCTGCCAGGTTCCCTGCTCTAAGGATGTCCAGAGCCCCTGCTATCCCCTGGGCCAAAGTACTCACGGCCGGCTGACCCGCTGGCTCGGCCACATTGGCCTGACCAACCCCCTCCTGAACCGCCGGAGTCTCCTGAACTACCGGAATCTCCTCCGGTGGGGGCACCTCCTGCCTCCTAGGCCTACCACGCCTACCACCTCTAGCTCGTCCTGACATCCTAATAAAGGTAACACAAACGTTAGCACATTTATAAACGTGCCAAAACTAAACACTCACGTCCTAATGCATGGACAATTGTAATTCATTCCACGTAAGCACATAAACACATAAGCACTTACGAATTTCATTTCCAGATAATGATAGTCCCAAGGCGTTACTAGAGTACCGGTTAGAAACAGCATTGATCAAGTGCCTTTCCAACAAGACTCCTAGAAACCCAAGGATCCAATCAACATCCTAGAAACCAAATCCCATACCCAAATAATCACATAAACATGTTATCATACAAACATATAACAATACACCTAAGTCTCTATCAAGCGAGACAAACCCATTGTGATCCTAATCACTTCCCACGTACCCAAAGTATTCGAACCTGGTACGCTCTGATACCAAGTTGTAACGCCCTCAAAATAATGACATTAATCCCAATAATAAAAACATGCTATGATATATAAAAGATCCACATCCTTCCATTGATCAGAGTTGTACTACAAAAAGTATTACATGTTAACAACCAAGGCAAAGGCCCTAAGGGCTTACAGCTTTCCAAGTTAACACTTGGTTACACAAAAGTAGAGTACTAACTCATTTACACATAAAGCCCTTGGCTTGAATTTACATGTAATATATAACAAAAAGGAAAGACATCCAAAAAGTCTGTCCGCCACTAGCCTCCCAAGCTAAGTCCTTGGAGGTGGCATGCTGCCAGTACCTGAAAATGATGTTCCCATATAGGGTGAGCCACAGCCCAGTAGAAATATACTAAACCAGTTATGAATAACGACTAAAAGATTAACAATTCAACAGGTGGTCAACACTTTTACATTCTTTCATAACATGATACAAATCCAAGACACCTAAGTCTATGTTTCCTTTCATTTCCATTTCCTTTCCTTTTTACTTGCCATTTCACAATCTTGGCTCAGAACCTGGCCAAACATCTCACATGAAACAAACGTTCATGCCAACACTTCCAT
The DNA here is from genome assembly GCA_036172215.1 of Camellia granthamiana. Classification (NCBI taxonomy): domain Eukaryota; kingdom Viridiplantae; phylum Streptophyta; class Magnoliopsida; order Ericales; family Theaceae; genus Camellia; species Camellia granthamiana. The sequence goes on along the minus strand of CM069908.1, from coordinate 28,287,140 downwards.
TCAACAACGATAAACATAACAGTTATATCAACACTTCCAAAGACAAGCATATACGCTCTGTCAATACACTTCTAGATAAGCATACACGCTCTATCTACGGAGTTCATCCCCTATCTCCTCCCAACAACATCCGGCTTAGAGGTTCATCCCCTATCTTCCCCTAAACCGTGGAGTACATCCCCTATCTTCTCCAACACAACACAATGCATATAAACAACAATTATACACATCACATATCAATACATAAAATCAATGTATTCTTACTATTATCATGCTCAATGAGACAATTCTATTCCAATTTCTCATTCTTCCCAATTAATTATCCAAATTAATTAATCAATGTAATTAGGACATTTTCCATAATTAGCATTACAACCCTTAGGTTCCAATTTCATTAATGTTTCAACATTAATTCCATGTTTATATACCAAACATGCCTCTAGGTTTATCATAGACCAAAACCCCAAACTTTTATAAAATTACACAATGGCCCCAAAGTTTCCAAAATTACACAACAACTACCAACATGTCAAAATGCTAAAATTCAAAGACACAACTCATAAGAAGGAGTAGGATATCCCTACCTCAAAGATTTAGCTCAAAAGGAGATGATGGCCAACACCCAACTTGCTCCAAAATCAAAGATTTTCCGATTAAAACGAAGCCCTCGATGATCTCTATCTTTTTAAACAAAGGCACTTGGCTAGGAAATCACCCTAGATAGATCAAATCTTAGAGAGAATATAATTTTAGAGTGAGAGGCTCTCAAAAAGTGGGTTTGAAGAAGATAGAGTTTGCAAAAAGTGATGTTTAGTTCGGTGCTGTCTTGCTGATATAAACAGGCTCGCTCGAGCGAAGACCCCCGTCGCTCGAGCGACCAGTGCAAATTTTCCGATTTGCAATACGAAGCTCGCTCGAGCGAAGGAAAAGGTTCGCTCGAGCCAACATCCACAACCTTCAGGTCTGTACTGGACGCAGTCTGCGCTCGAGCGAAGCCTTCCTGGCTCGAGCCACCAGACACAAAAACTACCCTCGCTCGAGCGACCAAGTCCTCGCTCGAGCGATCCAGCCAAAATTCTGGGCAGCAACACTTGGTTCCCAAACTCAACCAACCTGTAACAAACCTGCCCAACACATCCTATAACTCAAATACAAAGCAAGAAAGGATGTAAACAAGACAATACTCAACTACCAACATCCACGGACACACGTCCGGATCACTGTACAACAAGGGGTAAACCCGGGACCGCTATAATCTCAGTTGGAGATTTATTCTAGATTATTAAATTTGATTCATTTTGGATCTAATTGATTGAATCATGACTCGTTTGTACCACTTATTACTGTTGTTGTTATTATTATTATTATTATTATCGTTATTATTTATTTTACTACTATGAGAGAGTTACAAATATTTATGGTGTGCACAATCAAACGAAATATATTTTGTGGTGAGAAAAGATTATATTATTTTTATCATTTATGTTACTAATATTATAATAATATTGAAACATACTTTTAATTGATATATATATATATATGTATATGTATAGATAGATGTTTGAAATAAAATAAAAAATAAAAAAATGTTTATCAAGAGAGGCATCATATGGGCGCTCCCCACCTCCTCTTTTTTTTTTTCCCCCTTTACTTTGATTTCCTTTCTCTCTATTTTGGAGAAGAGAGAGCTTCTCTCTCTCTCTCTCTCCCAAATTTCTTTTAGGTTTATCACGCGATCTTTTTGATCTTCCAAAATCTATTAGATTTTAGACCCTAATATTAGAGGCCAAAATGAAGAGCTTGGTAAGAGTAACGTTTTGATCGGTGGAGATTGAAATTCGACGACGTCAAAATTTGGAATTTTTGCTTCTTCTTCCTTCTAGCTATTGAGGTAGGAATTTTCTAAACATTGTGTATGTGTTTTAACTTTATTATGTGTTATTTGATAATGTGATATTTGAAAAGATTAGGGTTTAATTAATGGTATATTAAATGTATAAAAGGGGGGGAGTTCTCAATATTTTTTGAAAATCTCTTGTTAGTTGAGTGTGATTTTTTGTATGATTCATGGATGTTGAGGAATGCATTTTTTTGTTATATAAGAAATCTCCAAATTTTAATAAAACCCTAGAAATTTAAAATGTTAAGATTTAGATTTTTGGGATAAGTTTGTGAAAAGCTTGCAAGAGTTAAAAAACACATGTTTATTTGAACAAATGAGAATTTGAAAGTGGATGCTTAAAGTGATGAGATTGATGAGAATGTTGTTGGGAATATTGAAAACCATTGAGGTTTCTTTTGAAAATTGTTTAATTTGAAAATATTGAACTTTGAGAAAGATGAAAATATTTATCATGTTGAGGTATTGAGAAAAGTTGAAAGAAACATATGTTGTTTATGGCATTATGAAAATTCTTGGTAAATTCTAGAGTTTGAATAAAAAGGGAAAATTGATGAAATTTTTGGAAGAATATTATGATTTTGATGGAGTTGGGAAAGAGGAGATTGAACATGTGATTGTTACTCCTATGTTGAAATTATTGAAAATATGAGATTAAGAGTTATATTTGTTTCTTAAAATTTATATTTTGTGTAGAGATAATTATTTTGGCAGCTGGTGTAGGGTTATATTGATTGTTGTAAAAATTGCATGTGAATTAGATAAATTAAAATATTTGCAAATTATTGCATGGCATTGGACTTTGCATAATCTCATAATTTAGTATTGAATTTGAGAAATTGATTTTCAAATTGATTCATTGAGAATATTTGAAATGTGTTGGATTATGGGATAAATACGTTTGGTAAGTCCCAGATAGGGATGTAGATTAGTATTGTTTAAGTTGGCCTGAGTGTCTAGGGTGAAAGACCTAAAACACGTGCATAGTAGGTATTACGCGCCTTCCGGTTAGGAGCCGGTGAAGTAGAGATTGGTAGTGCTAGCTATGCCTGTTGGACAATCTTCACTGTATTTAAATAGATTAAATTTTGTTGTGTACTAAACAACAACAAGAATATAAAGAAATAAAGGAAATGAGAGAATTTGTTTGATTACAAAAATCAAACTAGAAATAAATAAATAAAAACAGATTTTATTTTATTACAAAAACAAAATTAAAATCTGATTTAATAAACAAATAAAACAGAATAATAAATTAAACAACTTACTTGATTAATTTTCTTCTAATAAATAACTGATCAAGTCCAGTGTTTGACACTACATCCTTAAGATAGGATTCGTCCTCTCCACGGTGCTTTCAGAATGTGGACGTCTATCTCCCAAGATAAAATGATCAACTACAAACAATAGCAGCACTACAAATTGTTTGCCTAACGAACACACTAAGTGTTTATACTCTTTCTCACAAAAATTAAAAGCAGCAAAATGAAGAATAAATTTGCAGAGGTGAAGTACGAATTTTCTGAATGTGTTTGGTGGCTGCAGGTTTTGAATTAAACAGGTTTGAATCTGTTGGGTTCAAAATTCAAACAGATAAAAAACGGAAAGGGCCTTGTTTGGGTGTACAGTAAAACCGGACCAGTTTATTTATGGAATTATGGGTCAAAAAGATAGATATTGGGCCGGACAAGCCCAACCCAACCTCACACCAGCACCCAAGCCCAGCCGCCCGACCGGACGGACGGTGGCGACGCGCGTGGTGATTTTTGGGTCCAATGGGTCTAGCCCATTTTGCCCATAACCTCCCTCTCTAAAACACTTGGGTACCCCTTGGGGCACACCCCGAGTTCCAATCCCATGCCTTATAAACCCATTCAAAACTTCCCACCAAATCAATGTAGGACAAACCTTATTCAAACCTTTAAGGATTTTTCACCAAAACTGCATTTCCATGGAGCATACTTTGGCTTCAATTTTCCATTCACTCGGTGATGGTTTTGAGTAACCAAATATATCATGTGAATCACAACGCGGCATAGAACGCGTTACCACTTTGATCTGCGAATATCGACGCACGGGGCCTACCTAAAAAATAGACCAAACTTAAAAAAAAATTCTGGTTTTACCCAGAATTTTCCAACCATTTTCCACAACAATGCCTGCTTGCAAATACCAGCCTAGGGATTACTAGTGTCATATTTACCGCCGCTTGTTCTATCAAATGGATGATTAAATTGGTTATGTTTTTGAACAAGTGCATGGCATGTGAACTTCAAAATGAGAAAACCTATATTTTTGACATTGGCATCTCATATGCATTGCACCTCATGATATTGTTAAACTGCATGCTCTTTATTTAGATTATTTCTTCTGGGCTTTATGCTTATCGCTTAGTGGAAACCATTTTCAGGTGATTATGATCTACCTATGCTGAAAGTGAAGGCAAGGAGGAACTTTTGGAGCACGAAGCCTGGTTTTTATTTGTTTTCTTTTTGTAAGCCAAGGGCTATTCATGTTTGGGTGTGAACACCACTTTTGTGTAACCAGGCAAGACCATGGAACTTGTAGCCAATAGAGCATTATTTGGTACTTAGCTTGCTTTAAATTTCTATCATTACATGCCATAGATTCATATTTTAGAAATAGCGAATGTATGAATGCATGCTATTTGTTTTATAAATCTTACTAGAAAGTCATGAATAGAAAAGAAAGGGGTTTTTGGTCCTTACATTAATTAATGTAATATTTTTTATTCTCTCTCTCATGTTAATGATGGAATAATTGAGAATTAGATCATGTTATGAGTTAAATTGGGTTTATTTGATGTATATATTTTTGGGCCGTTACAACTACATTCTACAACCTTTCATCATTAAATTCTACCTGAACATATTCTTATTGAGTGATGATATACAAATATAAATTTTATATAAAATTTTCAAACATAATGATATAGCTTAATGGTAACATTTCACTTTAAAACAAAACACCTATAGACATTATTTATATTTAGAACAATATCATTATCATAACATTTTTAGATATTTTTTGAATAAATTTTTATATATGAATATAATTTTTCATTTTAATTTCCATCATTATTTCTAGATTAGATCAATTTAATCTAGATATATTTAAAAAGTATAAAATTTATACAATATTTAATCTAGATATATTTAATCTAGATTAGATCAATTTAATCTAGATATATTTAAAAAAAATAATTGAATATAACAAAATAAGATAATGTATTAAATTTTTATATTTTTATAATTTTTTGTATTAGGTGAATTTTATAAAAGAAAATCACAAAATAGTATATCAACTGTATCTAAAAAATAAAAATAAAAAATTGCTTAAAATATTAAAATAATTTAGTAAAAATACAAAAAAAATATAAAAATATAATTTTTTTGTGCGAGTTAAACCAAAGAAGATGATTGTTATTTCCCTTCAAATGACATGAACAAAATATCTGTATTTTTTTATTATTTTATATGTATAAAGGCTAAGGGACAAATATGTCATTTTAATATGACAGGGGGTAAGTGTCATTTTTCAAATGTGAGGAGGAAATCTGTATTAAATAGAAACCTCAGAGGATGTTAGTGTAATTTATCCTTATTTAATTTCACACACATTTTCATTCTTCCTTTCAAAATCTTTTGGTGAGATGGATTAATTGGTTATGGAATTTTTTAGGATAGGGCAACAACCAATACTTTTTTTTAATATTTTTATTTAAATACTAAAATTTGAAATTTTTGGATGAAACTTTGGAGGTTTCACAACCTTTATCAATGAAATATCTCTTTGCTATTATATAGATACTAATATATTACCCGTGCTATGCACAAGTTTAAATAAATAATCAAAAATTAGTTTTTAAATTAAAATAATAATAAATGTAGTAAAAATAATTTATAATCAATTAAATTTTATTCATTTTTATCAAAGTTACACATAAGAAAAGATCTTTATTATGATATCATTAATTATGTGTTCTAAGTTTTTAATAAAAGGTTACATGTCATAATTTAATTGGTAAAAATTAAAGAATAAATTACAAAAGTTATATTTACGATAAAATATAAATACATTTCATTTTGTAAATTCCATAATTTTAATTTACCATATGATAGTAGTAAATTACATTTGTTTGTATACTATTTTTTTTTTCCTTCTTATTTTGTAAAGTCTAAAAATTTGTCTAATTAAAATTGTAAATTGTCGTATGTCATAACTCTTATATGAAAATGGATTATGATTGACTTGTGGTGTTGGACTAAACATTAGAAGTGACCTAGAAGCTACTCGACTCAATATTTTTGCTAATATAACCTTCACCTAATTATTAAAAATTGTCTTTATCAATTCGTGACCGGTATAAGCTAATTTGGGGGTTTCAATATTGGATTAAATATTAAAACTTAGCCTAGAAAATCTAGTTCGAGTCGATTGTTTTTCTTCAATAATTCCTGATTTAAGCTATAATACATCATATTTTAATAACTCAATATCATAAAAAAAAAATAATAATAATCTTAATGTTTACGGTACTTTTTATCAATTAATAAAAAATTTATAAATATGAAGAGAATTACATTTGAACAAATTCTAACATAAAATTTTTACTTTAAAACTTTAAGACTTACACATTTTGTCTATAACTAGTTTTTGAGATAGCAACTAAAATAAATTTCAATCATTATTATATAGAGAGACATGTGTGATAAGAGTTTATATTTTACAATTTTAAAAACTAATATTAATTCAAAATTTTTGGTATGGAAAATATGTACCCCAACTTTATGTTATGTGAATGAGAAATTTAGATAGAAATATAATTGCATACACCTTTTACCTAATTTCATGGATTTGGATAGAAATTTAGAATGAGAAAGGAAAAAGATAGGTAAAATGTAAATGAAATATAATTACATTTTACCTAATTTCATACACATTTTCATTTTTTCTTTCAAAATTTCTACCAATAACCGTGAACCAAATATATTACCAATGTTTGAAAGGAGTTTTGGATCCTTTGTTATATTGATATCCGCTATCTAAAAAAAACCTATATAATATTTGGTGGGACAAACAAGTTCTGAAAATGGATCATCAATCACATTATAAGGGAATAAAAGTTACCCAATAATTTTTTTAAATATTTAAAAAATTAAACATGAAGAGAAATAAACTATGAAAGATGTGAATTGATTCATATATATTAGTGGTACAAAAATTTAAATTTTAAAATTGATCCTTTTCAAATTTCTAAATTTAAATTTTTAAATGGATTAATTAATTTGCTTTTTCAAATGTGTAAATCAAGACATAATAAGACTTTTTAATGATTCAATAAAAGCTATAAGATTTTTTTAAAAATTTTAAAACTGATTAATTAATTTTTCCTTTCAAATTTCTAAATTTAAATTTCTAAATGGATTAATTAACTTTCCATTTGAAATGCGTAACCCCCAAAATAATTAACAGAATAAAACCCAAACATACCCTAACAACATGATCTTATTCCCATCTTAATAACTTCCATTTCAAAAATGCACACTAGATATAATGGTTCACCATTAACATCATCATCAAATTTCTAACATTTGTATTCGTTATACTCTAGAGATTAATAAAAGTATTCCACGTGCAATTATACATTCAATATTTCCTAAAATATGAATCTATAGCATGTGGCATAACAAGTCGAATACAATTTAATGTCCTCATGGGTTACAATTTCCAAGGCTTATGTCCAATTACACAAAATAGTTATCGAAACCCATACATGTAATGAATAACAACAAAAGAAAAGGGCCATGTGCCCTCAAAATATACTCCACGCCTTTAACTTGGCGGAATCATCACATCTTTTCCTGCATAAAATCCACTAGGATGAGCACAAAACCTAGTAGAAAGATCTTAACCAAATATATACAGTCTTCTGAGATAAATGCATATGTCATGCCATGCTCAAAATATATTTCTTTATCTTTTGAAAGTCTTGTGCACAATGCAAATTTAAAAACACAACCATTCAATAACTTCAATATAATTTAAGGGGTGGTAAATACGACTCGGTAATCCCTAGGTAGGTGTTTGCAAGTAGGAATATCAAACACTACCAATCACCACTTTACCGATTTCTAACTGGAGGGCACGTGGTACCTCATCCGCGCGTGTTTTCGGTCTTTCACAACAAACACTTAGGCTAATTTAACCAATATCAAACTACACCCCATATCCAGACTTACCAACGTATTTACCCCCAAAACAATTTAAGATAATCTTGTTTCACAAAAATAATTTCTTTCTCAAGCAATAATTTTCAATTGCAAATTCAAAATCAAAGATAACGAAAAATGAAATGGAAAGGCAACGCAACATGTAACAATGCATTATAATAGTTCCATTTTTAATTTCACCACACAATCTTTCACTGTGATCAAAATTTCCACATCTCTTCTCAATGTAATTTCACAATATATATCATCCGAGAGATAAACAACTATAGTGATTCCAGTTTTGACCCGACCCTTGTTATATCCCGGACTCGGGTTTTATGGTTTTATATTGTTGTTCACATCTTGCTTCCCTTATATCTACTTAAATTTGGCTTTTGGATTGTTGTGGTTGCGTTTGGAATAGGTTGATTGCTTAGTTTCTAAACTTTTGTTGCTCAGAATTCTGCTCCTCCGCTCGAGCGGCACTTCTTGCGCTCGAGCGGGCTTTGTGAACTCTCAGTATTTTTGCAGGTCTGCAAAACTACTGAGAGAGTGTATTCTACACTCGAGCGGTTTTTTCCGCGCTCGAGCGGCGATTCTTACGTTCGAGCATTGGTATGTTGTCTGCAAAACTACTGGATGTGTGTATTCTGCGCTCAAGCATCACTTCTTGCACTCGAGTGGAACAACTTATTGTATCTGACGCTCGAGCGTCACTTCTTGTGCTTGAGCAGACTGTGCGTATATCAGTTCGTAGTAGCCACATTTTTCATCACTCTTTCATCTCTTTCTCTCTCTAAAACATTTCAAAACTCTAGATCTTGTCCATTTCTCTCTAAAACTCATATTCTCTCTACATTTTCACCTAGATCTATTGGGTTCTTTACCCTTGTGCCTTTGTTAAAAAGGTAGAGCACCTCAAGGGCTTCGTTTTCATCCGAATAGAGTTATGTTTGAGCATCTTTGAAGTTTCCTCTTCGCTTTGGTCGACTTATAGCTTTGAGGTAGGGACTTTCTGCACTCTCCTATGATTTTTAGCTTAGTTATTTGTTGATTGTGTAAACAATATTTGAATTTGGAGGATTTTAGACAGATTTAGGGTTTTGGTTTCAAATCTAAAGAGGGGTTTTCAAAATGAAAGTATTAAAAATGGTTATGGGTGTAGATATGAGGATGTGTTGTGTTAAATATATTGATTTTGACACATGGTTTAGATTTGGAAGAAAGTAGAGTTTTTCCCTAAAATGATTCAAATGATTATTTTGTATAAATAATGAAATTGGTATTGGGAATGTGAATCTGGATAGATGTTTATATAAATTGTGGAGTTTGATACATATTATCTCTCACCTATGGAAAAATTTGGATAAATTATCTGTCTTTGAGATTGTATATCTGTTTAGAAATATTTGTTTTGGGCTATCGGTGGAGGATGACTATAATTGTTATAGAAATTACATAAGGATTAGGTAAATTGAAACTAATCTTTTATCGATTGTCATTGAATATGACTGTGTTTTAATACATTGTATATGTATGATGTTTGGGAGAAGAAATGGGATGCACTTCATGTTTGGGAGAAGAAAGGGGATGGAATCCATTGAATTAAGTTGGCCTATGTGTCCAGTGTAAAAGTCCCAAAAACCGTGCGTGTATACATGGGTGTCGATTTCCGCGGACGAAATTTTCGTAAATTGGCAAATTGAAGTGTTTGTGTAATGGTTGATGGTTGAAATGATTAGAGAATCACTGAGTTGTAACCTCAGTTGGGTTGTCTGGATAACAATGAATTTGACTCACAAGTTGAAGTGAAATGAATTGACTTGAAACGAATTGAGATAAAATGGATTGAGATATGAAACTTGGCATATTGTGGTCTTATAGAATATGAATGATTTTATCACAGGCATTGTATATGCACATTACACTTATATTTTTGTTAAGATTCATATATTATGTTAGATTATTTCTACTGGGCTTTGGCTCACCCTACTTGGGAAAAACCATTTTCAGGTGCTGGTGATATGCCTCCGCCAAGGACTTAGCTTGGGAGGATTGTAGAGCTGAAGGCTCACTTTTGTTTATTTTGTATTTACTTTTTACAAGCCTAGGGCTTTATCTGTGCTAAGCTTATGACTCATTTTGTTGTAACTAAGCACGGTTTTGGAAAGATGTAAGCCTTTAGGGCATATGAATATCTATTTAGCTTTAATTCTTTATTCTGTCTTGTAACACATGCTGTGCATTCATGATGAATGATTTATGAATGTATATCACATGTGTCACATTTTGTATATCAACTCTGATTAATGAAAGCTTCACATTTTATTTATATCACCTTGTATTAGTGTTTGGAGTTGGGTGCTTGTAATTATTTTGGGGGCGTGACAATAACAATACATGTTATATGCGTTCTTTACATGTTAATCATTATTTTCAAACTTGGTCTTTTTAAGACAACCCAACAATAAGCTATTCATCAAGCTTCAAAATCAAACATTCCTCATTTTTCCATGGAATCTCTCATTAGATACAATTATAGAATTCCCTTCTTCAATTATTCACCATAATAATTTATTAAGCATGAATTTCATAATAACTCAACATTTTTTCAAAATCCCAAAATTTTCTAAGGTTTTCACCAAAACTAGATTTTCCTCATTTTTGAAAGAATTTTTCTAAGACAATACTTACACTTAACAACATAGCTCATACTCTCAAAAGTTTGGGGAAATATATAGAGAAAATCTACTTTAAAAATCATCTAGAGCTCATGAACCCAAAATCATAGTTCAAAATATGAGAGAAAGATTCCAAACAAGTATAGACTTGCAAATAGATAGATATATATATACATATAACTCTAAGAAAGTCCCTACCTCAAGCTTGGAAAAGGAAGGAGATAAGAACCCTAAAATCCGACGTTGAAGAAATCTTGATTCGATCGGTAAAAATGTAGCCCTCGTTGCCCTCTTCAATTGGTGTAAAAAGCCCCATCAAAATCTTGATAGTTTTTGATAAATCTTAGAGAGAAGTTTGAGTTTGGATGAGTTTGTAGAGAGATAGAGGAGAAAAGATGAATATAGATATATATATATATATATGAAAAAGTGTGTAAATTACGTTTTTGGCATAAGATTTGAGGAAAATAGCTCAAAATTCGAGACAAACACATCGAAAACCACACAAGTGGTTCAAATTCTTGATGAGCAGAAATCCAAATCCGTACAAGCGAATTCACATGTCTCTCACGAGCAGTTTGAGCCTGAGAAAAATCCAGAATTTCAATCAAATCCGCAAGAGCGGTTTCCAGCCCAAAATTCCCCAAAATCCCTGAGTGACTCAGCTTAAGCGGTTACCAAATCCGCACAAGCGGTTTTGCCAGCCAAGGCCAAAACTTCAATTTCACACCTTGATACAAGTTCTAACGTCCAAAACTCAAAATTCTAACCCGAAAAGGTTAAGAGAAGTTAAGTAAGAGTGGAATTGAAATCTCAACGACCCAATACAAAAATCAAAACGCCGAGAGTAAAACAAACCACCTGACTACATAATACCGAACAAGTCTAGGACCCCAGATATCACAAAATGTGTAAATCAAAACATAATAAATTTTGTTTAAATGATTCAATAAAAGTTAGAATATATATATTTTTAAAAATTTTAAAACTGATTAGTTAACTTTCCTTTACAAACTTCAAATTTTAAAATTTTAAATGGATTAATTAACTTTCCTTTTGAAAGGTGTAAATCAAGGCATAATAAGATTTTGTTTTAAATGATTTAATAAAAGCTAGCCAATAGAACATTTTTTAATTATTTAAAAAATAAGAATTCTATAATAGTAATATGAGGGTTTTGAGTTTCACAAGACTCTTCTTACTAAAAATTCTCTTTTGCTTAATATATAGAGATATACAAGTTTATTTTAGGAAAAATTAGTCTAAGGTCCCTCTCCCATTTTTTGTGATGGAAGAGATCCACAATATTATTTTGTGATGTCTAAGGTCCCTTAACCTGTAGAAGTTCCCGAACGTCCCGGGAGGGAATCCCATTTTGTTCATTTGGGCTCACTACAGTTCAGGACTCAATGTCACGGTCCTGTATCTAATCTCGCAGAGTGCAATGCAAGACCGATGAATCATCAAAGAGTCCAAATCTGGCAAATCATTTTTGAAAACAGATTTTTTTGAAAGAAGCGCCAAACATGGACTGTTTTGCCAGATACAAAGTTGCCACCTAAATATTTTATTTTGGGAAATTTAGGAAACCCTGACTCGTTGCCTAAGGCCACGTGTCCGTCATCAACAAAGTTGCCTCGGCTCGGGAACTTGGGTACGATTGGGGAAGGTCACTTCATGAGCACCCCCGCTCGCCCGATCAAAGATCGGCCTCTACTAACCATGATATCGAGTTTTGAAAACATTATGTGTTCTTATTCCGGTTATTAGCCTAGATTTACTACGTGATGCGCACAGCATACAAATATAGACCGGATCGCCTGAATTGGAACAAAACATCTCATGTTTGTTTTTGAAGGCGGTTTGCTACTTGTAAGTAGGCTAAAATGTGGATTTGCCACCCTCAGGTGGGCTTAGAAAACAAGATGATTTGCCACTCTCAAGTGGGCTTAAAACTCACAGTCAATGCATTATTCCAATTCATATAATCCAACCTTCACCCACAGGCATTCAGGCAGTTATATCACATAAGCAAATAGCCTCATGGTAAGCATGCTATCATGACAGTCACTTACACACATGCAAGGATGCTAAAGCATAAAAGCTTACCTAATACTCCGAGCCAAAACAGAAGCTAGTTAGTAATCAAATGCATGATCCTAGCTCATGTTAAGATGACTAATGCATCGCATGCAAAAATGCAACTAAGATAAACTCGGCTATTCTAAGATGGCATGTGAAATGCTACAGATAACATGTATTCAACTTGGAATTGAAATACAATACAATTAGTATGATGCGCCGAGCCCGGTGCATGCGAGACATATGAATGAATGTAAACATGCGAGCATAATTATGCTAATTGAAACATGCTCTAATCTAACCATCGTAAGCTAGTAAATAAAAGGGAGAAAGACGTGGGGTTGGAAGACATATACACACTCACGCACACTTATTACACAATTGCCCTCGCTCGGAGGGTCCGAATAAATAATACAGACCAAATAAATAATTAACTACTCTAGCTAATTAAATATTACAAAAACCCTAATCAATTAATAAATTAATTACAAAAGGAGGTGGCCGCAGCCCCGTCTCGGAATGCTTTGAATGATGCATGCTCGGTCGCCTCGCTCGGAAACCCGTTGCCATGCCACTGTTGCCTCTGTTTGCACTGTTCTGCACCTCTGAGAATTGTGAAAATATTCTTGATACTTCTGAACCACTCCCTGATCATTGTGGGATGCCACCGGCCAAGGTAAAGATCCACCGGCCATTGATAAATGGTCATTGACCAGTTGTGAAGCCACCGGCCAGATATTTTTGGTCGGTCGGCACTGTATGTAGTCGGTTGGCCAAATATTCCTGCAAAATCCTGTTTTGACAGCAATAGAGGACAGATAGTGCATGGCAAGGAAATTTCAAAGCAATGTGTGCATGGCCACTTTCCCTATCATTCTATAGACTCAAGGGAGCGTGGCCCTGGGCCCTCGGGCCACCAACCACGCATTTGGATACATGATGGCCAAAGGCACCAAGCTTGCAAATCAATGTAAATGAATGCAACAAATGAGTGAATGCTTCACGCCTTATCATGTTGAGATCAAGGGCGTCGGCGACCGAGGACTGAGGCGTGTTTCGTCACTTTGAGTACGAACACACCTCATTCCTCATGTTTGGTTTGACACCCCAAACCAAACATAATGCAATGTATGTATGCAAAATGGCTTAAGTGTACAAAATGGCATCAAGCATGCAATATGAGGCTAAGTTAGCAAAACATGCCAAATGCAATGCAACCTATACATGCAAATATGCAATACGCCAAACATGCAAAATGCAATGTAGCAAACATGGAAAAAAAAATGCAATGGAACTAGCATGTGCCAACACACAATGAACCAAATATGCAACAAACGTGCGACGAACATGCAATGGTGGACTTAAACCGCAAAGGGCAGACCTCAGCCTTGCCATAGACAGTGGCCAAAAGTGATGGAAATGATGGACAAATGCTCATGCAAACATGCACACCAATGAGCCTAAAACTAAGGCATAGAAGGGAGCATTCCACTACGACTATCATGACCACACATGGCATGGATTATGCAACCAAAAACAGAGTTTCTATGCGTCAAAATACACCCCAAAACCCACTGATATGGCAGCCCAAGGACTTAAACAAAAAGGCATACACTAAGGACTCAAACATGGAGCATAGGACCACAACTCTTCAAGGCATTAAAAGGGGTAACAAATGCAAGCATGTAAACATAAAACATGGACTGAAATGACATGATAAGTGATTCCAAATCACTGAAATAGCCTAAGTAATGCATGCTAAAGACTCACACACCCGAAGCCAACAAGCTAGAATGTAAAGAGGCTATATAAAGCATGGCAAGTATGACCAAATTGACACCAAATAGAACTTAAACATGTTAAAACATGACTAAAAACTTCACAAAGTCAAGTCAAAACATGCGAGCATGGTGGTCTAAATGCAAGATGCATCTCTAGGCAAAATAGAGGAATGCAAGGCAAGTGTATGGTGCATGCAAGGGGTCAACAAACCAACCTAAAACAGAGGTAAAGCATGACCAAATAACACCAAATACCCACTGAAATGGAGCCAAAATCGACTAAGCATGCATGCTACCCTTATGAGCCAAAAAAACACAAGCAAATGAGACATAAGGGGAGAGGGGTGTCCCTCCCCCTATACAAGACCTCAAAACCACTTCACCACCACTGAAAATCCTTTGGATTTCAGCGGTGAGAAAGCCAATACACGAAAGTTCCCAAAGCTCAACAAAGAAGACACAAAAGAGGCCAAACAAGGCCTAAGAGGAGGAGGTCGGCCCCAAACACAAGAATGACCTTAATGAAACATCTTAAACATAAAAAAATAGAACTTTTCTTAGTTATACACAAAGCTCAAAACAGCATGCAAAGTAGGTTAAAAGCTAGTGCAAGAATGGGGAATATAAAGCAATAGTGCTCACCCTTGAAGAACACTTCAAGAACCAAAACTCCAGCCCCTTTTTCTGATCCAAACCAACTCAAAAGCTCCAAGAACAACCTCTCAACACCTCAATAACCAAGGTATGGTGTAACACTAGGTGTCTTAGTGCAAAACTAAGAACAAAACTCACTTTTGGACACTCTAATACACACAAATGTAGAGAGAGAGGGAGATATAGAGAGAGAGTGGTGTATATATCATATATATGTCTGATTTGCTGAACCTCTTCAAAGGAGAAGAGAGGCCTTCTTTTATAGAGCAAGACAAGGGCCTAAGCTTCTAAGAGAAGCTAAACAAAAGGGGTCAAGGGGGTCAAGCTTCTTGAGACAAATGGTTCAAGCTTCTTGAGGAAGCTAAGACAAAGGTCCAAGCTTCCTCAAGAAGCTTAGAACAAAAGGGTGCAAAGGGTGCAAATCCTCCATACGCATGTATGGAGGACAGATCTGTGTGCTCCAGCTGGCACAGCTGGCATGCACAATGCCTAAAAAAGGCAAAAAAGAAGTCCCGGCCAGAAAGTATGGCCGATTGACCAAATTAAAGGCCGGCCGACCACCAAAGGTGCCGACCGGCCATCACCAATGGCCGGTGGCAATAGAACATGGCCGGTGACATCATATGTAACAACCCTCACTTCACTCTAGTCATGCTTGTATATATTACATGATCTTGTCTTGATATGTTGCATTTTCAAACCTTGATATGTTTTGCATAAGTGTTACTTGCATGCTATGTTCTTTGCTTGGTGTAAGTCTTAGCCGAGGTCATCTTGAACCTAGGTCGCTCCTTTGATACTCTTACCCCTAGAACCATCTTGGGATCTCTTTGGCTGACCTCCACTCACACCCTGACATATTGGCCGAGATGTCATTATCTAGGCCGAGGTATTCATCGCCAAGGCCGAGATGTGTATTATCTAGGCTGAGATGTTATCCTTGAACCCAAGTGATCTTGTTCCTGGACAGGTATGACCTAGACCGAGGTGTGGCACATCTAGGCCGAGGTGTGGCACAGCTAGGCTAAGTGTTGTCCTTCCTAGCCGAGATCATTGAGACCTTACTTGCCGAAGCCTCGTTCTTAGCCGAGATTGTTACTTGCCGGAGTACCCTTGCCACCTAGCTTGTTGAACACACTTTGTCATAGTCTTGTCTGTTCAGTCAGTCACCTTTTTGAGTAGAGCCAACCAATCGTTGCCACGTGTCCGAGCTGAGTGTTAAGTCAGCCGGCAAACCTAGAAATGTATCATTTTGTATCATATCTTTGTTCTTGAGGAGAGAGAAGCTCTAGGAGAGGAAGAGAAGTTCTTAGAGAAGGAATAGATTTCCAAGCCCGATTCTTAGAGTTCAAACCGTTTGATTCGAGTTTTGAGGTTAGAATCTTAATCTACTTTTGTTGTTCTTATTGATCATCTAGCTGTATTGCATGATCGAACCTGTTCTGTGTGCCATGCGTTGATTTAAAGTTGGTTTTAGAAAGAGAAAATAGTGTTCATGTGTTCTTGAAGAAAAGCCTTGTTTGATCCGAAAGCTTGCATCAAGATTCATGTTTTTGTGTTTGTTTTCCTAAGATCTTCAAGTATGGGTACCCAGGTCCATGTTTTCAAACTCATAGCATGAAATCTTAGATTTTGTAATAACAAGTTATGGTCTTTGCATTTATTTTCTTCATGTTCTTCATATTCGTTATGTTCTTCAAGAAAAAAAGGGAAACCCAGATTTTCCCGACTTCATTTCCTTAAATGTGGCCATTGGGACCTCACCTCGGCGAGGAGGTGTGGGACCTTGGCCCAAACCTGGTTGGTGCCCAGCATGTTCTTCCGAGATGAGAAACAGTGTTTTGCTTTGGTTTGACTTAGTTTTTGAAGAATGCCAAGATCATTTGTATGCATGTGAAGCTTGTTTGAAAGTGCATTCAATAAACTTGCCATGTGTTTGTAGGACTTGGACTTGCCTTGACCCCGACGTTTGAAGAACTATGTGAGTGGTATTTTTAATAAAGTTATGTTATAAAGCTTTACATAAACCTTGTTTTGCCTCGTTTGAAAAGTATTTGTAAGCATGAATGATTAATCCTAGTTGCGATAAAAATTATCTTGTTTTGACGACATTTCTGGAAGTTCGTACGTGCTAAGGGACTCTAAGCATTTGTAGCACAAGTCCTTAGTGTCAGGGGACTATAATGCGACGACACCATTGTTTGAGATATCTCCCTTGTCTTGCCTTGTCTTGTCTTGCCACCGACGGTGTTCCGCATGGGTTTTGGTTGTCCAGAATGTCATCCTTTGTACTATATTGATGCTAGTAAGCATCCCTTGATTTTGCACTAGATATGTTATGTATTGTTGTTTAAGATCTTAAATATCAGTCATGCAAACCCCTTTATTACTTATACCATTCACTGAGTATCCAAGCTCACCCTCTCTATATATATATATATGTAGGTGATGAGCAGGATGGCAGCGACGCCTAGATGTGATTCGCAACTTGTTTTGGATTCATGTTTTTGTAGCATCTTGAAGATCATGCTTCTTAGCTTGCATTTCATTGTGTTCTATATATGATGGCTTGAGAAGCCTTTTGGTCAAGATGTATTTTTGTACTTCGTTTTGTTTGTATTCAAGTTGTAAAGCTACGTAAAGATATATGTCATTTCATTTGATCTACGCACAATTCTTATGGACTAATTAGATTTAAATTTATTGCTTCCACGCATGTAAGCCCCATATGTACACTCTGATTATGTGTGAATCCTTGTAAGTTGGCCTTGGTAAACTCGGGTTACTGGCCATCATGGCACCATTCTACTAGGGGCGGAATGGGGTCGTGATATCATGCCTTGGCCGGTGGGATTCGGGGATGGCTGACAAGCCATTCTCTGCCCTCAGAAGCAAAAACAACAAGTGTTTGGTGCAAAACCAAACACAAAACAAGCAAGTCGAGAGATCCTAAGGCAAGGCGCGTAGCCGAGACCTCCGAGAACTCAAAACGAACACGAACATGGATGATCACCGAGTGTTCAAATGGTGACGTCCAAGTCTTGAGGACGGTCAAAAATGGGGTGTCTACATAACCCTACACCCATATATTACAGAGAAAATTCACTTCATCTTTCTCTTTCGTACGCAACAATTTCTTCTTCCCTCTCTCCGATTCACTGACCTGACCTCTGTGATTTACTGTTCACGGTTATATCAAATGCATGGAGACTAGAATTATAAGTATATTCAGTGTCTTCTTCACAGAGTAGCTTTGAAATGCAAGATCTGTAACACTACAAATCTGAGATTTCTCTCAGATTAACGAGAAAGAGGCTTGAAAACACTCGGTGATGATGATGATTTGCATGTTCAAGTCCGTATTTGATTAGCAGTGATCAAAACTAGAGTTTGGAACGAAGAGAGAGAGAGAGAGAGAGAGAGAGAGAGAGATGCTTTCATGGCCGATCGGAGAGGTCTGATGATATGCTGCAGAGATTCAGAACGCTCCAACACCCAAACGATGCCATTTTGTGGAGCAGAGATCTTTGGTATCACAACAGTCCAAAGCAAGAGTTGAAGATCAGGTCTCTCTCTCTCTCTATCTCCCTCCCTTTCGTATTTCTTCTTTCCCTCTGTGATTTCAATTCCTTCAAGAGCTTAGCGAATAACTATCTAGGGCTCAAGGATCACAAGTTGTTTCCACAAGTTGAAGAGGTGTTTTAGGACAGAGCAACGCTGAACGCGGCGGAGATCGGCGAAATCATGATAGCCAACAAGAACTCATCGAGTAGGGCGTTGAGGTCAGTGATCGGAGGAGCATATTCACCTTTCTTCTTAATCGATGTTTCACAACCTTTGATTTTGTGTTTGTTTTGTGTGATTGGTTCTTTGAAATCACTGTGTATGTGGAATTGAGAGGTTTGTAATTAAGGATTTACTTCAATTTGTTGCGATTAAGATATGGAAATTGACTTGTGTTTTGTTTGATGTTGTTTCACATATACATTTCAAGAGGTTTGTGGGAAGTCCATGAAAGGCCAGAGAATTTGCAAAATTTCTCTAGAGAAGTAATTTTGTGGAAAGTCCAGGGAAGGCTGGAGAAGGCCAGAGAAATTTGAAATTTCTCTGGAGGAAAGGCCAAAGAAGGGAAATTTCTATGGAGAGAAGGAAAGACCTGATCATGTCGACGCCTCGATAGCACTGGACCATTAGATTCCAATGGAGCCCACAATCTGTGAAAAACCCAAATCACATTCACATCAGCTACCAAATACCCACTACTACTAACTAATCTCAATCTCACCAAAACAACCATGAAATGCATAACATACGTATACTACATATGTTCTAACTATTCTATTACATAAATGCCTATAACACTTTGTCACAACCTTTACATTTCAAATTCCCCTACAACTGTTTCACTTTTTTATTTCAAATTTCAAATCTTTATAGCTTCTTCACTCAAACCCAGAGAAAATTCAAATTTCTCTGAGTTCATTTTGACCAATTTTCTCTGGGTTTTCAAATTTCTTTGGATTCATTTTGACCAATTGAAGGCCGGTGAAGTCAGAGAAATTTTCAAATTTCTCTGGAGTGTTGAGTCCAGGAGAGGCAGGGAGGGCAGAGAAATTTAAAATTTCTCTAGAGATGTAATTTTATGGAAAGGCACATAAATTTCTCTGGGAGAGTGGGAAGTATATGGAAGACGGAGAAAATTGGAGAAGGGGAGGGCAGAGAAATTTACAATGGAAAGTTTAGGGAAGGTCAGAGAAATTATTTCTCTGGAAAGTCCAGAGAAATTCTTCCCAGAATTTCTCTGAACCAATTTTCTCTGAATCAACTTGAGGGACCTTAGATATTATTAAAATATTGAATGTCCTTTATACTATAAAATCTTAATACTAGGGACCTTAAAAAAAAAACCCCTTTATTTTATAACGTTGCATATGTAATAGAGATTTTGCATTACAATTTAGTAATGGAGAGAACATAGCCCCATAAATACCTATAATAAACTGATATGATTTTTACATTAAATTTTTATTTGGAAATTAAGGATATAATATGCTTGCCTATAATAACTATGCCATTTTGATCATGTTTTATTTTGCAATTAATTCCATGTTTATATTCTATATTGAGAATATTAAAAAGAAAAAATCTGTTTTAAAAAAAAAAAAATTATTTTTAAGAACAAGTGAGTACATCTTAATTATATTTATTAATGTAAATCTTGTTACCATCCGGGAGAAAATTGAGTACGTCTTAATTCCGATCTTTGTTTACCGACCTCCCAAATGCCTCTTAACCGATCTTTATACAGAACTGCCTCTGAACCGAAAAGGTGACAAATAAATAATGACAGGCAACCATTACAACACGGGCTTCAAACAGGAAGATGCCAACAAAATAGCTAACGGCACACAATTTTTTTGTAAATAGCTCTCTAAGGTTTACTAACTTAAAAAATTTATGAATGAAAGAAATGGCTCTATAAGTTTATTATGAATTTTAAAATTCTAATTGCAATGTGAGTCACTACAAGTCCAATTGATAATATATTAGAGCTTGCCTGTGAAACCTAAAATCTGAAGCATGGCAAGTTTTAGGACTTGAAGTGAGGCACTAGAAACATTATAGAGAAACTGAAAACAACCACCACCTTGTCCATGCATACGCCCAAAAAAGTATGGATACCTTGTCCATCCTGTCATTAGGGAGGGACTCCATCCTCTTGCTTTTGATGAAGATATGAAAGTCTCAAACTAATCACTACAACATCCAAGGGTTTTAGAGTAAATATTTTAATCTCTAAAAGTAAAAATTTTGTTCCAACAGGCATTTAGGGACCAATTTCTGTCGTCACGAGGATAGTCATTAAAAGATCGTCCCGAAAAGTAAAAAATAAGGCTTTTAGCGACAAAAATTTGAGACGTCACTAATAAATAGACTTTTAGGAACAAAATAATTTGGTTTCAAAATGGTTTATTTTTTGAGACAAAAAATTTGGTCCCAAAAGGATAATAATTCATCATTGCTAAAAATATAATAACGACACTTTTCGTAACAAAAATATTTGATGTCAAAAAAATAATATTGTTCTTAAATTTTGGTCTCTAAAATCTTAATTTTTTGTAGTGAATGTTTCGATGAAAAACTCGTAGTTAGAGCATGGCACCCTCACAACAATTACATGACCCCACACAACGACAATATATGAATCACCCATCAAGAGTAGATTGTTGAAGAGACAAATTCATTATAACTATGAAGAAAAAAATAATCTGGTGGCTATAGGCATACTTTTTTTCATCAACTTAATCAAAGGACTTAGAAGGAGAGAACGAGGCGCTGGAGCAGTAGTATCTACTCAAGAAAAGCACCAACAAGTATTTGTCTTTGACTTTGAAGCCAGATTTTGCTATAGGAGTGTGGAATGGGGACTCGTATTAGCTATGGACTCAAAATATTTGTCACAAAAGTGTATATATATTGTCAATTGCTAAAAAATAATTATATCAGACTTGATTTATTAAGTTAAAACCCAAAGCATCAAAAATTGAGTTCATAATTAATTTACCCTATCTGCATATATTTGAATACATTGATTAATTTATACCTAGATGATGGTGGCGAGCAAAGACGGATGGTGGCAAGTTGAGGACAAACGGTGGAGCTGACGGTGGAGAGGCGAGGATGGCGGACAGCAATGTTGACGGTGAAGAGGCGAAGTGAGTGGTGTCCGACTGAGATGGTGTGACCAATTAGGCGCTTTTTTGTGAAATATTATAAGGGTTTGAATTTGTGCAATTTAGAAAATTGCTTGATTATCAAACCGTTCGTGTAATGTCGTAATTTATTGGATCACTGTTGCTTTATTCTTTATCAAAGCCTTATTATTCCTGTCATATTGTATACTTCCCGAGTTAATTTATTTTTCAGGTATGAGGCAAATTTAGTAGCGATTGTGGTTGAAACATTTAATGGGATTATTTGAGTTAGAGATTTGAGTAAACTACTAATAGGTCTTAATAATTATACTTAATAGTCCCATTGAGAATATGTCCTTATAAAATCGTCGCTAAAAATAAGTTTTTGTGACGATTTTTGCTTATGTCACTAAAAATTGACAATTAATAACTTTTTTTTTGTTATGATTTTAATAAATTGTCGCTAAAACTTACAATTATTGACGTTTTTCTGTGACAAATTTTTCAAACTATCGTTAAAAGTTAAATTAGTGACATTTTTTGTAACGATTTTTTTAAATTGTCGCTAAAACTTATAATTAGTGACATTTTTGTGACAATTTTTAAATTGTTGCTAAAAAGTAACAATTAGTAACTTTTTTTAATAGTATTTGATAAAAAAAATAACATTAATTATCATAGGACCTATTGAATAATAAGTTTATTTATTAGAACCTACACGTAAGTCTCCCGAGATTTTGGGCCCACAATTATTTTATTATTTTTAGAGAATTATATTAATTATGTTTAAAAGACATTTGAGTAAAATTATTTTTTTGAGGAGATTTGTATATTAAAAACTATTAGTTATTTGGAATTGTAAATTTAAAATTTATTTAATTTGTTAACGATCCAAAAGTTGAGACCTCACAACCATAATTTATCATAATTTCTACAAAAAAAAAAAATACAATACATTCACCAAAAAACTACATAATATTTATAAAAAAAACAACAATGATACATGCTTTTAATTTTGAAGTTCTAATTGAACTTTAATAATGTAGAAATTCAAAAAAAAAAAACAAAAAAATCGAGACCAAAATATCACATCAATGGATGGAGCCCACTCCTAGAGTTCCTTTAGAGCTCATATTTTAGAACTCCCAAACATTTTTTCATTAAAAAAAAAAGAAAAAAAGAAAAGGGAACAAACGGTGTACACCCATGGTGCTTCCTATAAATACATGGACACGTCTCTATTACATCAATAAACTAATACACGTCATTTGTGTTTTTTCTGGCCAACGTTGTGTGTTAGTGCCAAGTGGATAGTTGTTATTGGCTTCAAATTTAAGAGAGATATACTACTATGTTACGTGCATCATTGAAAATGTGCCTTAGGGTATACATTCCATAATTACACCATCAATTTTTGTAATATAAATTATAAAATTATATAACTTTTTATATCACCCAAAAAAAAAAAAAAAACCTTGGCTCAATACAATACATATATATATATATATATGTATATGTATAACTTTTATTTTAAAGCATACACTATAAATTTATTATTTATAACTTCTATCATAAATTGACATAACATACCACAAATATTCATGATTTTCACCATAAAAAAATCTTAAGACTTTTTTTAGGGGTGCACAGAGGTGCACATCATAAAAATTTTTAAAGTTGTGTTTAGATTATAAATTAAGTAGAGATTAAAAAAAAAAAGAAGAAGAAAATATTAGAGAAATATGAATGAAAATAAACTTTCAATTGAGGAATCATTGTACTGAATCTGTTTGGTTTCGAATTTTTAAAAATAATTTTTGAATTCTCAATCTGTATTTTTTTAAAAAATTTAGCGAATTCTTTATATATTTTAATCAAATTTTTTACACGTTAGATCCACTTAATATAATACACTTAAAAAGTATAAAATTTGTGAAATTATATTTACAAATTCACTAAATACTAAAATATATATATATTAAAATTCTATATATTTTCTTATTTTTTTGTATTTATTAAATTTTTTAAGAATTTCATCACAAATATTTTTAAATACATCTAGATTTGGTATATTTAAAAAATAAAAATAATAATTAAAAAAATTCAGAACCAAAAAATACCCAACCATTCAAGCCCTTAAACCTCGAATAATGCTAGGTACGCAAAGGATTTAACACACATAATGTACAACCATTTCACATGAGATTAGGACTCACATATGTAGAATCTATTTGGGACCCACCCTTGGGAGGATTGTACATTCTTAGCATTTCTCTCAAACTTATCGTTTGAAGAGAAACAATCAACTGAGTAATCATTATACCCTCAATTTATGGGGGAAATTGCACATCAATAGAATGATAGAAAAATAATCACCATGTTTATTTCTAAATTTTTGAAAACACTTTTTAAAAAATTTTATTTTCTTATTTTTTGTATTTTTTGTATTTTTATTGAATTTTTTTAATATTTTAAATAATTTTTAAAATTTTTAGACACACCTAACATAAAAACACTTCAACAATATAATTTTCGTGAAAAAATCTTTAAAAAAATTTACTAAATGTCAAAAATACAAAAAAAAAAAAAATGAAAATTCAGTATATTTTTTATGTTTTTGTGTATTTATTAATTTTTTAAAATATTTTCTCACAAATATTTTACTTTTTAGATATATCTAAATAAGGAACATCTAAAAAAGTAAAAAAAATGCTTAAAATCTTAAAAATATTCACTAAAAATAAAAAAACACAAAAAATAAAAAATTCAGTTTTTAAAAAATTGAATTTAGAAAACTGAAATCAAATACACTTAATTGTATTATAAATAAAAAAATTCATAGTGTAATTTGATAAATAAGAAGAATTTGCACCATGCACATAGAATATTTGCATCACTATGAAAATATAAATATTTTTTCATTGTCTTATTGATTTGCAATTTTTCCCAAGTTATTACCCTCGCCAGAGTTTTTTTTTTGGGGGGGGGGTGTTAAACACTTGTCAAAGTAAAAAAAAAAAAAAAAAATTTGCCATCCAACTATAATTTCAAAAAAAATATTACAAATATATGAAAAAATTTAAGACTTTCATTATTAATAATGATAAAATTTATCATTGATTTGTAATTTATTTTGAAAACTTATATTAATTTGTTATTTCTCCAAATTAAAAACGATATATCCAAAGTATATATAACAATCTAGTGCACATCAAAATGCATATACAGATAAAAAAAATAAACAAGTCGGATTTTATTTAGTAAAAGTTCATATGCCCTCATAGGAATAATTTGACGGACTGACAATGACAACATTCCTTGTTCTTCGTTGATTCTAACACTTAAAACAACAATTGATAAGAACAAAGGAAATTGGTGTAACAATAAGTTATAAAATCAATGGTATAAAATATAAGTGAAGCAATTTAAGTAATTGTTTTATGTGATTGATGTTGTGATTAGTTCTGTATCCGTAAACTTATTAATTGCTTTAAATAATATTATTAGTTAAAATCATGTATACAATCATTGCAATTTATATATGTTCACATTGAAGGCCCTAAAATAAGTAAGGCAAATATTAAAAGATAGAAAATTACATTGAATTGACTAAATTACATGATAGACAATATTCTTGAATAAAATTGAAATAATTTTCAATTGATTAGAATCCTGGGTACTTTATTAAGAGTTTAAGAGTTCAAGTCTTACTATTGAGAAGACTCTCCTTTTTTAGTTATGACTTCCAATATATAAGAAGAAGAAAACTAAAATTACCAAAAATGGTTATAAAAAAAGGTATAATAAAAATATAAATGTGTCCAAAATATGATCAAAGCTACAATTTTTTGTAAAATTTTAAACTATGAAGTGAAAACAATATTGTCATGTCATTCTGGTGAGTAATTTGTACAAAAATTATGCCAAAAAAAAAAAAAAATCATTTTTAACACAAAAAGAGTGTCTACCATAAAATTTCCTTAATCTTTATCTACTTCTCAGGTTCTTTTAGAATGGACAAGTGCAAAATGGTCAATTTTCTTTTATCAGCAAAAATAAAATATTTTTAATATAGGTGAAATGAATACATCAACACATCACTATTACATCAATTAACTAATACCCTAAAAAAACAGTGTATGTCATTGATTTGTTTTTTTTTTGGACAACATTTTATGTTTTTTTTTTTTTTTTTTTTACTGCCAAGTGGATACTCATTTTTGGTCTCAAATTTAAAGGAGATATTACTATGCGCATCCGTAAAAAAAGTTACATGTAATATAAACTCCATAATAACATCACAAAATTTTGTAAAGTAAATTATAAAAGGGTAAATTACAAATAAATCCCCTGCGGTTTAATTAAAATACGAATCACTCCCTGTAGTTTTGAAAATTACATTTCATCCCTGAGATTTCTAATTTTATAACAAATCGTCCATTTTATTAATAAATTATCAAGTCAATTAACAGTTTTTAATGATGTTAGAAATATGTTTCAATTAATAATTTAGATAATTTTATTATTATATAGGAGAGCAATTATGAATTTTATTTTTTTAGTTAATTCTATTAAATAAAAAATTCTAACAAGGGGGTATTTGTAATTTTTCAAACAACAGGGGACAATTTGTACTTTAAGCAAATCTCAGGGGGTGTATTTATAATTTACAAAATTTTGTAATGACATATTTTCTTATCTTAAAAAATATAATTTTTTGTTCAAGACAAAAAAGTGTAACTTTCATTTTGAGGTGCATACTATAAATTTGTCATTTGTAAATTTTGTCACAAATTGGCATAACACTAAATATTTGTAACTTTTATCATAATTTTTTTAAAAATTTATTTAAATTACGAATTTGAATAAAATTAAATATAAAATAAAAATATTAAAGAAATGTGAATGAAAAGAAACTTTCAACTGAGGAATCATTATACCCTTCACGGAGAAAAAAAAGAATGAGTAGAAAAAAATGATGCTCAACTGTTTAAAGCACTCAACTTATCACTCTGGCAGTAGCCAAAAGTCCCAAAGGATATATCTAAATGGTTGCTTTCTTTTAAATTTAAATTTGAATTTAAAGAAATTTGAGGAGTTTATACTACCCATTATAGATCTCCTTTCAATAATTTGAATCATTCATTTATATAATTTTTAATTTATATTATTTATAAAAAAATTAAATCAGTCTAATAATTATGACTTTTTTATTTTATCACATTTGTCTTTTAAAAAATGGACAAGTATGTTTTTGAAATTGTTTTTATAGATAAACAAGAAAAAATGAAAATGTTAATATTATTAAATTGACTCAATTTTTGTAAAAATAATATATAAAAAAAAAATTATAAAATAAAGGGTAAATTACAAATACAACCCTAAGGTTTACTTAAAGTATAAATTGCCTCCTGTAATTTGAAAAATTACAAATACTCTCTTATTAAAAAAATTTATTTAACAAAATTTACTAAAAAAAGAAATTCATAATTGTTCTCCTATACAATAATAAAATTACTTAAATTATTAATTGAAACATATTTATAATATCATTAAAAACTGTTAAATTGACTTGATGATTTATTAATAATAAGAGGGCCATTTGTTATGAAATTAAAAACATCAGTGAGTGGAATGTAATTTTCAGAACTACAGGGACGATTTATATTTTAATCAAATATCAAGAAATGTATTTATAATTTATCCTAAAACAAACAATTAAAATTATAAAAATGGAACCGTGCCCCATGGATATATCACAATGCATACTCATACAAAAAAATAAAACAAGTGGAATTTATTAAGTAAACACGCATATAGCCTTGACGGACTGACAGTGACAACCTTTCTTGTTCATGTTGATTCTAACACTAAAAATAACTGATAAGAACAAATGAAATTCGTTTAACTTTTTTATAACTCGGTATTGGCCTAATCGACGGATTAATTTTGGAACCAATTCTATTGTCCATTAAGAGGGCTTAATTAAAATTGCATAGATTGGCCTTAACTACCAGGCCAATATCATAGAGTTTAAGAACATAGGAAATTGCTCAAACGATAAGTTAACAGATCCAAAATTGATCAGAAAAATAATGGTATAAAATATAAGTGAAGCAATCTTAGTGAAATTATAATTTTCATGATTGGCCCTACCATTATATGTATGGTTAGAATTAGGGTACTTACGTGCAGGTCCTAATAAGTAAAGTTATTGACTAATAGGACCTATGGAAAAAAAATTTCATAAAAAAAGTTACTAGTTGTAAGTTTTAACGACAAATTATAAAAATCATGATAAAAAAAAGTCATTAATTATCAATTTTTAACGACACATAAAAAATTATCATAAAAAAATTATTTTTAGTGATAATTTTATCAAGATTTATTTTCAATAGGACTTGATAGGAATTAAATCTAACTAATAAGACATGTTGACGTAGTTAGGGTTATATATCCATGAACTTGTTAATTGTTCTAAATAATATTATTAGTTAAAACCATGTACACGATCATTACAATCTATGTTCACATTGAAAGCCTAAAATCTTCGGATTGGTAAAGTAAAGAAAATGTTACGACATAGAAAATTACATTAAATTGATTAAATTACATAACTGATAATATTGTTAAGTAAAATTGAAAATAATTAATCAATTCATTAGAATCTTAAGAGTTCAAGAGTTCACGTCGTTACAATTGAGAAGACTCTCCTTTTATGCTGCGCCTTCTAATATATAAGAAGAAAAAACTAAAAAAAATTATTTCTCTCTAAATGTTTATATTAAATTTCATGATCCAAATATAGTCCCAATGTTTACAATAAATTTCATTTTTTCTCTACACCCACATGTGTAAAATTATTTTTTCCTAAAGTACAATATTTACAAGGTATATAAATGGGTGTATACAAAAAGGTCATGTTTGTTTGGACGGATTGGAGATGGAGGGATTGTAAATGTTAATCATGCGGTTTAATTTTGATGATGTCTAATATATTATGTAATAAATTATGATTTTTAATATATATATTTTACATTCTTTGACACAAAATATTATCTGTTAAAATATATGTTATATGATGAACGTGTTATAAACATCATTTAAATAGATTTATTTGGCATCATATATTTTTAATAACGAAGGTACTATTCAAGTTATTGCGTAACTTTTGAAATTCGTAAGGTTTGGAAGGAAAAATCAGAAATTACTATTCATTGAAAGTGACCCTTAATCATTAATTTCAAACCTCCATCTACAATTTTTGAAGATGAGAAAAGAGATGTCTCGCGTGCCCAAAGCTACAATCTATGGGAGCGTCGTCCTCCAACGAATATATGTTCAACGAATATATTTTCTTTTATATATTGAAGTGTTTTGGTGTGAGAAAAAGAATAAGTGAATAAAAGAAAAATCTCTTATATTGAAATATTCTCAAATATTGTATTGTGCTTCATTGAGTTATATTTTATGTGAGAAAATTTGTTGAGAGTTTGAGCAAAATTGTAAAAGGATTTTTTATCCCTTATTCATATTATTCTTGTAAAAAGAGAGTTTTTGTGAGTATTTTTTGGGATAAAATCACTTAGGTTAAGTGTGACTAGGCACCTGATTCAAAATTATATAAGATATTTTTGTCAGTGATTTTTGAGATAAAATTATTTGGTTAGGTGTGACTAAGTACCGAATTCTAAACTAGTCGGAGTGATCGGGATTGATCACTTATAAAGGTTCACTAGCACCCATGAAACTAGTGGTGTAATTACTATTTGAAAAATATTGGAGAAATTCTTGAGGAGGATAACCACTATAAATGACTGTGTTTGATTTCTCTTCCCTTTGCTCATTTTATTTCATTGCTGTATTTTATATTATTGCGCATATTTATTTATTTATTATTTGGGTTAATTTTTAATTTGGCAATTTATTTAGAAATCCAATTCACCCCCCCTCTTGGGTTGCCTACCTGAGATAACAATTGGTATCAGAGTTTGGGCTCTTGCATTTGACGTAATCGTATAAGAGTAGATCATGGCAACCAATTTTGGTATTTATTTTGCTGAAGGTCAAGTGCGCTATAAACCACCTTTTTTTGATGGCTCAAATTATACTTCTTGGAAAATAAAAATGAAAATTTTCATTCAAGTTTTAAATTATGAGTTATAGAGAATTATAGTCAATGGTCACGTAACAACCATGAACTGTGATTAGCTACTAATCCACGATTAAGAGTGCCTAATAAGTAATTAAGAAGAAATTTTGAGTTAATTGCATGTGATATATGATATTTGAGTTTCTATTTGTTTGTCGTAGAAATATATGTTTATGTTTCTGTTCTGTTTTGCGAATTGAAGATCTTATTGGTCACAGAATGTGAAATTGACTGAGAATACATGCTAGTTAGCATTTTTAGAATTTTATGGTAGGTTGAATTAAAATTGAATTCGGAACGAAATAATTAGATTATATTCAATTAGACTTAAGCTTAATTATCTATCTTTAATTATATTTGATTAAACTAGCCTATACAAGGATAATTGGACTCCACTAGCTCATTTTAGACTTCTTCATTTCCTCAATTTTGAGCCTTCAATCGTTAGAGAGAGAGAGAGAAGAAGGAAATCAAGCTGAACTAGGGAGATTGTTAGGGAATTTGAAGGAATTGGCTTAAACTTAGTTAGAATTTGAGAAGTTGGGAAGAATTACTCAAGAATTCAAGTAATTGAGGTTTGTAGCTAAGAAATCCAACCCTTAAGTTATGTAGTTGACTCACTCAACTTGTGGATTCAAAAGATAATGAAAGATTAATGTATGAAATGAACTAATGAAGTAGGAAGAAGAAGATTAGAGCATGCATGTGCATTTCATGGTATTTTTGAAGTTGATTTCAAGCAATTCTTTCATGCATGTCATGTTTTTAACTTAATTATGAGATTTTATCATGTTTGCCATCAATTTACCTTGTTTGAGCATAATTTGAAACGTTTAAGTTCGAAGAAATTACATGCATGTTTGTATCATGAGTTTTGAGTTTGATTTTGCACAATTGGCATGCTTTTGGGCTTTGATTTTGCGAAACGATTTTGAATTCACTGTGTTTTACAAGTTTACCTATGTTTCCTCAAGTTTTGGGCCCAAAAAGATGTGTTTTGTTGGTTTGAATTTGAGTTTTGAAGTTTGAACATCAATCTGGAAATTCTAGAATTTGCACCCTCCGCTCGAGCGGTGGAGTCTAAGCTCAAGCAGAGAATGCGAGCTCCCAGTAATTTTACAGAGTTTGGGGATTGGCTCGAGCAGCAGAATCTTCGCTCGAGCGGCCACCCTTATTGTTGACCTTCCGCTTGACCGACTGAAGTTGTGCTCGAACGTAAAATGAGAGCTCTCATAAGTTTTACAAACTTTTGCAGACCACTCAAGCAACTGAAGTTGCGCTCGAACAGAGACCCTTTTTTTTCAATCTTGTACTCGAGCGACCATTGACCATCCATCGAGCGGAAAAAATCATGCAACTAGTGCTTTTGCAGACTTCACAAGTCACTTGAGCGACAGAAGTTTCGCTCGAGTGGACTACTTTCGTTTTTGAAAATTTAATTACGTGTTTCAAGTTACATTTTGGCATCCTCATTACATCTTAGGCATTCCTAAGCCTTAATTAAGACATAATAATGAGGATAAAAGCTAGGAACACACATCACGAAAGAAGAATAATAAATTTAATATTTGTGACACATGTGTTCAATATGTATCTGCTATCTGTTTATGTAGGTCACGCGCCATAGGCTATTTGATCTGTCTGCTCTGTTTGTCTGATTTTGGAGCCAACTGTAAGTAATAACTTAGTAAAGCTATGTTTAACTTTATTTATTTTCTGTATGATGAAGTAACATTTGTTTTCTGAAATGTTATGTTCTATACAATGAATGATTGTCTAATTTCTAAAATGTATTCATGGCATCCTTAACATATCTGTTAGCTGTTACCCAGTATTGGAGGTTCCATCATGGAACTTATTATATCTGTAATCTTTAACCCGTACCAGAGGCTCCATCTTGGAGCTCAGCGTATCTATTATCTGTTACCCGGATCTGGAGATTCTTTTATGGAACTGGTTATTCACAACCACCATCTGTTCTATATTTATTTGTTTCTGTTCTGTTAACGCTAACAGATGTACCACATATGATTAAGCATGAATCTTGATTTCTATATATGATTTGAACAAGAATATGAATATGAATCTGCTTTCCGAATTTGATATAGGACATCATTCAATTAAACCCCTTTACCCTGTTATTATTCACTGGGCTCCCACTCATTCTATTATTTGTGTATGTAAGTGATCAGGCACGTGGCCAGGCTCAATGATGATCGCTTGGAGATCTGTTTTGTCAGCCAACCCTTGTGCCTCCCGATGAGGTTCCAGAAAAGTTACCTGGTCATGTTTTGTTAATTAAGTTTAAGACTCTATTTTCTTTTATTGAAATCTAAACAAGTTTGTGTTTATCTATATATTGGGCTAAGTCCCAACTTGGTTTATCTGTATATGTGTTATGGTAACGCAAGACTTAATATGACGTCACATGTGTGTACATAAAGTTTTAAATTTCTGTCACATGTATGTCTGTACGACTCAATGGACTATGTATATTTTGTATATCTGCTTCCGCAACCCCTTATTATGAGTTAATCTGTTCATAGGCCTTCGTAATCCAAGAATTACTGGTCAGTTACGACGCTAAACCTATAGGGGCGGGTTTGGGTCATGACAATTGTAGACGTCCCCGAACGCCCCGGGAGGGTTAGTCCCCCGTTCCGTTCATTTTGAGCTCACTACAGTTCAGGACTCAAAATTGTCACGGTTCTCAATCTGAACCAAAGAGTCCAAATCCGGCAAATCGTTTTGAGAAAATAGATTTTTAGAAAGAAGTGTCAAACATAGACTGCTTTGCTAGATACAGAGTCGCCACCTAAATATTTTATTTTGGGAAATTTAGGAAACCCTGACTCGTGCCTAAGGCCACGTGTCCGTCATCACCAAAGTTGCCTCGGCTCGGGAACTTGGGTACGATTGGGGAAGGTCACTTCGTGAGCCACCCCGCTCGCCCGATCAAAGATCGGCCTCTACTAACCATGATATCTAGTTTTGAAAACATTATGCGTTCTTATTCCGGTTATTAGCCTAGGATTACTATGTGGTGCGCGCAGCATACAAATATAGACCGGGTCGCCGAAATTGGAACAACACATCTCATGTTTGTTTTTGAAAACGGTTTGCTACTCGCAAGTAGGCTTAAAATGCAGATTTTGCCACCCTCGGGTGGGCTTAGAAAAGATGGTTTTACCACTATCTAGTGGGCTTAAAACTTACAGTCAATGCATTGTTCCAATCCAAACAACCCAACCTTCACCCACAGGCATTCAGGTAGTTATATCACATAAGCACATAGCCTCATGGTAAGCATGCTATCATGGCAGTCACTCACACACATGCAAGGATGCTAAAGCATAAAACTTACCGAGTACTCCAAGCCAAAACAGAAGCTAATTAGAAATCCATGCATGATCCTAACTATACAGAAATGCCTAATGCAACACATGCAAAATGCAACTACAAGCAGGCTCGGCTATTCTAAAGATGGCATGTGAAATGTTACAACTAACATGTATTCAACTTGGAATTGAAATACAAATGCAATTAGTATGATGCGCCGAGCCCGGTGCATGCAAAACAGATGAATGATGCAAACATGCTATCATACTGTATGCTAATTGAAATATGCCCTAATCTAACCATCATAAGCTGGTAAATAAAATGGAGAAAGACGTGGGGTTGGAAGACATACATCACACTCACGCACACTTATTACAACATTGCCCTCGCGCGGAGGGTCCGAATAAATAATATACAGTCCCAAAATAATACAGTCCGAATAAGTACAAAACCCTAATTAATTAACGACTTAATCTAGGAAAGCAGTAAATTGCACGCAAATCTATGGACCGCCTTGGCTCTGTTCCGAATGATGAATGATGCATACTTGAGTGCCTTGCGCGGAAATCCATTGCGATGCCCCGGCTTGCCTCTGTTTGCAATTATTCTCAGGATTTGTGCCAAGCTCCAGAAGGCTGTCGATTTCTGATTTGCTGCAACAGAGAGCAAGAAATGGGCATGGCAAAGTATTTTCACATATGTATGCATGACTACTCTTCAGAGAGTGTAGTCCTCGATCCTCGTGCCACCAATCACGCATCTCGATGCATGATGGCCGAGGAGTCGAATTGCATGACTCAATATGAAATGAATGCACATATAAACACAACAAGATCGAGACTCCATCATGGATAATCCGGAGTGTCGGTGACCGGGAATTGAGGCACATTCCGTCACTCGGAGTACGAAACGTCCCTCGTTTCCCGTGCTCTGGCTAACTCCTATCCCAAACACAATGCAATATGCATGACATGCATGAATGCGACCAACATACATCCTAGCATACTCAATGCTATGAAATGGCATACACAATGTACGATGCAACATGGCATGCACGATGCTCTAACATACAACCTAGCACATGCAATGCGAAGGACTAAGATGGCATACATAATGCAATATGGGCTTACACTAACATGAGTGGACCTCAGCCACACTCACATCAGAGGCCATAAGATGAAAATGAGACACTCGAGATGCGTGCACGCATGCACGCAAACCGAGGACCGATCCCAGGGCACGAATGCCACTCTAACAAGGCATGGCAAGGCATGAAATATGGCATACAAACATGCAAGTTCCAGCACTAAAATGTGATGCAAAATGATCCCAAAACATGGAAACATGGCACCCGATGCATGGAATGGTCCCCAAAAAATCTAGGTACATGCATTGACCTATAGCTATACAAAGCATGCATTATTTGATCATGAAGCATGAAGACAGAGTCAAGGCAGTCCCAAAACATGCACATTTTCAGTTTAAGACATGGCCAAAAGATGCTAGCAAGATGGACTAAAATAGCATGCAACTTTGACTAGTAAACATGGTTTACATGGCAAGTACATGAAGCAAGTGAGAACTCATCAAACCAGAAAAAATCAGTGAATAAAACATGCCAAAACATGCCCAAATAACTATGGAAATGCAACCAACACATGCACAAATGAGGGGCTCCTTTAGAGGGCATACAACGGAATTATTAAGCACATGCAAGATAGACATGAAGCATAACCAAAACAACTCTGGAAATCAAATATGGTAGTCCCAAAACTCACCAAATTGACCCTGAAATGTGACTAAGAAGCATGCAAGGAGGGATCCCTTTGGAAAGCCAAAATGACCACCAAACAAGTCAAGGTGAGAGGGGGTCACCCCCCTTTGATTTGGAGGCTCAAAATAGCATCAAAGCCACTAGAAATCCACTGGATTCCAGTGGCTAGAAGGCCAAACAAATCATGCCTTTGGAGCTTAGGTGTAAGGCTCAAAATAAGAAGGAATCAAGCATACAAGGAAGCATGTGACCTCAAACAAAAATGGGACCTTGAACAAACTTGAAGATGAGATTAAAACAAGATATTTTTCAGTTTATGACAAATCTCAAAAATGAACACAAGTAGGGCTAATCTATCATGCAAAAATGGCCCTAAAAGAGAGATTAGAGACAAGGGACAGCAGATGGCCCCAAATAGCAAAGATCCCTTCAACAAAGTTGAAGAGAGGCTCAAAACATGGCACTTTACAGTTTATGACCAAGTCCAAAACAGCTCACAAATAAGCCTAAAATATCATGCAAAAATACGCCTAAAAGAGAATTTAAACACAAAGTGTGAGGCTCAAACAGAGAAAGACCCTTAATCAAAAATGGAGATGACCTCAAAATATGACTATTTATAGTTCGGGTCGGAGCCCAAAAATGCTTGCAAGCAAGGCTTACAAATGAAACAAGAAAAGACTAGAAAATGGGGGAAAAAAGACTCACCCTTGAAGAGTAGCAAACCAGCAGCTTTTGGACCAAATTTCTAAGCTTCCAACCTCTGGAAATCAGCCTCAAAGTGTGGGAATGAAGGATGGAGGTGTGGTGCTATGAGGTGTAGGGTTAATGGTGCAAAAGGCTTAGGGTTTTGGAGCTTGGAAGAGAAGGAGAGGGAGGTGGTATGTATAATGCTTCTAAAAAATTTTGTTGTCCCCCCCAAAATGCAGCTGGAGCTGCTGGTTTTATAGAGGGAGAGAAGAGAAAAAAGGGGGGGAAAATCAAATTCAAATTTCCCCCCCAAAAGGCTGACCCTCGGGTACAGGGTTTGAAGGAAAACAAATTGCACACCTGGAACACACTTGGGGAGGGGATCATGGCTGGCCAGCTCAAAAGGGCCAAAGTGGTCATCCAACCAGGTAGGTGGCCGGCCTGCCACATTTTCTGGCCGGCCTGCTACTTTTCAGGACAAAAATGGGTCTGCTGGAAAGAGAGGTGGCCGGCCAGTGATAGGGAAGTCCAATGGTGGCCGTCCAAGTGTCCAAATTGAAGCCCCGGAAGTTAGCTTTCCAATGGCGCAAACCTTGCATTAAAATTCCTCCTGTGGAAAAAGTTATGCCCTTTTTGGTGAAGCCGCGCAGATTCGGTCCAACCAGAGTGATGCCCTACTTCAATCAACTATATCTCCCCCGTCTGGAATTGGATTTAGGAGATTCTTGAGTGAAAAATGAAGCCCCGGAAGTCTTATTTCCAACGGTTGTGGCCTCATAGCTTGATTCCAAGTATGCAAATGAATAGGCCCGATTCGGCGAGGGCTGCTCGACTCTTTCTTAACGGTTTATGCCCATTTTCTCCCCCAACTGGATTTCTTCCCTCTTCTCCTCTTTTCTTCAACTCCAAACCCCTAAGTAAGGTGTTTTGAAAGATTTTTCAAAGATTTCATCTCTCTTTCATTCATTTCCACTTTGTCCTTGCTCGGTTTACCGAAAAGCGCAACATTTGACAAAATGCGAGCCTCGGAACATCGTAAAAACTTTATTTCAAAAACGTTTTGAAAGAGAGGGTTTTAAGAGTAAAACCTTTTGATCAAGATCGTTTTGGTCCAAAAAAAGGGGTATGAAGTTGAGATTTGACTCTCTCTCCTTGCCGAAGAAATTGAACCTTTGCACTGCACAACTTCCAAAACCATCAGTCGCGTCCAAGTCTTAAAGGTGGTCAAAAATGGGGTGTCTACAACAATACCCTCCAAGACCATCCAAAGGCGAATCTTATAGCGATTCTGGTTTAGACCCGACCCATTTTGTATGTTGGACTCGGGTTTCATGGTTTCGTATTGTTGTTCATGCCTTACTTCCCTTATATTTACTTGAGTTTGGCTATTGGGTTGTATTGGTTGCATTTAGAATAGATTGGTAGCTTAGTTTTCAAACTTTTGTTGTCTAGAATTTTACTCCTCTGCTCAAGCATCACTTCTTACGCTCGAGCGGGCTTTGTGAATTCTCAGTACTTTTGCAGGTTTGCAAAACTACTAGGAGAGTGTATGAGAGGTTATCTCAACTCGAGCGGCCTTTCTTGCGCTAGAGCATTGGTCTGCTGTTTGCAAAACTACTAAAAGTGTGTATTCTACACTCGAGCGTCATTTCTTGCACTCGAGCGGAACAACTTATTGCGTCTGGATGTTCGAGCGTCACTTATTGCGCTCAAGCGGACTGTGCGTACATCAGTCCATAAGAATTACTTTTTACATCATTTTTTCTTATCTCTCTCTCTCTCTAAACTTTCTAAAAACCCTAGATCTAGAGCTTCTCTCTCTCAAGCTCCCTCTCTCTCTCTACATTTTCACCTAGATTTAGTGGTTTCTTTACCCGTGTGCCTTTGTTAAAAAGGTAGAGCATCTCAAGGGCTACGTTTTCATCCGAATAGAGTTGGGTTTCAACTTCATCCGAGTTTCTTCTTCGCTTTGCTCGTCTTTTAGTTTTGAGGTAGGGATTTTCTCGTCTTTTAGTTTTGAGGTAAGGATTTTCTACACTCCTCTATGGTTTTTAACTTGGGTATTTGCTTCGTATAAACAATATTATGATTTTGGGAGATTTTGAACAAACCTAGGGTTTTGGTTTAAAATCAAAAGAGAGGTTTACAAATGGATGTATTGGAAATGGTTATGGGAGTAAATATGAGGTTGTATTGTAATAAAATTATTGATTTTGATACTTCGGTTGAATTTTGGAAGAAAATGGAGTTTGCCCTAAAATGTCTCAAATATTTATTTTGTATAAATAAATGAAATTGGTATTAAAAATGTGAAATTGGATGAATGTTTATATAAATAATGGAGTTGGATATGTATTATCACTAACACTTTGAAATTTGGATAATTTATCTATTTTAAGGATTGTATATTTGTTTAAAATATCTGTTTTGGACTATCGGTGGAGAATAGCTATGATTGTTGTAGAAATTGCATGAGAATTAGGTAAATTGAAACTAATTTCTCATCCATTTGCATTGAGTGTTGTTACATCTTTAATACATTGTAAATGTATGATGTTTGGGAGAAAAAAGAGGTTGTACTCCATGTTTTAGAGGAGAAAGGGGATGTACTCCATTAAATTAAGTTGGCCAAAGTGTCCAGGGTGAAAGTCCCGATTACCACAAGTATACATGTGTAGACACCCCATTTTTGACCGACCTTAAGACTCAGACGTCACCGATTGAGCACTCGGTGATGTTGCATGTTGTGCTCATTCAGAGGTCTCAGAGTCGCGGCCGTGCGCCCTGCCTCCGGGCTTCCGAACTCTCTTCTGTGCCTTGTCTCGGTTTGCGAACCAGACTCGGTTTTCTCTGTTTTCTTTCCTAAGGGGAGGGAATGGTCCCGTAGACTATCTCCCAGTGGCCGTGAGTTACTTTCCGTGGCCGTAGGCCATTTTGCCCATTTCGGAGCCCGATTTTCGGTTTTCGGGAGCGTCAGGCCGTGTGCCTTGGTTCGGGACCGCCCAACCATCTCCGATTTCTCCGGTTTTTGGCAGGTACCTCTGTTTTATCATTCCGAGGAACACTGGGGCCTTTGATGCCCACTTCGTGGCCGTACGCCACTTTCGGTGCTTACAGCCCATTTTCGGGGCCCCGAACCTCGCGGTTTAGGCCCCGAGCTTTCATTTTGCATCGGTTTTTGTTCAATTTTGGCAGGCACCTCTGTTTTAGCACCAGGAAGATCACTGGAGGGTGGGAGGCCAGCAATTGTCCCAGAAAACCAGTTTCGCTCCTCCGGAGCCCGTTTTTCTCACTTCCGGGCTAATGTTGAACACCCTAGGGGTATTTTCTTCCAACCAAAGCTACATATTTGTGCTGAGGGGACATGGGAGGACCCTAAAAGTGCATGGTCGGCCAGTAATTGTTGATTTCATTTTTGAGCCTCTCCTTCAAATGCAATGTTGTGACTCCTGTTTCAGTGTTGCCAGATTTCAACCTTGGAACCTTGTTCTGCACACATGGGAGGACCCTAAAAGTGCATGGTCGGCCAGTAATTGTTGATTTCATTTTTGAGCCTCTCCTTCAAGTGCAATGTTGTGACTATTGTTTCAGTGTTGCCAGATTCCAACCCTGGGGCCTTATTCTACACACTTGGGAGGACCCTAAATCATGGTGGTCGGCCAGAAATTTTTGACTTCATTTTTGGGCCATGGCCGGCCGGCCAGGGGGAGTGGCTGGCCGACCAGTTGGGGTGGCCGGCCGGCCACCTTCCAGAAAGTTACCTGGCCGGCCAGCTTTCTGCTTTCCAGCCCTTTACAGCTGTCCAGCTGCTTTTTGAAATATCTCACCCCTCCGGGAGATATTTTGGGAGGGAAAGCTTGGATGCATTTCCCTCCCCTTTTACACCCTTTCTTGCCTATTTGAGGGGCTGGACAGCTCCTTCCCTAGGGTTACAGGATTTCATCTTAGAAGCCTCTCTCCCAAATCCTTCATTTCCATAGCCAAGAATCCAAAAAAGTTTCAAGTCCCTAGCTAATTCCTTCATCAACCCTCAGCCTCACCATCACCATTACCATTCCAGCAGCAAAGGAAGGTTCTCCAAGGGCCAAGAAGCAACAAATTCAAGCCAAGAGGTAGCAACAATTGGATCTTCAAAGGTAAACCTCAAATTCAATCTTTTGTGTCATTTTCTTGCTTCCTATTTCTACCCTACTTGCCTACTGTTTTGGGCTCCGACCCCTACTGGTTTTAGGCTCATTTTGAGCCCCTCTACAACATTGTAGAAGGGCTCAACCTTGTTTGATGCCTCTATCTATCACTTGTTTCAATGTCCACCTTGTATGTCATGATCTTGCATGCTATTTTTGGCTTATATAAATTTGTTTTTTGGGCTCCGACCCCTACTGGTTTTAGGCTCATTTTGAGCCCCTCTACAACATTGTAGAAGGGCTCAACCTTGTTTGATGCTTCTATGATACACTTGCTTCAATATCACTCTTTATGCCATTATTTTGCATGCTTTATTTGGCTTTTGAGTGATCCATTTTCGAGCTTGATATAAACTATTAGTGGGCCTATTTTGAGTCCCTCTTCAACATTAAAGAAGGGCTCAACCATGTTTGGTGATTCTATCATGCACTTGCTTTGCAATTCTTCAAAATTACCGTAAAATTGCATGATTTATTTGGCCTACTTGTGATCTGATTTGGAGCATCTCATGAACTGATGTTGTGCTTATTTTGAGCCCCTCTTCAACATTGAAGAAGGGCTCAACCTGGTTTTCATGCTCTACATGTCACTGTCTTTGAATTCGTGTTCTATCATTATTTTGCATGCTTTGTTAAGCTTGCTTAGCTTCTGTTTTCAGCCTTCATCAGGCTTAGAAAGTGTCTTATTTTGGCTCATTCTTCATGTTTTGTTAAGGGTCCAAAATTGTTTGGTGCTTCCATGCATGATCTATCATTATAGCCTTCTTTTGGTCCATATATTGCATGCTATTTTGAGCATATCTACATACTGATTTTGGGGATGTCATTCACTGTAAATATGCATATTTTTGGCTCCTCTTTAATTTTTTAGAACTGTGTTTTTCAGTTTGAGCATCGTAGATACCACTTGCTTTGTAATTCTCCTCTTTTTTCCCATTTTTGCATGCTATTTTTGCCATACTTGTGGTTATTATTTAGCCTTGTTTTGTACTGAAAAGATGCTATTTTTAGGACTGCCTTGCTACTGTTTTGCTGTCATGTGCCAATTTTGCATGTTTAGCATAGCCGTAGGCCATTTCGGGTACTTAAAATCACATTTCGGGATGATTTCATGCATTGATTGTCATTTCGTATCATTTCGGGGCTGTTTTCCCCTTTATTTAGTTGCTGAAATTTGGTTTGCATGCTCGCATATCATTTCCCATGTCATTTCATGCCTTAATGCATTGCCTCGGTTTGCGTGCCCGTGGGCACGCACTTCGAGGCACTCCGTTTTGATTGATCGGCAGCTTATGTGAGTGTGGCTGAGGCCCTCTCATGTTGGCGTAAGCCCAATTTGCATTTCGTATGCCATTTCATTCCATTTCATCATCACCTCGGTTTGCGTGCCCGTGTGCACGCATTTCGAGGCACTTCGGTTTTATCCGATTTGCATCCCACATCATCGCCTCGGTTTGCGTGTCCGTGTGCATGCATTCCGAGACACTTCGGTTTTATCCGATTTGCATCTCACATCATCGCCTCGGTTTGCGTGCCCGCGTGCACGCTTTTCGAGGCATCTCGTTTTCATCTCATTTTCCCACTATAGTGCATACCAGGTTGTATCTTAGATTGCATTCATGAATTTTCTCAGTTTGCGTGCATGCGGCCATGCATTTCGAGACATCTCATTTTCATAGCATTGCGCATGCTAGGTTGTATATTAGTTGCATTTCATGCATATCATGCATATTGCACGGGAAACAAGGCGCGTTTTGTACTCCGAGTAATGGAATGTGTCTCAATTCCCAAGTCACCGATACTCCGGATTACCCGTGATGGAGTTAGGTTTTGTTGTAGCATTCACATGCATTCATCCTATATTGAGTTGTGCAATTCGGCTCCTCGGCCATCATGCATCGATATGCGTGATTGGTGGCACGAGAATCGAGGCATGCATATATTTGTGAAATACATTGCTATGCCCCTTTCCTGCTCTCTGTTGCAGCAGAATAAAGAATCAGCAACTTTTCGGAATCTGGCACGCATTTCGAGAAAATTGCAAACAGAGGTTAATCGGGGCACCGCCGTGGATTTCCGCGCAAAGGCATCCGGGCATGCATCATTTCATCATCGGGAGCAGAAGCAAGGCAGTCCCTGGCTTGCACGCCAGTTTTACAGTTTTCTTAGTTTAATTTGGCTTGCACGCCAGTTTTACAGCTTTCTTAGTTTAATTTGTTAATTAATTAGAAATCTGTATTATTCTTTTATTCAGATTGTATTATTTTATTCGGACCCTCTGTGCGAGGGCATAACTGTAATAAGTGTGTGTGAGTGTGATGTATGTCTTCCAACCCCACGTCTTTCTCCCTTTTATTTACCTGCTTACAATGGTTAGATATAGGACATACTTCAATTAGCATACAGTATGACAGCATGTTTGCATCATTCATTTGTCTTGCATGCACCGGGCTCGGCGCACCATACTAACTGCATTTGTATTTCAATTCCAAGTTGAATACACGTTAGCTGTAGCATTCCATATGCCATGTTTAGGATAGCCGAGCCTGCTATAGTTGCATTTTTGCATGTGTTGCATTAGGCATTTCTGTATATTTAGGATCATGCATGGATTTCTAATCGGTTTCTGTTTTGGCTTGGAGTACTCGGTGAGTTTTATGCTTTAGCATCCTTGCATGCGTGTGAGTGACTGCCATGAATAGCATGCTTACCATGAGGCTATATGCTTATGTGATATATCTGCCTTGAATGCCTGTGGGTGGAGGTTGAGTTATTTGAATTGGGACAATGCATTGACTGTTTGTTTTAAGCCCACTAGATAGTGGCAACACCATGTTTTCTAAGCCTACCCGAAGGTGGCAAAATCTGCATTTTAAGCCTGCCTGCGGGTAGCACCTTCACACCATTTTCAAACAAACAAACATGAAATGTTTTGTTCTAATTCAGACGGCCCAGTCTATACTTATTTGCTACAAGCATCACATAGTAACCTAGGCTAATAACCGGAATAAGAGCATACAATGTTTTCAAAAGCAGATATCATGGTTAGTAGAGGCCGGTCTTTGACCGGGCGAGCGGGGGTGCTCACGATGTGACCTTCCCCAATCGTACCCAAGTTCCCGAGCCAACTTTGGTGATGACGGACACGTGGCCTTTGGCACCGAGTTAGGGTTTCCTAAATTTCCCATTTAAAAAATATTTAGGTGGCGACTCTGTTATCTGGCAAAGCAGTCCATGTTTGGCACTTCTTTCAAAAAAATCCGTTTTCAAAACAATTTGCCGGATTTGGACTCTTTGGTTCAAGATTTAGAACTGTGGCACAAATCGAGTCCGAACTGTAGCGAGGTCCCTCGCGGGCTTGTTACAACATGGATGCCAATTCCTGCGGACGAAATATTCGTGAAATGGCAAATAGAAGTGTTTGTGTGATGGTTGTGTTGGTTAGAGACCCACTGAGTTGTACCCACAGTTTGATTGTCTGAATAGAATGGAAATGGCTTATGAATGGAGATAAAATCGATCGAGATATAAGTTCGTCATAATATGATTTTGCGAAAAGAGTTATAAATGATTTTATCACGGATATTGTATGTGCATATATCACTCATATCTTTGTTACGATTCATACATTGTTTTAGATTATTTCTACTAGGTTTTGGTTCACCCTATTTGGCGAAAACCATTTTCAAGTGCTGATGATATACCCTCTCCAAGGACTTAGCTTAGAAGGATCATGGAGCTGAAGGCTCAGTTTTGTTTTGTTATTTTTGTATTTAACATTTGTACAAGTCCAAGGCTTTATTTGTATTGAGCTTATGACTCACTTTTGATCTATCCAAGCCTTGACTTTGAAAGATGTAAGCCTATACGGCATATAATTACCTATTTAGCTTTTATTACATTATCACTATTTGGTAACACATGCTGTAGATTCAGGGTGTTCTATTTATGAATATATATCGCATGTGGCACCTTTTTGTACAATCAAATCTCATGTAATAGAAGGACATTATACTTTGATTCATAATGCTATTCACTTATCGTTTTGGATGGAATATTGTATTTATTTCGGGCCGTTACAAATCTTGCCGAAAGAATAACACAAATGGGACAATAATGATTTGAGAAGCATTCAAATGAATGCCAAGGCTATGAATATTTTATTTTTTGCTTTAGATTCTAATAAGTTTAATAAAATCTGTACATGTGAATCGGCCAAGGAAATTTGGAATAAATTAGAGACCATATATGAAGGGACCAACCATGTTAAAGAATCTAAAATTAGTATGTTGATTCATGATTATGGGCTTTTTAAAATGAAATCTCATGAATCTATTTCTGAAATGTTTTCTAGATTTAATAACATTATTAATGTTCTAAAATCTCTTGGTAAATTTTATACTAATGTTGAGTTAATGAGAAAAATTCTTAGATCCTTGCCAAAAAATTGGAAGTCAAAAGTGACTGTTATTCAAGAAGCAAAAGATTTAACAAGATTTTGCATGGAAGAGCTTTTGGGGGCTCTCATGACCCATGAACTTGTAATGATGAATGGAAGCAAAAAGAAAATTGAAGCCGCTTTGGGAGAGG
The DNA here is from genome assembly GCA_036172215.1 of Camellia granthamiana. Lineage (NCBI taxonomy): Eukaryota > Viridiplantae > Streptophyta > Magnoliopsida > Ericales > Theaceae > Camellia > Camellia granthamiana. The sequence continues at coordinate 28,242,382 of CM069908.1, read as the reverse complement.
ATGATGAATGTTTCTCTGATGAGGAAAGCAACAACGATGAAGTTGCTAACCTATTCCTAATGGCATTTGGTATAACGCCCCTAAAATAATACAATAAATCCAACTCATAAGTGGAAGAATAATAGAAATAAAATACTTTTATTCATCAGAGTTCGTTTACAAAAGTTAACACAGCGATATACATTCACAAATATTCATCCTGAATCTACAGTATTAGTTACAATGATAGGAGATTTGAAAACTAAATAGGTAATAATATGCCCTATAGGTTTACATCTTTCCAAATCATTGCTTGGTTACACAAAAATGAGCCTAGCTCAATACAATTGAAAGTCCTTAGCTATACAAAATATAACAAAAGAAAGAAGCTCTTGCTCCCAAAGGTCACTCTAAGCTATTGCCTTGAGTCTCGGAACATCGTAGAAACTTTTTTTTCAAAAATATTTTGAAAGATAGGGTTTTAAGGTCTAAAAATCATTTTGGTCAAAAGGCTTTGGTCCAAAAATCGGGTGTGAGGTTGGGATTTGACGCTCTCCTTACCGAAAAAATTGAACCTTTGCACAACATGGCCTTCGTCTTCACCCCCAAGTCTTAAGAGCGGTTAAAAATAGGGTGTCTACACCCTCTTTGATTTGGTGTAAAAAATCCTCTCAAATTCTTGAAGATTTTAGCTAAATCTTATAGAAAAGTTTGGATTTTAGTGTGTTTGTAGAGAGAATAAAGAGAAAAGATGAGTAGAGAGAGAGAGAGAGAGAGAGAAGTGAAAAAGTGTCTCAAACATGTTTTTGGCATCAATTTGAGTAAAAGTGCTCGAAATTCGAGACAGATACGCCGAAATCAACACAAGCAGTTTGACTTCCGCACGAGCAGATTCTGATACTCCACAAGCAGATTGCTCTAGAGAAATCTCAGAATTTTCACAAAAAATCCACTCGAGCAGAACCCAAATCCGCACGAGCGGTTTTGCCCAGAAAACCCATAATTTGATTTCACATCCCAAAACAAGTCCAATGCGCAAAACTAAAAATTTTAACCCGAAAATGTTAAGAGATGTTAAGTAAGAGTAGAAAAGAAATCTCAATAACCCAATACGATAAAGAAAACGCCGAAAGTAATGCACACTATCTTGCTACTCAATATCTGCCAAGTCCAAAACCCAGGACATCACACACTAGGACTCTCAACTACTGGAATAGCGTGTGTATTCACTGTGGGTAACCTTTCATTTGTCTTAATCTCAAGCACCTCGTTCAAGTCAGCACCATTAATGGCCAATGTAAGGAATGACATGATTACACATATTGTGAATAAATTTTTTCTAAGAACACTTGAAGGTTTTGTATCTCTGCACATTATCTATGTCATTTTATACACACCTTTGATACTATAATCGATGCATATCTGCTCAAATCATTTGATAGTCAATATCTTTAGGTGCCGTTGCACGATTTATTTTTATTTTTTTGGGCGAATCTCGACATTGATCACTAGGAAGAAATAAATATATATATATATAAATATTACATTTTCTTTTGTCAACTCAAATTGTTTGCTATATTTCTAAATCGTTGATCAAATGTTTTACATGATTTTCGTTTGGGACACTAAAAATTTTCATTCTCTATCCAAACCCGTAGTAACCTTTTATTTTGATGATGTCAATAGGGGAGAAGAAATTTGAATTATATATAAATTATTTGACAAAGAATTTGTTAATAATGGGAGAGAAAATATAATGAAAAAAAATGCATGTATGATGATTGTTGAATATTTACATGGTGCATTTATTCATATGAAATTTTGTGTCAAATTCATGCATGGATTGCCATCATCAAAAAGAGGAAGATTGTTAATCATGTGGTTTAATTTTTTATGCTTTTTTGATATACATATTTTACATTCTTTGACACAAAATATTATCTACTAAAATACATGTTGTATGATGTATGTGTTATAAATATTATATAAATAAATTTACTGTGCATCATATATTTTTTAATAAAGAAGTTACTATTCAAATTACTGTGTAACTTTTGAAATTCGTAAGATTTTGAAGGAAAAATTAGAAATTATTATTCATTGAAAGCGACCCTTGATCATTAATTTCAAACATCCACTTACCATTTTTGAAGATGAGGAAAGAGATGTCTCGCGTGCCCGAAGTTGCAATCAGTGGGAGCGTCGTCCTCCAACAGATATATGTTCAACGGATATATTTTCTTGTATATATAGAAGTGTTTTGGTGTGAGAAAAAGAATAAGTAAAGAAAGGAAAAATCTGTTATATTGAAATATTCTCAAATATTGTATTGTACTTCATTGAGTTATATTTTCTATGAGAAAATTTGTTGAGAGTTTGAAAAAAGTAAAAGGATTTTCTACCCCTTATTTATATTATTATTGTAAAAAAGAGTGTTTTTGTGAGATAAAATCACTTGGGTTGGGTGTGACTAGGCACCGGATTCAAAGCTAGTTGAGATATTTTTATGAGTGATTTTTTAGATAAAATTACTTGGTTGGGTGTAACTAGGCACCGGATTCTAAACTAGTCGGAGTGATCAAGATTGGTCACTTGTAAAGGTTCGCTAGCACTCGTGAAACTAATGGTGTAATTACTATTTGAAAAATAGTGGAGAAATTCCCAAGGAGGATACTTGGGGAGTGGACGTAAGCCCAGCGTGCCAAACAACTATAAATCACTGTATCTGATTTCTCTTCCCTTTGCTCATTTTATTTCATTATTCTATTTTATATTATTGAGCATATTTGTTATTTGGATTAATTTTTAATTTGGCAATTTATTTAGAAACCCAATTCACCCCCTCTTAGGTTGCCTACCTGGGATAACAGTAATACAACAAACTGATAGTCCTAGTATATATAGTTCTGGACTATTAGACTGGAAATGATGTGTATCACATGTTTGTTTTATCATAAAATTATACATTTAAAAATGACTATTTTAGTGAATCTTACGTTTAATTTGAAAATTATGAAGAACGATAATTTATCAAAAGACCATTTTGTCCTTTTAAATTGTTTACAATGGCAATACCAAATTTGAAGCATATTTTATTTTATTTTATTTTATTTGAATTTTATTTTATTTTACAAAGACCACTTTTAATTTTATTTAAATACGTATATTTTCATTTATGATTTTGCTAATACAAAAAGAAAAAGAAAAAAAAAAGTAAGAGAAAACAATTATATATCATAAGATTAATTTACACATGTTTAAAAAATGAAAGAAAATTTTTTATATATTTGAGAGTCAATTTCGTCATTTAATTAGTTAATCTAGAAGTTGACTTAGTACATCCATTTATGTCCCACACCCCCCGTAAATTTTTATTTTTATTTATTAGTTCGGCCTTCACTTTTCCAATCAAATATTGAACTATCCATTCTGTTGTCCAATCCCATGTCCTAATCTCACCAAACAAACACCCCCCAAAGGGTGTAGATTCTCTTGAATTGATCATTTTAATTTGAGAGAGTGTTTGGATTTGGTAGACCCATTTTTAGGCTAACCTTAGTGATCTAAATCGTTCACTTTTTAATACTCATTATGTTGAATATTAATACAAAAAATTAAGATGATCAGACATCGATAGTTATATGTTTGAATCACATTTGTATTATAAAAAATAAATGGTTACATTTGAAATTATAATTAGAGTCGTGCTACAGGCCTCGAATATTGAGGCACAAATTTTCCTCGAATTTATTTAATCGCTCGTCCGGCCGGTCATCCGGTAAAGAGGCTGACAGCCGCGGTCGATAAGGTAACAACCGTGGTAGAAAAGTGCTTCACCCGGTCGTCCAGGTGGTCGTCCGGCTGTCCGAGTGATCGTCCGGCCAATCAACCGGTGACAACAAATTCGCGTCATTCGCGCCCGAAAGCTCTCGAGGCCCGAAGCATTAGTATTATAATTATCGTTCATTTTTAAAAACAAATATAATTCAAACATAAACAATCGACATTCAATCATCTTAATTTTTTTTCATGAATATTTCACTTAACGAATCTTAAAAAAAGAATGGTCACTAAGGTCAGTCTCAAAATGAGCCTAACAAACCGAAACATTAGAATCTAATCCCATATAGAAATTTAAGCCTCGTTTGTAAACTATATATTTTAGTCAAAAAGTCATTAAAAATTATCAAATCACTTCTCTATATTTTTCTGGGCATATATTTTTGTAAAAAATTAAAAAAATTACTAAAATAATCTATTTCTAAATGAGCCCTTAGTGGATGTAACTACAAACTCCCATCAAAGCCTGCAAAAATACGTAGTCAATGACGTATTTACACTTAACAATCTTTGATTGTGCCGTCATAAAATATTCCAATTTTCTTTTGTTAACATGCACTTACAACTCTATAAAGGCAAGCATTTAGAAGTAGAAGTAATTAGAAGCACCAAAACTTTCTCATAGTGAAAAGAAGGAAAAAAAAAGAAGAAAAGATATCATGGTGTCCCAAACAAAGCCCAAGATTCCAAAAATAAATTTCACCAAAGAAAACTTGAAACATGGCACAAGTTCTTGGATTGAAGCAAGCAATGAAGTCAAGTGTGCCCTAGAAGAGTATGGATGCTTTGTGGCAGTGTATGATAGGGTTTCAATGGAGCTTTACAACGAGGTGTTTGGGTCATTGGGAGAGTTGTTTGATCTCCCAAAAGAGATCAAAGTGAAGAACACTTCTGATAAGCCTTACTTTGGGTATATTGGGGATGAGCCTATCATTCCTCTCTATGAAGGCTTTGGCATTGATGATGCACCTACTATTGAAGGAGCTCAAAGTTTCACAAATCTTATGTGGCCTAATGGAAATGACCATTTGTGGTATAAAACTTTATCTACTTTTTTACAAATAATTTTTCTGAATCAATTACACTAAAAGTATATGCTATGTTACATTTAGTTCTCAATTTTTTAATTGTTTCATTTTGATTCCTAAAATATGTGATCTGTTATACTTTAGTCCTAACATCAATATCGTTCAAAATTAGTAACGAAAAGAGAGATATTTTTGAAATTTTACCAAATACTCTTGCTGATGTTAGGAACTATAGTGTGACATATCGCATATTTTAAGAACAAATGTATTATCGCTTTTCTCAAATGAAAGTGTCAAAGCCAAACTAATTAGAATCAGCACTAGAAGATATAGAAATTCTCTTGTGAGTGAGTTGACTAAAGTTGTTTCCCTCATAATTTTTTGGAAAATTTTGAAGGAACGGTTAACAAAATATATATATTTTGGAAATTATTTGCATAATTAACTTAATTTTTTTCTTAAGAATCAGTATTATGAAAGATACTCTGACAACGAAATGTGTTGATCAAATTTATTTTGGATGTGACTTACACAACACCAAATTTAAATCTACACCATACTCTACAGGGTACATAATATTTTTGCTTTCTAATAATTAGTTAGCTAATTCATATAAGAGGACATATTTTTTTTTAAAAAGTCACAGAAAATAATGTAGTGCCGACAACAGTATATTCGTCATCCACCACTAAATTCTATCCATTTTTCAATGAAATTTTTTATGTTTGTAGCATTATGATTCATATCACTATCAAAAATGCTACGTACATAGAAATAGAATACAAAAATAAATTAAGTTTAAGAATACAAAATCAAACACATAATAAAAATGAACTAGTTTAAAAGTAAACCTCACTAACAAATCTTATTGAATTGCTCATTCTCGGTATTGTATGCATTTTTTTTTTTTTCCTGAAAAATTCATGGGTTGGTTAAAAGGTGGTGTTTTAATTTTTTTTTTTTTTTGGCTTTTATTGAAAAAACGTATAAAAAAGTAGAGAGTTGATTTGACATAAAATAAGTTAAAAGTCAAAATTTGACTTTTAACTATGTTCCCAAATGATTATTTATTCATATCACTTAACCCCTCTCTCTCTTGGTTGGTCAGTAAAACCATGCACTCTTATTCAGTGTTGGTATCAGAATTAGAGAAGATGGTGAAGAGAATGGTATTTGAAAGCTATGGAGTAGAGAAATACTATGATTCATTCATGGAGTCAACCAATTACCTTCTTAGAATCATGAAATACAGAGGTCCAAAAATGGAGGACGAGACCAACGTTGGAGCGGGAGAACATACAGACAAGACCTTCATGACAATACTTCATCAAAATCAAGTGAATGGTCTTGAGTTGAAAACCAAAGATGGGCATTGGATTAGTTTTGATCCCTCACCTTCATCTTTTGTGGTTTTGGCTGGGGATGCTCTTTTGGTGGGTTATTCTTTTCTTTTTCTTCATCTTTTCATAGATTTGCAGAGGGAAAAGAAAAGAAAATGAGACGAAAAGAACACAAATATTTAAAATTTAGCATCTACTTTATTTTCATTTATTTATTTTGCTAGAGGCCCTTCCAACCATGATCATGATCAATTGGTTTTGGTTTGAATGTTTCTAATAATTCTACCATGGTATCAGAAATCTAGACCTTGTTTGGTTTGTTTTTCAGGAAAATTTTTGGGAAAAATTCTCCACAAACAAATTTTCAAGAGTAATCAAATCAAACAAATTTTTTCAAAAAAAATCTCAAAATTTTATTTGGTTGCCTATTTTCCAAAATCACTCTCTCTCTCTCATACACATCAAATCAATCACTTTTTTTAAAACTCTCTCCCCAAAATAATTTTCAAAGCAAACCAAACAATTTTTCGTATTTTTTTTATCCCAAAAACTACTCTACAAACACAAATCAAACACACCCCTAATTTTTTCATCTTTTATTTTGCTATCACCTTCACATGCAATTGGACTACATGAATGACGAGTGTTAGGAATTTATCTCACATCTATTTAAATGACTTGAACTTGATCCATATACTCATACTAATAAGTCTTTTTCTCTGAACCGGCTAAATACCCCTCAGGACTAGTCCTAGCTTCCCTAAAAATTGGAGGGTTGGGGATACCTGACTTATCAAAAAAAAAAAAAAGTCTTTTTCTCTGAAGTTTTACTTTCTAAGAGTCGGCCCAAGCCATTAAGACCATCTTGGGCTCCCAAATTAGAGAATTGTCCCACTCTTTCTAAAGTTTTTATCATAACTTCAATTTTATTTTGATTTCTCTTATGAAAAATTTCATTTTTTGAAATTCTTATACAGTGTCATTACAAGAATTACATGTCAATAACATTTTTATATTAAAAAACGTTTTAATGAATTTTTTATTTTAAAGTGATAAACTCATAATTCTATCACATATTTTCTTTATATATTTTTATTTGTATTTCATTAATCTTATTTTATTTTCCCAACATAGATTCATGGATTTGAATATTGACTTTTATTGGGATAGGCTTGGAGCAACAACAGAGTTCATTCTCCAAACCATAGAGTGATCATGAGTGGGAAAGAAGAAAGATACTCTCTTGGACTATTTGCATTCCAAAAGGAAATGATACATGTACCTCAAGAACTGATTGATGATCAACACCCTCTACAATTTAAGCCATTTGATAATTATGGATTACTTGGCTTCTATTACACTGAGGTGGGATCGCGGACCGAATGTTCTGCAAAAGCCTACTGTGGCGTCTGAAATCATTTCTGATCTAGTTTTTCTACGAGCACAAAATTCGATCATTAAATTAGACATAGTTCATTGTATCTAATTCATTGATCGGATTTTGTGCACTTAGAATTTTTTTTTTTATGATCAAAATAAAGTCCTAGTGCCTCTTATATGATTAAAGTTTGTGGTTATGAGTTATGTAATTTGTTATGTCTTTTGTTTTAGAATGTCTACATGGGTCTTTACTCATTGCTCCCTAGCTAAGAATTAAAAGCCAACAGTTATTTATAGTTGTGAATGTGTTCATCCAACCCTCCAGTTTCAGTCAAAGCACAAAGAAAAAGTTAAATCAAACCCTCCAGTTTCAGTCAAGGGCTATAAGGAGGTTGGTATAGATTTCGAATTCAGGACCTTTGGTCATGTAAGCTATTACCTTACCAGCTCATCCAACCCTTGGGTTTATTTAGTAAAAGTTCATATGCCCTTGTAGGAATAATTTGACGGACTGACAATGACAACATTCCTTGTTCTTTGTGGATTCTAACACTTAAAACAACAATTGATAAGAACAAAGGAAATTGCTGTAGCAATAAGTTATAAAAATCAATGGTATAAAATAAAAGTGGAGCAATTTAAGTAAAATTGTAATATCTAATTGTTTTATGCGATTGATGTTGTGATTAGTTCTGTATCCGTACACTTATTAATTGCTTTAAATAATATTATCAGTTAAAATCATGTATGCAATCATTGCAATTTATGTCCACATTGAATGCCCTAAAATAAGTAGGGCAAATATTAAAAGATAGAAAATTACATTGAATTGACTAAATTACATGATAGACAATATTCTTGAATAAAATTGAAAATAATTTTCAACTGATTAGAATCCTGGATACTTTATTAAGAGTTTAAGAGTTCAAGTCTTACTATTGAGAAGACTTTCATTTTTCAGTTATGACTTCCAATATATAAGAAGAAGAAAACTAAAATTACCAAAAATGGTTATAAAAAAAAAGTATAATAAAAATATAAATGTGTCCAAAATATGATCAAAGCTACAATTTTTTGTAAAGTTTTAAACTATAGAGTGAGAACAACATTGTCATGTCATTTTGGCGAGTAATTTGTACATAAATTACGGGAATAAAAAAAACATTTTTCATACAAAAAGAGTGTCTACCATAAAATTTCCTTAATCTTTATCTACTTCTCCGGTTCTTTTAGAATGGACAAATGCAAAATGGTCAATTTTCTTTTAACAGCGAAAATAAAATATTTTTAATATAGGTGAAATGAATACATCAACACATCACTATTGCATCAATAACTAATACCATAAAAAAAAACAGTGTATGTCATTGATTTGTTTTTTTTTTTTTTTTGGACAACATTTTATGTTACTGCCAAGTGGATACTTATTATTGGTCTCAAATTTAAAAGAGATATTAGTATGTGCATCCTTAAAAAAAAGTTAAATGTAATATAAACTCCATAATAACATCACAAAATTTTGAAATGTAAATTATAAAAATGACATAAATTTTCTTATCATAAAAAATATAATTTTTTGTTCAAGACAAAAAAAATATAACCTTCATTTTGAGGAGCATATTATAAATTTTCCATTTGTAATTTTTATCACAAATTGACATAACACTAATGTTGTGTTTGGTTGAGTGATTTAGAGAGGGATTTGGAAAGGAAAAGAGAAAAGATGTGTGAAACTAGGTGAAATGTTGGTATATTTTATTCACATTTCACCTAACTTTTTCATTTCCTTTTCCAAATCCCTTCTCAAATCTCCCAACCAAACACAGCGTAAATATTTGCAACTTTTATCATAATTTTTTTTAAAATTTGTTTGAATTACGAATTTGAATAAAATTAAAAATAAAATAAAAATATTAAAGAAATGTGAATGAAAAGAAACTTTCAACTGAGGAATCATTATACCCTCAACTGAAAGAAGAAGAAAAAAATGAGCTGAAAAAAATGATGCTCAACTGTTTGAAGCACTCAACCTATCACTCTGGCAGTGGCCAAAAGTCCAAAAGGACATATCTAAATGGTTGCTTTTTTTAAAATTTAAAGACACTCGAGGAGTTTATGTGGTTCATTATAAATCTCGTTTTAATAATTTAAACCATTCATTTTGTAGAGTTTTTAATTTATATTATTCATGAAAAAAATTAAATCGATTTAATAATTGTAACTTTTTTATTTTATCACATTTGTCTTTTAAAAAATGGACAAGTATGTTTTTGAACCTTTTTTATTTATTTATAGATAAACATGAAAAAATGAAAATGTTAATATTATTTAAATTGACTAAATTTTTGTAAAAATAATATATAAAATTTTTTTATAAAATTATGAAAATGAAACTGTGCCCCACGGATACGTCACATTCACAATGCATACTCAATACAAAAAAATAAAACACGTGGAATTTTATCAAGTAAACACTCGTATACCCTTGACGGACTGACAGTGACAACCTTGTTCTTGTTGATTCTAACACTAAAAATAACTGATAAGAACAAAGAAATTTTGTTTAAATTTTTTTTATAACTCAGTATCGGCCTAATCGACGAAATAATTTAAGAACCAATTCTATTGTCCATTAAGAGGGCTTAATTAAACAACCAGGATCCTCTAGAGTGGGATTCCTGGAGTGATCCCTGAAGTGAGTGATCCAACGGCTCAAATCGTTTTTGTTATTATCTTACCGGTAAGATATATTATCTTACCGGTAAGAGATATTAATCAAAACGACGTCGTTTTGATTAAATAATATTATCTTACCGGTAAGATAATCAGAAAAACGATTTCAGCCGTTGGATCACTCACTTCAGGGATCACTCCAGGAATCCACACTCTAGAGGATCCTGAATCTTAATTAAAATTGCAACAAAATTGTGCATAGGTCGGCCTTAACTACCAGGCTAATATCATAGAGTTTAAGAACATAGGAAATTGCTCAAACAATAAGTTAACGGATACAAAATTGATCAAAAAAATAAAATATAAGTGAAGCAATCTTAGTGAAACTATAATTTTCATGATTGGCCCTATCATTATATGTATGGTTAGAATTATTTTATGTAGTTAGTTAAATATCCATGAACTTGTTAATTGTTCTAAATAATATTATTAGTTAAAATCATGTATACAATCATTACAATATATGTTCACATTGGAAGCCTAAAATCTTCGGATTGGTAAAGTAAAGAAAATGTTACGACATAGAAAATTACATTAAAAAATTGATTAAATTACATAATTGATAATATTGTTAAATAAAATTGAAAATAATTAATCAATTGATTAGAATATTAAGAGTTCAAGAGTTCACGTGTTTACTATTGAGAAGACTCCTTTTATGCTACGCCTTCTAATATATAAGAAGTAAAAACTAAAATAAATTATTTATCTCTAAATGTTTGTATCATGATCCAAATATAGTCTAAATGTTTACAATAAATTTCATTTTTTCTCTACACCCACGTGTACAATTATTTTTCATGAAGTACAATATTTACAAGGTATATAAATGGGTATATACAAAAAGGTGATGTTTGTTTGGACGGATTAGATAAGAAGGGATTATAATGCAACAAACTAATAGTCCTAGATATATAGTCCTGCACTATTGGGCTGGAAATGATGTGTATTTCATGTTTGTTTTATCATAAAATTATATATTTGAAAATGACTATTTGAATGAATCTCATGTTTAATTTGAAAATTATGAAAAATGATAATTTATCAAAAGACCATTTTGTTTTTTTAAATTGTTTACAATGGCAATACCAAATTTGAAGTATATTTTATTTATTTGAATTTTATTTTATTTTATTTTACAAAGATCACTTTTGATTTTATTTAAATACATATATTTTTATTTATGATTTTGCTAATACAAAAAGAAAAAAAAGTAAGAGAAGAATTATATATCTTCGGATTAATTTACACATGTTTAAAAAAAATAAAAGCAAATTTTTTATGTATTTGAGAGTCAATTTTGTCATTTAATTAGCTAATCTAGAAGTTGACTTAGTTCATCCATTTCTGTCCCACATGCCCCTGTAAATGTTAACTTTTATTTATTAGTCCGTCCTTTACTTTTCCAACCAAATATTGAACTATCCATTCTGTTGTCCAATCCCATGCTCTAATCTCACCAAATAAACACTCCCAAAGGGTTTAGATTCTCTTGAATTGGTCATTTTAATTTGAGAGAGTTCGGATTTGATAGGCTCATTTTTAGGCCGACCTCAATCATCTGAATCGTTTACTTTTTAATACTCATTAAGTTGAATAGTAATGTAAAAAATTAAGATGATCGAACATAAGTACTTATTTATTTGAATCACATTTGTATTATAAAAAATGAATGGTTACACTTGAAATTATAATTATCGTTCATTTTTTTAAAAAAAACAAATGTAATTCAAACATAAACAATCAATATTCAATCATCTTAATTTTTTTGTTTATGAATATTCTATTCAACGAATTAAAAAAAAAAAAAAAAAATGGTCACTAAAGTCGGTTTCAAAATGAGCCTAACAAACCTAAATGTTTTTTCAAATTGTATGACAAATTTGAAAGAATCTAATCCCATATAGAAATTTAAGCCTCGTTTGTGAACTATATATTTTAGTCAAAAAGTCACTATAAGTTGTCACATTATTCTCTCTATTTTTCTGTGCATATTTTTTCATAAAAAATTAAAAAATTATTAAAATAACCTATTTCTAAACGAGGACTTAGGCCTCGTTTGGGAAGCGACCGGTTTAGCCAAAAAGTCAAGAAGTTACTAAAAAAATCAAAAAGCCAACAACCCATACTAAAAAGTCAAATATTCTATTTTCTCTCTACTTTTTGCACATCTTTTCGTAAAAAACTAAAAAGTCATCACAAACATACTAATTTTTTTTTAACTCATATTTTAGTCAAATAGCTAAAAAATTACTAAATTAGCATGTTTCCAATTGAGACTTAGTAGATGTAACTACAAACTCACATCAAGGCCTGCAAAAATACGTAGTCAATGACGTATTTACACTTGACAATTTTTGATTGTGCCGTCATAAAATATTCCAATTTTCTTTTGTTAACATGCACTTACAACTCTATAAAGGCAAGCATTTAGAAGTAGAATTAGAAGCACCAAAACTTTCTCATAGTGAAAAAAAACAAAAAAAAAAAAAACAAAAAAGCAATTAAGATATCATGGTGTCCCAAACAAAGCCCAAGATTCCAAAAATAGATTTCACCAAAGAAAACTTGAAACAAGGCACAAGTTCTTGGGTTGAAACAAGCAATGAAGTGAAGTGTGCCCTAGAAGAGTATGGCTGCTTTGTGGCAGTGTATGATAGGGTTTCAATGGAGCTTTACAATGAGGTGTTTGAGTCATTGGGAGAGTTGTTTGATCTCCCAAAAGAGATCAAAGTGAAGAACACTTATGATAAGCCTTACTTTGGGTATGTTGGGGACGAGCCTATCATTCCTCTCTATGAAGGCTTTGGCATTGATGATGCACCTACTCTTGAAGGAGCTCAAAGTTTCACAAATCTTATGTGGCCTAATGGAAATGACCATTTCTGGTATAAAACTTTATCTACTTTTTTACAAATAATTTTTCTGAATCAATTACACTAAAAGTATATATATGCTATGTTACATTTAGTTCTCAATTTTTTAATTGTTTCATTTTGATTCCTAAAATATGTGATCTGTTACACTTTAGTCCTAACATCAATATCGTTCAAAATTAGTAACGAAAAGAGAGATATTTTTGAAATTTTACCAAATACTCTTGCTAATGTTAGGAACTATAGTGTGACATGTCGCATATTTTAAGAACAAATGTATTATCGCTTTTCTCAAATGAAAGTGTCAAAGCCAAACTAATTAGAATCAGCACTAGAAGATATAGAAATTCTCTTGTGAGTGAGTTGACTAAAGTTGTTTCCCTCATAATTTTTTGGAAAATTTTGAAGGAACGGTTAACAAAATATATATATTTTGGAAATTATTTGCATAATTGGCTTAATTTTTTTGTTTTAAGAATCAGTATTATGAAAGATACTCTAAAAATGAAACGTGTTGATCAAATTTATTTTGGATATGACTCACACCACACCAAATTTGAATCTACACCACACTCTACAGGTACATGATATTTTTGCTTTCCAACAATTAGTTAGCTAATTCATATAAGAGGACATATTTTTTTTCAAAAAGTCACAAAAAATAATGTAGTGCGGACAACAGTATATTCGTCATCCACCACTAAATTCTATCCATTTTTCAATGAAATTTTTTATGTTTGTAGCATTATGATTCATATCACTATCAAAAATGCTACGTACATAGAAATAGAATACAAAAATAAATTAAGCTTAAGAATACAAAATCAAACACATAATAAAAATGAACTAGTTTAAAAGTAAACCTCACTAACAAATCTTATTGAATTGCTCATTCTCGGTATTCTATGCATTTTTTTTTTTTTTCCTGAAAAATTCATGGGATGGTTAAAAGGTGGCGTTTTAATTTTGTTTTTTTTTACTTTCATTGAAAAAATGTGTAAAAAAATAGAGAGATAATTTGACTCAAAATAAGTTAAAAGTCGAAATTTGGCTTTTAACTATGTTCTCAAATGATTATTTATTCGTATCACTTAACCCCTCTCTCTCTCTTGGTTGGTCGGTAAAACCATGCACTCTTATTCAGTGTTGGTATCAGAATTAGAGAAGATGGTGAAGAGAATGGTATTTGAAAGCTATGGCGTAGAGAAATACTATGATTCATTCATGGAGTCAACCAATTACCTTCTTAGAATCATGAAATACAGAGGTCCAAAAATGGAGGACGAGACCAATGTTGGAGCGAGAGATCATACAGACAAGACCTTCATGACAATACTTCATCAAAATCAAGTGAATGGTCTTGAGTTGAAAACCAAAGATGGCCATTGGATTAGTTTTGATCCCTCACCTTCATCTTTTGTGGTTTTGGCTGGGGATGCTCTTTTGGTGGGTTATTCTTTTCTTTTTTTACATCTTTTCATAGATTTGTAGAGGGAAAAGAAAAGAAAATGAGAGGAAAAGAACACAAAAATTTAAAATTTAGCATCTACTTTATTTTTATTTATTTATTTTGCTAGAGGCCCTTCCACCCATGATCATGATCAATTGGTTTTGGTTTGAATGTTTCTAATAATTCTACCATGGTATCAGAAACCTAGGCCTTATTTGGTTTGTTTTTCAGGAAAAAATTTGAGAAAAATTCTTCACAAACAAATTTTCAAGAGTAATCAAATCAAACAAATTTTTCCAAAAAAATTCTCAAAATTTTGTTTGGTTACCTACTTTCCAAAATCACTCTCTCTCTCTCTCTCTCTCTCATACATATCAAATCATTCACTTTTTTTAAAACTCTGTCCCCAAAACAATTTTCAAAGCAAACCAAACAATTTTTCGTATTGTTTTATCTCAAAAATTACTCTACAAATACAAACCAAACACACCCCTAATTTTTTCATCTTTTATTTTGCTATCACCTTCACATGCAATTGGGCTGCATGGATAACGAGTGTTAGGAATTTATCTCACATCTATTTAAACGACTTAAACTTGATCCATATACTCATATTAATAAGTCTTTTTCTGTGAAGTTTCACTTTCTAAGAGTCGGCCCAAGCCATTAGGACCATCTTGGGCTCCCAAATTAGAGAATTGTCCCACTCTTTCTAAAGTTTTTATCATAACTTCAAATTTAAAAATTTCATTTTTTGAAATTCTTATACAGTGTCATTACAAGAATTACATGTCAATAACATTTTTATATTAAAAAAACGTTTTAATGAATTTTTTATTTTAAAGTGATAAACTCATAATTCTATCACATATTTTCTTTATATATTTTTATTTATATTTCATTAATCTTATTTTATTTGCTCAACATAGATTCATGGATTTGAATATTGACTTTTATTGGCATAGGCTTGGAGCAACAACAGAGTTCATTCTCCAAACCATAGAGTGATCATGAGTGGGAAAGAAGAAAGATACTCACTTGGACTATTTGCATTCCAAAAGGAAATGATACATGTACCTCAAGAACTGGTTGATGATCAACACCCTCTACAATTTAAGCCATTTGATAATTATGGATTACTTGGCTTCTATTACACTGAGGTGGGATCGCGGACCGAATGTTCTGCAAAGGCCTACTGTGGTGTCTGAAATCATTTCTAATCTAGTTTTTCTACAAACACAAAATTCGATCATTAAATTAGACATAGTTCATTGTATCTAATTCATTGATCAGATTTTGTGCATTTAGATTTTTTTTTTTTTTTTTTTTTATGATCAAATAAAGTCCTAGTGCATCTTATATGATTAAGGTTTGTGGTTATGAGTTATGTAATTTGTTATGTCTTTTGTTTTAGAATGTCTACATGGGTCTTTACTCATTGCTCTCTAGCTAAGAATTGAAATCCAACAGTTATTTATAGTTGTGAATGTGCTCATCCAACCCTCCAGTTTCAGTCAAAGCACAAAGAAAAAGTTAAATCAAACCCTCCAGTTTCAGTCAAGGGCTATAAGGAGGTTGGTATGTATAGATTTCGAATTCAGGACCTTTGGTCATGTAAGCTATTACCTTACCAGCTCATCCAACCCTTGGAGTTTATTTAGTAAAAGTTCATATGCCCTTGTACGAATAATTTGACGGACTGACAATGACAACATTCCTTGTTCTTTGTGGATTCTAACACTTGAAACAACAATTGATAAGAACAAAGGAAATTGCTGTAGCAATAAGTTATAAAATCAATGGTATAAAATAAAAGTGGAGCAATTTAAGTAAAATTGTAATATCTAATTGTTTTATGCGATTGATGTTGTGATTAGTTCTGTATCCGTAAACTTGTTAATTGCTTTAAATAATTTTATCAGTTAAAATCATGTATACAATCATTGCAATTTATGTCCACATTGAATGCCCTAAAATAAGTAAGGCAAATATTAAAAGATAGAAAATTACATTGAATTGACTAAATTACATGATAGACAATATTCTTGAATAAAATTGAAAATAATTTTCAACTGATTAGAATCCTGGATACTTTATTAAGAGTTTAAGAGTTCAAGTCTTACTATTGAGAAGACTTTCATTTTTCAGTTATGACTTCCAATATATAAGAAGAAGAAAACTAAAATTACCAAAAATGGAAGCCAAGTAATCCATTCATAATATAGATCTCGTTTTAATAATTTGAACCATTCATTTTGTAGAGTTTTTAATTTATATTATTCATGAAAAAAATTAAATCGATCTAATAATTATAACTTTTTTATTTTATCACATTTGTCTTTTAAAAAATGGACGAGTATGTTTTTGAACCTTTTTTATTTATTTATAGATAAACATGAAAAAATGAAAATGTTAATATTATTTAAATTGACTAAATTTTTGTAAAAATAATATATAAAAAAATTTATAAAATTATGAAAATGAAACTGTGCCCCACGGATACGTCACATTCACAATGCATACTCAATACAAAAAAATAAAACACGTGGAATTTTATCAAGTAAACACTCCTATACCCTTGACGGACCGACAGTGACAACCTTGTTCTTGTTGATTCTAACACTAAAAATAACTGATAAGAACTAAGGAATTTTGTTTAAATTTTTTTTATAACTCAGTATCGGCCTAATCGACAAAATAATTTAAGAACCAATTCTATTGTCCATTAAGAGGGCTTAATTAAAATTGCAACAAAATTGTGCATAGGTCGGCCTTAACTACCAGGCTAATATCATAGAGTTTAAGAACATAGGAAATTGCTCAAACAATAAGTTAACGGATACAAAATTGATCAGAAAAATAAAATATAAGTGAAGCAATCTTAGTGAAACTATAATTTTCATGATTGGCCCTATCATTATATGTATGGTTAGAATTATTTTATGTAGTTAGTTAAATATCCATGAACTTGTTAATTGTTCTAAATAATATTATTAGTTAAAATCATGTATACAATCATTACAATCTATGTTCACATTGAAAGCCTAAAATCTTCGGATTGGTAAAGTAAAGAAAATGTTACGACATAGAAAATTACATTAAAAAATTGATTAAATTACATAATTGATAATATTGTTAAATAAAATTGAAAATAATTAATCAATTGATTAGAATATTAAGAGTTCAAGAGTTCACGTGTTTACTATTGAGAAGACTCTCCTTTTATGCTACGCCATCTAATATATAAGAACAAAAAAGGGTTTTTTATTGATAAATCTTATTTAAAAGTGTTTTAACTCAATAAGTCCACCAAGGAAAATTATAACCTAATTAATCCCATGTATTTATACTTTTATTCCATGAGATCCTTTTTTCCTAATTTATATTATTTATTGGACTATTATACCCTTATGTCTATTTGTTGATATGTATTACATAGAAAAAGGATACATATTTCATATATATATATATATATATAATTTCATAGCACAGCATACACCAACTCCATTATCTCAAATTGCTTCAGAGAACTTCACAGCACAGCAACTCCATAAATGGCAGTAAACTTGCATTTGATCACGTTCCAAATAGGCAGATTCAATCTCTGACATTAGCAAAGCTCGAGCAACAGAAATTTCACATTCAGAAAATCCATGCAGCCGAATCCTAGCAACCTGAAATGCAGGGCATTAATAAAACAAAGGAAAAGTAAGTAGATCCCTACATCAATATTAAAAACACACCTCAGTAAGAATTGATTTTATGGCCTCAATAATAGTCCCTTTCTCTTTACAAAATGAAGTCATTATATAGGCTTTCACTGGACGAGCTACGACATCAGCAACAGCAGAGCATGAAAAATATGCAGAATCCTTTCTACGAGATATTTTAAAAAACCTCTGATTTAAAGCATGAAAGAACATCAACTGTGCAAGTAAATTTCTGTAGTCCTTCACAATTTTTAACTCATTCTCAGGCATCTTACAACTGATCATCACTGCAGACTGCTAGTGTTTAATAAGTCCATTCTCTAAGAATCCTATTTCGTGAACCCCATAGTGTTTTCTACTATTCCATCAGGTCCTATTTTATATTAGAAGACCAAAACACCCTTCTCCTCTTCCCCTCTCTTTTTGAATCAAATAACTGTCCCTCTTCCCCTCTCTTTTTTGCAGAAAATCACATACAATATCTCCACCCTTCCGAAAACCCAAAATCATATTCCATATCGTCTCACACCCATACGTATCTCATTGTTCTATCGTCGCAACGTCTCATGGTCAGCTTCGTCATACCTCCACCATCTGTCTACGGAAACGTGGAAATCACCATTGGTGAACATCCTGAAGTTCCATCTTCGTCAAAATCACCATCGATGACCATTTGTGACAACCCAATCGTCAATATGGAAAAAGAGTAAGTAATCTCACCAATCTTGTATGTAAACCCTAAATCTCTTATTCAAATTAAACCATTATGAACTTCCAATATTCCCTATTTCTATTCATACAATGTGTGGAACTTCATATTTTTACTGTTCATGCCCTAATTGTTAATGTGAACCCCTCAATCCCAATCTCCAAGTATATGGTTTTGTTCACCCAAAAATAATGTAGTGGCAATTACGTTGTTTTGTCAAAAGCTGTGAACATTTACATAGGAATGAAAAATGTTGGGCCAAGCCAATTATTTCAGATGTTGTTGTTGTTGTTGTTGTTCTTGTTCTTGTTCTTGTTGTTGTATGTTTTAATCATGTAAATCTCCTATACCCATTTCATCAATATGAACTTCTACAGTAGTGAGCTTCATAGTATATGATCTTATTCATTCAATGTGTGAACTTCATATTATATATGTTATTACAAACATAGATGATGTGAACATTTACATTACTGTTCATTACTGGATAAACTTACATTAGTAGATACTGATGTGAACATTCACATCAGTGTATAATGATGTGAATGTTCACATTACTGTCACTGTTGATATTGTTGATTGTTGATGTCCATAGAACTCCCAATCTTCACTTAACAATGTGATGGAATATGATGTAAACATTCACATTGTGACATCAATGTCAGACTTGATTGTATTGTTGGGTGTTGCTTGGTGCTGTTGGTTCCACCCTTTGTTTTTCAGCCAATTATAACACTTTGGTCCTTAAAGTATGTGATCTGTTACACTTAGTCTTAAGATCAATATCATTCAAAACTAGTAACGAAAAGAGGGATATTTTTGAAATTTTACCAAATACTCTTGCTGATGTTAGGAACTATAGTGTGACATATCGCATATTTTAAGAACAATGTATTATCGCTTTTCCCAAATGGAAGTGTCAAAGCCAAACTAATTAGAATCGGAACAACAAGATACAGAAATTCTCTTGTGAGTGAGTTGACTAAAGTTGTTTCCCTCATAATTTTTTGAGAAATTTTGAAGGAACGGTTAACAAAATATATATATTTTGGAAATTATTTGCATAATTAACTTAATTTTTTTTCTTAAGAATCAGTATTATGAAAGATACTTTGAAAATGAAATGTGCTGATCAAATTTATTTTGAATAAGACTCACACCACATTAAATTTGAATCTACGCCATACTCTACAGGGTACATAATATTTTTACTTTCTAATAATTAGTTAGCTAATTCATATAAGAGGACATATTTTTTTTTTTTTTAAAGTCACAGAAAATAATGTAATGCCGACAACAGTATATTCGTCCAGGATCCACCACTGCATTCTATCCATTTTTCAATGAAATTTTTTATGTTTGTAGCATTATGATTCATATCACTATCAAAAATGCTACGCACATAGAAATAGACGCTTCAAAAAATTAAGATCTTAGATACTAAAATTTAGGGATTAAATATTTTTGTTGTGAAAAGTATCATTATTTTATTTTTAGCAACAAAAATTAGACATCAGTGATGAATTATTATCCTTTTGGAACCAAATTTTGTCTCAAAAAATAAACCATTTTGAGACCAAATTATTGTCCCTAAAAGTTTATTTATTAGTGACATTTTCAAAATTTTGTCGCTAAAAACATTGTTTTTGATTTTTTGAGACGACATTTTAACAACTATCTTCATGATGATAGAAATTAGTCGCTAAACGTCTTTTGCAACAAAATGTTCACTTTTAGAGACCAAAACATTTAATTTCTAAAACTCTCATATGTTGTAGTGAGAATACAAAAATAAATTAAGTTTAAGAATACAGAATCAAATATGTAATAAAAATGAACTAGTTTAAAAGTAAACCTCACTAACAAATCTTATTGAATTGCTCATTCTCGTGTATTCCATGCATTTTTTTTTTCCCTGAAAAATTTATGGATTGTTTTAGGACGTGGGTTAGAAGTTAGCTTTTTGGTTTTTTTCTGAAAAAATATATAAAAAAACAGAGAGGTGATATGATCCAAAATAAGTTAAAAGCCAAAATTTCACTTTGAACTATGTTCCCAAATTATTATTTATTCATATCACTTAACCCCTCTCTCTCTCTCGGTTGGTCAGTAAAACCATGCACTCTTATTCAGTGTTGGTATCAGAATTAGAGAAGATGGTGAAGAGAATGGTATTTGAAAGCTATGGCGTAGAGAAATACTATGATTCATTCATGGAGTCAACCAATTACCTTCTTAGAATCATGAAATACAGAGGTCCAAAAATGGAGGAGGAGACCAATGTTGGATTGACAGATCATACAGACAAGACCTTCATGACAATACTTCATCAAAATCAAGTGAATGGTCTTGAGTTGAAAACCAAAGATGGCCATTGGATTAGTTTTGATCCCTCACCTTCATCTTTTGTGGTTTTGGCTGGGGATGCTCTTTTGGTGGGTTATTCTTTTCTTTTTCTTTATCTTTTCATAGATTTGCAGAGGGAAAAGAAAAGAAAATGAGAGGAAAAGAACAAAAAAAAATTTAAAATTTAGCATCTACTTTATTTTTATTTATTTATTTTGCTAGAGGCCCTTCACCCATGATCATGATCATGATCAATTGGTTTTGGTTTGAATGTTTCTAATAATTTTACCATGGTATCATAAATCTAATTTTTTCGTCTTTTATTTTGCTATCACATTCACATGCAATTAGGCTACATGTATGACGACTATTAGAAATTTATCTCACATCTCTCTAAACCACTCAAACTTGATCCATATACTCGTACTAATAAGTCTTTTTCTTTGAAATTTCACTTTCTAAGAGTCGGCTTGGGCCCCCAAATTAGAGAATTGTCCCACTCTTTCTAAAGTTTTTATAATAACTTGAAATTTATTTTGATTTCTCTTATGAAAAATGTCATGTTATGAAATTCTTATACAGTATCATTACTAGAATTTCATGTCAATAACATTTTTTATATTAAAAAACGTTTAAATGAATTTTTTGTTTTAAAGTGATAAATTCATAATTCTATCACATATTTTCTGTATACATTTTTATTTATATATCATTAATCTTATTTTATTTGCCCAACATGGATTTGAATATTGACTTTTATTGGCATAGGCTTGGAGCAACAACAGAGTGTATTCTCCAAACCATAGAGTGATCATGAGTGGGAAAGAAGAAAGATACTCTCTTGGACTATTTGCATTCCAAAAGGAAATGATACATGTACCTCAAGAACTGGTTGATGATCAACACCCTCTACAATTTAAGCCATTTGATAATTATGGATTACTTGGCTTCTATTACACTGAGGTGGGATCGCGGACCGAATGTTCTGCAAAAGCCTACTGTGGTGTCTGAAATCATTTCTGATCTAGTTTTTCTACGAGCACAAAATCCGATCATTAAATTAGACATAGTTCATTGTATCTAATTCATTGATCAGATTTTGTGCATTTAGATTTTTTTTTTTTTTTTTTTTTTTATGATCAAAATAAAGTCCTAGTGCATCTGATATGATTAAGGTTTGT
This sequence comes from Camellia granthamiana, assembly GCA_036172215.1. NCBI lineage: Eukaryota > Viridiplantae > Streptophyta > Magnoliopsida > Ericales > Theaceae > Camellia > Camellia granthamiana. The sequence continues at coordinate 28,219,810 of CM069908.1, read as the reverse complement.
GGTTATGAGTTGTCTACATGGGTCTTTACTCATTGCTCTCTAGCTAAGAATTAAAAGCCAACAGTTGTGAATGTGTTGGCGTAGCCAGAAATTTAGTTTATAGTAGTATTATTTAATTAATCATTATTGATATCATTACATTATATTTTTAGTTTTACAAAATTTATCGAAATAAACTTTCACTTAATATACTATAATATCATATATATCACAAAAATAACATTGTAAACACTTATGAACATAAATATGCTATTACTTCAACAAAACTAAACATGGTGGAACTACAATTTTCAGTCCATCGTACAAAGAGAGTGAGAGGAGATAAAATGGATCTTCATGTGTGAAAAAACAAGGAAGCTCAAAGTTTCAATTTTCGCTACGTACGGTTCTATAAAATTTAGAACTAAATTGAACTCTAAAAATTTTAGAATCAAACCAAACTGAACTAGGAAAGCACCATACGATTTAATTTGGTTTGAAACCATGATTTTATAAATATTGTCATCATTTACAACACGATCACAATTTACTCAAACATCAAGTAATAAATGATTTTTTATAATTAGTTCTATCATTATACAAAAACACACTTAAAAGAGCAGAGTCAACAACATAAAAATATATGAGATACTAATAAAGTAATCGAGTGTTTATTATAAATAACAAATTATACATATGTATATATATCTAGACGGTCAAATTCGGTTTCAAACCAAAACCATAACTATAAATGTTAGGATTTTCAATTCTAAATTTGTGCATTGTAATGCAAGTTGGCAATCCCATTCCAAAGACAAAATCATGATTTTCTGTTTATTCATTTTTTGTCTCATTTGTTTAAATCAATGTTTGAATCAAAAGATCTAGTGCAAGAATGGTTTATGAAGTTGTCCCGGCATTGTCAAAAGGAGAGATTGTTAGGATTTTTATCCTAAAAAATTTAATAATTTGTGTTTTGACAATACATTTCTTGACAAAACTTAATATCATGATTATTGATTTAAAGTGTTTTTGTTTTCATTATTTCTTTTGTCATTATTTTTATTATCATCCTTTTAGTAATATGTTAGGTGAGGCAAAAAGAAAGAATTGGTGGGTGATAGAGTCAAAAGCTGAGGCTAAAGAGAAAGAAAAGTTTAAGTCAAAAGATAATAATTCCTTTTAGAACTTTTAGATCTGGCATGATTTTGTTTAGTCTTTTAGTGAAGAAAACATATCTTTTCTTTCTAGTCTAAAAGTGGGCTTCTTGTCTAAAAATCTTAAGTGATTCGTGATTAGATCAAGATTTAATTATACCAATTCCTAAATAATTAAAACTAACAATCTAAATCATCAAGCACGTACAAAAATGATTTAGATTGTTGTTTCAGAAACAATAAATAAACACAAACGATTTTTATGTGAAAAAAATCACTATTGGAGCACCTCCAATTGTGATTAAAAAACCACAGGTGAAACGCCACAAATCAATCCACTATGAAGGAAAGAAAAAATACAAAATACCTAAACAAATTACCCAAACTCTGTCAATTTGTCTTCAACGATTTGTATATCTTCCACCGCAACCTTCGTCTCATAATTGATTAGATTGATGTTGATTCCACAACATCCACGTCAACTCAACGACCGCGCACAACTTCGAACACCTTCGAACACTCCAATCTTGAATCTCCGGATTCCACCGAAGAAGAACATTCTTGAAGATGATCACTCAAACAACCCTTTGATGTGAATTACCAAACCATGTGAGTTTAGTACTCAAGCAAACATCAAAGGAAAACTGGCAAAACAGCCCCAAAAGAAAACCCTAGAGCCCCCAAAACAGATCTAAAAGCATTAAACCTAAAAACGGACTTAAGCACATATATATAGAAAACAGGGGCCACATACCCCGCTCGAGCGCAGGACTTGCCGCTCTAGTGGAGTCACTAAAACGCGTGCGATAAAATAGAACTACGCTCAAGCGCTGGAATTCACACTCGAGCGCAAAAACACGCCTCCTAGTAATTTTACAGACAAGCCAAACTACTGAGAAGGTCCAAACTCCGCTCGAGGGCATCTTTGCCCGCTCGAGTGGGACAAGCAAAAACCAAGGAAAAATTACAACTCTATTAAACTAAGTTTGTTCACGGAATTGGCAACAAGTAAGAACCTAACAATCTCCCCCTTTGTCAATTCCCGGACAAAACTTTTCTAACAATTTTTTCCTAACAAACACACGCACTAGACACACTAAAAAACACAAACACAAGATCCGGCCTATCAAACACAAAACAAAATCCTCAAAACCATAAAAGCCCAATTTGATTGAGAAACATTTGAACAATGTAGAACCATTCACCTATGAAACAACAATCAACATACCACAAAAACCAAAACTGTGAAACTCAATAAGATAATAAAAAGCAACCAATGTATAGGAGATATGAAAAATCAAAAATCCAACTGTAACAGTTCTAAACCAAATGAAATAAAATCCAACTGTAGCAGTTCTAAACCAAATGAAACAAGTAGCAGTTCTAAACCAAATGAAACAATGTATCCAAAAATTAAACAATGTATCCAAAACTTCTTCCCTTTTTGGTCCGGGAGACAAATAGGAACAAAAAGCAAAACTGCCCAAGAAAGATCACAATGAAGGATCAATCGGTGGGGGATGAGGCGGCTGCAACTGAAGCAAAGAAATAATCTGATCCAGCTATAGAGTGGTCTATGCAGCGGACTGCTCAATATGGCCAAGCCGACCATCGAAAACATCCAGACGAGCATCCATGTGAACCAATCGCTAAGTGATGGACTACTTAAAGCGGCGAAGTTGGTCACACATAGTCCAGGGAGGTACAACTGGCTCCTTTGCGCCTGCTGTGGCAGCATCAAGCTCAGCCTCCTCTGCCATAAGATCATCATCACCTGTAGAAGAAAGACCTGCCCTAGATGACTCCCCCTTAACATGCGCACAACTTTGAGACACGGTTTTCTTAGTGAAGGGTTTAATGGGAGTGGCATACTCATCATCCTCATAAACCAGGACCTCAAGTCTAGACAGAAGACGGTTGATCAGACAACCATAGGGCAACCCTAACTGTTTGTTCCCAATAACAACAATCATTTTGCGAAGGATAAGGGTGGCAAGGTTAATGGGTAATTGGTGATCAATGCAATATAAGGCATAACCTTGCTCTTGGTTAATTTCAGAGCTATGAATGGTGACAATGAGATTGGCGCACACTATGAGATTGAGCAACCTAAACTTAGGAAGGAGCTCATTCTGCTTGATAAGGGCCCCTTGAATCTAGGTGTGAAGTGTACCACACAATGCAGTGGCCACCTCGTTGAAGTCACAATCAGGACGAACAAATAAGGGATACCTAGAATGAAGAACTAGACCAATGCCGAGGAGAGAGCGGATAAGGTCTTGGTCAACAAAAATTTCTTTAGACCGAACCCAAGTTTTAAAAGACAGCCTTGTGTCATCAACACCTTCGATGTTACAATAAAATTCCCTTACGCAATCTAAGTTTTGACACACGGAAAAGGAAAGGACTAGGTTACCTCCTAGGGACTGAAACAAGACCTAATCGAGACAGACTCAAAGGTGTTTGGATGCACATTATGCTCAAGATGAACTATTCGAGATAAGAAGGCTTCCCTATAGTTTTTGGCTTTGAAAACAGAAGGAAACTTGTTAGAGTTAAACTATAGGCGGGTAGTGGTGGACTTCCGGCGTTTAGAGGTTGACATGGCTAAACCAACCACACCCAAACCAACAACAATCCCCCTTTCCCCCCCCCCCCCAAAAAAAAAAAAAAAACCAAAAAAGCACAATAAGAACAGAAAACCATTAGTGACATAATTCAATTAGACAAAATGCAATGAAATAATAGCAATACCCAAAGCTGTAGAACCAAATTTCAAAATGCATAACCTATCAGAGCATAATTCATGAGGAAGGAAAAATAATCACAATAACTCAGTAGCAGCAAATGAGCACACAATTGGCAGAAAAAAAACTTAACAAAGAGACAAGTATGTGAACAAGCTTATCATGGATCAAAAACATGCCCAACCTCACCAATATAACATAGAATGACATTGCCAAGTTAAAAAACCTACTGTGTAAACATGGAAACAAGTGAACAAACCACAGACGAAGCACACAAAACAAATCAAAGCACAAAGAAACAAACAAACCCTAACACGGACCAAAAGAGAGAGAGAGAGAGAGAGAGAGAGAGAGAGAGAGAAAGAGAGCAAAGGAAATAACAAAAAAAAAAATTAGGCTGAGAAACTTACCAGAGATGAATTAGATGAGAAAAAAAAAAGAGGGATGACCAAATCAAAGCCCAAGCGAGTCGCAATCGAAGCCCTAGGGGAGAGAGAGAGAGAGAGAGACCATTGCAAAAAGAGGGAAAAAACTGAATCTAAAACGACAAGTGATAGATTATATACTAAGGCTTACTGCTCAAACGTAAGACACACCGCTCGAACGGACTCACTTATACGCGTCTCTCTGCTCGAGCGTGAGAAAAGGATGCTCGAGCGTCAAAAACCTACTCTCAGAATCTCGCGCACTCTACAAAAGTACTAGATGAAGTAAAAACGCGCTCAAGCGCTAAATTGTCCGCTCGAGCGGAGAAGAAAAATCAGCAAAGCCAAAAAAACACCCTTCTGAGCAAAAACAACCAGCTCACACTGCCAAGTGGGACCTGAAACAAAAGAAAGTGAGCACAAGAGCAAGTATGTGACACTAAGATGAGATAATCCACAAAACATGAAGCCCGCAAACTCACAATTTTGACAACATGAAACATAATAACATGAGCAAGTCAGATAAAAATTGATCAATGAGCATAAGCTACATGAGAATGCACAACCCAAAGACAAACATGAGAGCTGACATAATGAATGTGTGTGTGTGCAATTCTTGAGAGTCCACAGAACTAGAGTTAATCCTTGTAGTGATCGAATGGCTGAACCTCCGGCAAGAGTAGCAAAACATCACTGAGAAAAGTCAAACCACCAGAAATCAATGGATATTTGTTGAGTAAAAACGGAGGCTTCCCCTCAATCAACGAGTCTTTTTTTTTTTTTTTTAACTTTTCTTACTTGTGGGCACTCACTGGTGGCATGCACGCTCAAGAGTATGGAAACCAAACCAAAGAAGCATGAAATCAATAAGGATGGCTTGGTTGGTGCCTCTAAAGTAGCCTTTTCCTAATGCCCGGACTTCAATGAACTAAGGGAGGAACTGTGGAAGTGAAAAATGATGGTAGACGGTTAAGAGACTCAACATCACCCATGATATGCCAGTATAGGTCAATTCCTCTAAAAATGTATAAGCGACACTGTTAAAAGTCCATAGAGAACTTTGATCACTTGTGTGGAAACCCCTGCAACAGCTTATCTCAAGAATGTATATAGAATGAGATCATAAAGTCAATGAGCATAGGCATTCAGAATGAGCTATGAACAAAGAAAAATGAAATCTTGCAAGCAGCATAAGAGGTGTTCATATGAGTCTAAATGCAGAGATGACAAAATCAATGACAATGAGATTATAGCATCCAAGTACACATAAAGCCAATCACTCTCACCTACTCTAGTAACAGGTCACACCCTAGTGACTAAGCACAACACCCAAGGTCTTTCTAAGGAACTCAAACCTAAAAAGATCAAGGGATTTTATAAAAATACTAGCCTTTTGATGCTCAGTGGATACGTGTTCAAGAACGACAAGGCCCTCTTCCACTAACTCTCAAATAAAATGATGACGAATGTCAATGTGTTTGGTGCGAGAGTGTTGGACTGGATTTTTAGAAATATTAATAGCACTAGTATTATCACAAAAGAGGGTGAGAGTGTTCTGGTCTATACCATAATCATGAAACATTTGCTTTTTCCACAACATTTGGGCACAACAACTCCCTACAGTAATGTACTTAGCTTCAACGGTCGAAAGAGAGATGGTATTTTTCTTTTTGCTATGCCAGGCAACCAAATTATTCCCAAGGTAAAAACACCCTCCATATATGCTCTTACGATCATCAGCACACCCTGCCTAGTTGGCATCGGAAAAACCAGTGATTTCAACTGTAGTGTCGGTCGAGAACCAAATCCCATAACCCAATGTCCCATTAACATACTTAATGATGTGTTTGACTGCAAGAAGATAACTAAATGCAATGTCAGGACGACTAGCTGTGAGGTACAAGAGACTCCCTATCATACTCCTATAAAGGGTAGGATCAACATTAGTACCAAATGAATCTTTGGAAAGGTGAAGACTGGTGCTCATGGGAGTACGAGCATGTTTGGCCGACTCTAGACCAAAATTTGACACAAGGTTTTTGGCATACTTAGTCTGAGAAACAAACATACCTGGAGGAAACTGTTTAATTTGAAGACCTAAGAAATAAGACAACTCTCCCATCATGCTCTTCTCAAACTCATGTGTCATGCAATCCAAAAAATATTCACAAGATAATCAGTAGTGGATCCAAAAACAATATCATAAACATAAATTTAAGCAACAAGTATATAAGACTTAGTATGTTTCACAAATAAAGTCTTGTCCACACTACCCCTTTGAAAGTCATTATCAAGAAGAAAGGTAGTAAGTCTATCATACCAAGCCCGAGAGGCTTGTTTCAACCCATACAAAGCCTTGTCTAACTTGTAGACATGGTTTGGACATTTTAGGTCCTTAAACCCTGTTGGTTGCTCAACATATGCCTCTTCTTTCAGGTACCCATTCAGAAAGGCATTTTTCACATCCATTTGAAACAATTTGAACCTGAGAAGGCATGCAACTCCAAGTAAAATATGAATAGATTCGAGATGTGCAACTGGGGCAAACATCTCATCATAGTCAACACCCTCTACTTGAGTATAGCCTTGAGCAACCAACCTAACTTTATTTCTAACCACAGAACCATTCTAATCAGATCTATTTTTAAAGATCCACTTGGTACCTATCACATTCATGTCTCTGAATCTGGGAACAAGAGTCCAAACTTTGTTACATTCAAATTGACCTAACTCTTCATGCATAGCATTAACCCAACTATCATCTAGTAAGGCCTCTTTTATATTCTTAGGTTTAATTAAGGAAACATAACACATATGAGATACCTCTTCTCAAATTTGTCTTCGGGTTTTCATTCGATTTGAGACACTTCCAATCACCTGTTGAGTCGGGTGATTCAGTTTCACCCTCGCTGATGGTTTGAATTCTGGACTTATAGTGACAGGAGCATCAGAAGTGGTGTCTCTTTGTGTACTCTTTGGACTCAGACTTACCTTAAAAGTTGATGCTGGCTCATCTTCTTGAGCTTGGTTTTCTGTTTCTCCTTGACTTTGTGGTTCAATGTCTAGGATTGGAGACTCATCATTTTCTTCCTCATTTAACGTTGAAGTAGGAGAACATGTGTCATCTATAACCACATTGATCAATTCCATTAAAGACAAAGTACGCAGGTTATAGACACAAAAAGCTCTACTAGAGGTTGAATATCCTAGAAAAATACCTTCATCACTTCGGGAGTCAAATTTGCCCATGGGCCCTCTGTCTTTGAAAATATAACATTTACTCCCAAAAATTTTGAAGTATTTTACATTAACTTTCAATCCCTTCCACAATTCATATAGAGTTTGTATAGTGTTGGGCCTTAAATACACACGATTTACAACATAAACAGCGATATTTAAAGCTTCAGCCCAAAACCTTGGAGGAACTTTCTTACTAAAGAGCATGACCCTAGCCATCTCTTGAACAACCCTGTTCTTCCTCTCAACAACTCCATTTTGTTGTGGAGTAATCGGTGCAGAAAATTCATGCTTAATTCCATGCATATCACAAAAATCCGAAAATGAACTATTTTCAAACTCACGACCATGATCAGTTCGGATTCTTATGATACGCCCAATAGAAACACCCTATTCATTTTGGATTTTAAGGACTAAGGCCTGGAAAGTATCAAACGTATCAGATTTTTCTCTTAAAAAATTTACCGATGAAAACCGAGTATAATCATCAACGGTTAAAAAAATGTATAATCATCAACGGTTAAAAAAATGTATCATTTACCTCTAATGGTTTCAATACGAGTGGGTCCCATAAGATCCATATGAACCAATTCAAGAGGACGTTTGGTTGTGAAACTATTCACCTTTTTATAAGGAGCACGAGTTTACTTTCCAAGTTGACACGGACCACACACATGGTTCACATTCTTACCCATTTTGGGTACTCCTCTCATAAGCTCTTTACTGGCAATCTTAGTTAGGTCTTTAAAATTCATGTGACCTAATCTTTAATGCCACAGGTCAATGTTTCTTATAACGGTCGAGTGACAAGTAAGATCATTAGTGGTAACAATCCCATAGCAATTATCAGATGTGCAAACCCTATGCGTGACGGTATTTGCTTTCTTATCCAAAATTTCACATTTATTTTTTGAAAATAATACTTCATGATGGGAATCCACATTTGACTAATGCTTAACAGATTAGCTTTAAGGCCGTCAATAAGCAAAACATTTTCAAGTTTAGAAAGACCAGCAACACTTATAGAGCCCTTACCAATGACTTTAGAAGGGCCACCATCTCCAAAAGTAACAATTCCTCCTTCATATTTATCAAGAGATGTGAAGTACTAGACATGTGACGAGAGCACCCACTATCAAGATATCACATGTGTGAGTCACGTGCTTTCAGTGCAATGTGAACAACGAAACACGTTAAGTCGCTCTTTATAACCCATATCTTTTTGGTCTTAGTGGAAGTAGAACTAGCAGTCTTGGTAGACGTCTTACTATTGTGAACATCCTCATGAATCTTGGTGTTCCGCCTAGACATGTAAGGTTGTCTCCTAACCCAAGGAGTATTAGAATTTCTACCCTTTTTAGACACTTTACCAAACAACTCAAAACAATAAGGACAAATGTGGCCATACCTCCCACAATTATGACAAACAAACACAAGTTTTACCTTTAGTTTGTCAATCTTACTTCCTTTGGGTTGATGAAGAAAAGTATCACCCTTGAGCTTTCCCTTTGCTTGACTCTTCAGGTCATGTGATGTAGAGGTCTATCCCTTTTGAAGTGTTGTAGTAGTATAGCCTATCCCACTTTTATCATCACTCATTTGTTGAGACCCGATGATGCCTTCAAGTGTCTTTGACCCTTTATTCCACATATCAATTGTGGCTCTAGCAACTTTGAGTTCTTCCTCTTTCTGACCAATCAGCTCCTCTAACATAGCTTGTGACATCTCAAGGATTCCAATCTTCTCTTCAAATGTAGCATAGCTCAGAAGTTCATTCCTTTCGGTTTCACAAGCTAGAAGCTTTCCGCAGAGGTCTCGCCTGTCATTTGAGATCTTAATGACATCCCCTTTTTGCAGCTTCAATCTCTCCCTTTAGCTTGATATTCTCGCTTTCACATGCTTTGAGCTTGAGAGTGAGTTTGTCATTGATCTTGGACAAATTCAGAGATTCATCGTAAAGCTTTTCATAAGCTTGTTATAAGTCATCACCATCAATCTCATCATTGTCTTCCGAGGTTTCATCATCTTCTTTTTGCTCCTCTTTCTCCTGGACCTCATCCAGTCGAGCAACTAAGGCATGAAAATTGATAGATGGTGGTGAAGATGACTCTCCTCTTTTATGAAATCAACTCAAAATGTCTCATGCATCTTTGACCTTTGTGCAGTGAGCAATCCATTGCTATTCTTCGTCCGAAATTGCTTCACGAATGGTAGTCAGAACTCTTTGATTACTCGAATTGTCAGCTCTTTCAACATTCTCTTCAATGGCTTGCCAGCCCTCAGGGTTGTAAGCTCTCAGAAACATCCTCATTCTGATCTTCCAGAACAAGTAATTACTCCCATCAAATGTAGGAGCACGGTGCAGATTCTGACCACGAGCAAACTCCACTGGCTTTGGAGGAGGTTGAGTGACAACAGACCAGAATGCCATGTAAGTACTATCTCCATCTTCACCGAATTCAGTTTCTTCGAGTTCTTGCTCTGACCCGCTTTTATCATCCCAAGTCACTGTATAGACTTTCTTCCGGTTCTTTTTCGATGGACATTCAAGAGCAATATGTCTAAACCCTTGACATTCGTAACATTTGACACCTTGCCCATTCACAGTCTTCTTTTCAGTTTTTGGAGCAATTTTTGGTGAAAAAGTTTTGGGTTTTTCATTACTCTTATCTTTTGAAATAGGGCCCTTGAAATTAAGCTTCTTTTTTTAAAAAATTTGTTTCAACTGTTTAGTAAACATAGCCGTCATTTCGGACTCTAGATCAAACTCAATCTCAGGGGTCTTTGCAATCTCATGAGCACTAGTAAAAGCCACACTATCTTTTTGTTTTTTCTTAGAAATCTGGTGGGCTTCTTAAGTCTGCAAGTTTCCAACCAACTGATCAAGCTTGAGGGTATCAACATTCTGAGCCTCCTCCATAGCTGTAACTTTTGATTAGAACCTCTCGGGTAAAGACCTCAAAATCTTTCCAACAACCTTAGCTTCAAGGATTTTTTCACCAAGTGTGAAACACGAATTTACGATGTCACTAAGTTTAGCATAAAAATCATCAAGCGTCTCATCATTACGCATAAAAAGAGTTTCAAAAGAAGATGTGAGACGTTGAAGTTTTGACCTTTTAACAGAAGTACTACCCTCGTGAATTGTTTCAAGAATGTCCCAAGCCTCTTTTGCTACCTCACACGTGCAAATATGACGAAATTCTTTAGGTGTGATGAAGCAAAAGAGGGAATTAAGAGCCTTACTGTTCCAACTCAAGTTTTAATAGTCGAATGCGTACCATTTATCAAGAGGTTTGGGAATATCAACACCATCAATGGTGATAACAGGTCCCTTCCACCTATAGATCACATAGTCCCAAACTTTATCATCGATAGATTTTAAAAACACTCTCATACGAGCTTTCCAATAAGAATGGTTTGTCCCATCAAGTAATGGAAGTCTATGGGTCAAGTTACCTTCGCGAATTGAATCTATATCACTAATCACACAAAATCACACTCTTATAGTTTTGATAAAAACAAAGAGTGACCCTCTCTGATACCAATTGAAAAACCTAAGTGATTCGTGATTAGATCAAGATTTAATTGTACCAATTCCCAAACAATTAAAACTAACAATCTAAATCATCAAGCACGTACGAAAGTTATTTAGATTGTTATTTCAAAAACAAAAAATAGACACAAACGATTTTTAGGTGGAAAATATCACTATTGGAGCACCTCCAATTGTAATTAAAAAATCACGGGCAAAACGCCACAAAACAATCCACTATGATGGAAAGAAAGAATACAAAATACCCAAATAAATTACCCAAATTCTGTCAATTTGTCTTCAACTATTTGTACATCTTCCACCGCAACTTTTGTCTCCAAATTGATTAGATGGATGTTGATTCCACAACATCCATGTTGATTCCACAACATCCATGTCAACTCAACGACCGCACACAACTTCGAACACCTTCGAACACTCCAATCTTGAATCTCAGGATTCCACCGAAGAAGAACACTCTTGAAGATGATCACTCAAACAACCCTTTGATGTGAATTACTAAACCATGTGAGTTTAATACTCAAGCAAACATCAAAGGAAAACTAGCAAAACAGTCCCAAAAGAAAACCCTAGAGCCCCCAAAATAGATCTAAAAGCATTAAACCTAAAAATGGACTTAAACACATATATATAGAAAACAGGGGCCACGTACCCCGCTCGAGCGGAGTCACTAAAACGTGTGCGATAAAACAAAACTACGCTCAAGCACTGGAACTCACGCTCAAGCGCAAAAAAACGTCTCCCAATAGTTTTACAAACAAGCCAAACTACTGAGAAGGTCCAAACTCAGCTCGAGCGCATCTTTGCCCGCTCGAGCGAGACAAGAAAAAACGAAGGAAAAATTACAACTCTATTAAACTAAGTTTATTCACGGAATTGGCAACAAGTAAGGACCTAACATTGTCTATGGAATGACATGACATCACATGGTTATAGAAATTGTGGAAGAAAGTGAATGACCAAAAAGTCTTCAACAGATGGCGACTATACATGCATGCTTATTCGCGCCTACAATAATACGCATCGCACCCGCGACCGTGGTACTCTGAAAATTCAGTTCTTAGAAGTTTTATCTGTATCCTGCGAAGGAGTCTCGGTCCTACAAGAGATATGATCGCGCCTGCGACCTAGAGGACCGCAGTCGCAAGGTACTGTTGGCCAGGCCTATTTAAATTAAACTCAGTTGAAATGTTTGGTATCTCTCTCGAATAGTTTTCTAAGTGCTCTCTTCGAAACTCTTATGAATATTTCTCTATCTTGTGAGCATACATTTTTGTAGAGAGATTTTGAGAGATTTATTTTTATAAGAGAGAATTTGTTTTTGAGAGTGAACTTTGTAGTAAGGTTTATTTGTAATGCTCTTAACTGCTTGATGATTCATTAGTCTATAGGAGCTTCAAGATCATCATCAAGCTTTGTAAGTTCGTCACACCTTTCCAAAAGTGAACCTTCTTGGTGGATTCTGAGATTGTAGGCTTCGGTGGATTCCAAAATTATTGGCGTCATGTGATTCAACAAACCTTCTTGATGGATTCCAAGATTATAGATTTCGGTAGATTCTGAAATCATTGACGTCGTGGCAATTCGACAACCGTGGCAGATATCCAGTGGAGATTGTGGAGGTATCTGTAGAGTGAGCAAAGACGTGTGCTGGTAAATGGACTCGTGTTGCTTGGATTGGCCTTTGTAAGAGATTTCTTATACTACCTTTCTTGCATAGTGAATTATTCGTCTGGTCGAGAACCCGTGATTTTTTATCACAAGTTGGATTCAATTGTGATTTTCCACGTAAAAATAATTTTATGTCGTGGATTAATTTTCTCTCTCTCTCTCTCATTTACATTGATCATGATTGTTTTAATTTTTAATTTGGATAGCATATATTGATAATCACATTAAACGGGACGCGTCTAGATTTTCCAAAAGAGTTTTTCGCATTAAATCTAGATTTTTCAATAAATAACGCGCCAAACTGTGAAGTACAATTCACCTATTTTAAGAATGAGGACTAAACCGTGTATTGAGAAAATCAAACTAAATTGCACAGTTTAGTCTAAGTCAAATTAGTTTGCGATTTTTTCAAAAAAAAATTTCAGCCCTACGTATAGGAATCACAAGTAGACAATTTTAATGAGTGATTCACTTGGTGGTAATGCTAAAACACTGATGTTTGTCAACATCTCTCCAGTTGAGTAAAACTTGAATGAAACTTGCAATTCACTAAACCCAAGTTCTTATATCTTTTGAATGGAGTTGAATTCTTCAAACTAAGCACATATTATGGGGTTCCGATGAATTTAGGCCAAATCCATTGTGATGAAAACCTAACTAAGAATGTTTATGAGAAAAAATTGTGATGTGTAAATTTGAGTAATTCTATAATAAACACTCAAAAACGGATGTATATTATATAGAAATTATGACTTTTGCGGTATTGATACTATAATGTATTATAACCAAATCAATTTTTGTCATAACTAAACGGATCATAACCAAATATTTTGAGGCTTTTCCCAAAATAAGCCTATTTTGTATTGTATTTCCCAAACTAGGCCAACTTCTGACGGATTTCCCAAACTAAGTTTAAACGCCATTTCGATTCACGCTTTTACTGTTAGGAGGCGAAAATGTGATGAACAGTGCAATCGCTATTCCAATTCGCGAGTTTGATTAGGAAAACGCTGTTGCAAATAGCGCTTTTAACATAAAAAAATTTTCTGAAAAAAACGCTATTTAAAATAGTGCTTTCACTGCGCATATAATTTTAATTTTTTTTTTTTTTTTGTATTTTTAAAAACGCGATTTCAAATCGCGTTTCTACTGTTGACCCTTCACCAACCACACTGACACACACACGCCCACACACACCCACACCACTCAAACATATATTGAAATAATATAATTTATATATATAATAATCAATTATAATAATTAATTATATAATTTTTATAATTTTTGTAAATATAAATCATTTTTAGGTTATAAGTGGTTTGATTTATAATACGTATGTAAGGGTAAAAAATTTTATAATCAAAAATAATTTTTGCAATTTTTATAATCAATAATTTATAATACGTATGTATTATAAAAATTTTTATAATAATTTATAATACGTATGTATTATTTAAATCTTTACATTTTTTATTTAAAACTTTTTACAGTAAACCCATCTTCACATTTTATAATACGTATGTAAATAATTTAATACGTATCTTCACATTTACATTTACAGTAAACCCATCTTCACATTTACATGCGTATGGTTTAAGGGTAAATTTTTTGATAAATGACTTAAATGATAAATTAAACCATCCATAACCTAAATTTTTTTACCCTTACATACGTATGGTTTAAATAATTTATAAAAATTATTGCCATACGTATGTAAAAATCGATTATAAAAATTGCAAAAATTGATTATGAAATTTTTTATATATAATAATAATTTATAATAATCAATTATATAATTTTTATAATTTTCGTAAATATAAATTATTTTTAGGTTAAGGATGGTTTAATTTATAAATTATCAAAAATAATTTATAATTGCAATTTTTGATAATTTATAATACATACGTATTATAAATTATTTTTGATAATTTATAAATTATTTTTGATTATAAAAATTGCACAAATTATTTTTTATTATAAAAATTTTTACCCTTACATACGTATTATAAATCAAACTATCCATAACCTAAAAATGATTTATATTTACAAAAATTATAAAAATTATATAATTGATTATGATAAATTATTATTATATATAAAAAATTTCATAATCAATTTTTGCAATTTTTATAATCGATTTTTACATACGTATGGCAATAATTTTTATAAATTATTTAAACCATACGTATGTAAAGGTAAAAAAATTTAGGTTATGGATGGTTTGATTTATCATTTAAGTCATTTATCAAAAAAATTACCCTTAAACCATACGCATGTAAATGTGAAGATGGATTTACTGTAAATGTAAATGTGAAGATACGTATTAAATTATTTACATACGTATTAATTATAAATTTTTATAAATTATTTTTGAATAATACATACGTATTATAAAATGTGAAGATGGGTTTACTGTAAAAAGTTTTAAATAAAAAATGTAAAGATTTAAATAATACATACGTATTATAAATTATTATAAAAATTTTTATAATACATACGTATTATAAATTATTGATTATAAAAATTGCAAAAATTATTTTTGATTATAAAATTTTTTACCCTTACATACGTATTATAAATCAAACCACCTATAACCTAAAAATAATTTATATTTACAAAAATTATACAAATTATATAATTAATTATTATAATTGATTATTATATATATAAATTATATTATTTCAATATATGTTTGAGTGGTGTGGGTGTGTGTGGGCGTGTGTGTGTCAGTGTGGTTGGTGAAGGGTCAACAGTAGAAACGCGATTTGAAATCGCGTTTTTTAAATAAAAAAAAAAATTAAAATTATATGCACAGTGAAAGCGCTATTTTAAATAGCGTTTTTTTCAGAAAATTTTTTTATGTTAAAAGCGCTATTTGCAACAGCGTTTTCCTAATCAAACTCGCGAATTGGAATAGCGATTGCACTGTTCATCACATTTTTGCCTCCTAACAGTAAAAGCGCGAATCGAAATGACGTTTAAACTTAGTTTGGGAAATCCATCAGAAGTTGGCCTAGTTTGGGAAATACAATACAAAATAGGCTTATTTTGGGAAAAGCCTCAAATATTTTTGAGGCATAACCAAAAATTTCTTTGGTTATAACCAAAATTACAACCACAATATGTCATAACTGAGTCATAAAACTCATACCACAATGTATCATAATCAAGGATCATAACCAAACATCACTAGAGGCATAATCAAAAATTAAAAATTTCTCCAATAATAATCAAAATAACAAGGGGGAATTATGGTTCAATGGAACAGACAAAAATAATTTACACGAGGGGTGCAACTCAGAGATGCACACTCATAGTGTTTGAGTTGCACCCCTCATGTTTTGTTAAACTTTTTTCGGTCCGACACATTGAATTGTAATTCTCTCAAATAATAATCACAATAAATTATAACTAAGTCATAATTAAAACTACAAGTCATCATAACTAAAAGTTACAAATATCATAACGAGGCTATATGGTACAAACTTGTATTATAGAATGGGGAAATAACAAACCACTGGTTGTGAGAAAAATTAATTACCAATAAATGATAAATATTATAAATATTAATAATTAAAATTATAAACTTCTCGATTTTTATACATACGCATAAAAAATTCAAACAACAATAGAAACAATCTCTAACACGATGTTTTTCTTTATTATTATTTTTTATGCGCTCAAAACAAAAATCGAATGCAAGTTGAGAAAGATAATAATAACTTCTTTTCTTTAAATGTGGGGTTTTTTTATTCTATGAAATGTGATAAATATTTTTTTGAAGTGTTGTGACAAACAGTATCCTCTTATGGATTATATGATTGCCTCAGATAATTCAATGTGCTAATGGAAGCAAAGACACTCTAATACCCAAATGATATATCTAGAGAGAGAATAAATGTTAAAAAGGATTAGTCTCAATGTGTTTATCCCAACTCATGGGTTAGGTTTTTTTTTTTTGTAGTACTCAAATTTCCTGTCCACGTAGGATTAGTACCTTTGATTTGCCAACTCACTAGCCTGGTTCACAATTAGAGATTTCGTCCAATTATATATCACCCATTGCATTTTTATTGTTTTATTATTATTCTTATTTAATATTACTAAAATAAACAACACGACATTAGTTATCTTCATTATTTTCTCAATGATTATGTTTAAATAAGGAATCAACAATGAATATTTGCTTAGCAGATGATAACGACACGCTAACTATATATAAATAATTTTTGATGAGCCCATAAGCAATCAATTATAAATATTCTCTTAGCAGATGAAACAAAAACATTGACTAAATGGACAGAACAACCTGTCTAGTTGTCCAATATAGAGAGGTTCAAGATTCGAATTGATAGAGCAATTACGAACCTTTTCTTGTAATTTAATTTACTAACCCCTAACATCCTATCGTTTAGACAAATTTAACTTGTCAACCTATTAATATCCTATTATGCAGAAAAAAAAAATACATATGTAAGTTTTCATGAGCCCATTTTGCATTTTTTTATTCTTTCAATTTTATAATATTTCCATCTCATAAGCATCTAGGCTAGGAAAAAAATACAACATCAATGACATATTTACCCTTCATCAATCCTTTAATTGTGCCATCACAAACAGTTTCAAATTTGTCTTGTTACTACTGATTTTGAGAGATCAAATTCTCACTTTGCAGCATACAGACATGCATACATATATATATATATACATATTGGGTAAATTACAATAAATTCCCTTTTAATTATAATTTTTTCACATTTCACCTCTCTAATATTTAAAGGTCAACAGTTAATCCACTGCAAGTATCCAACATTGACATAGTTAACGAAAATGTCACAGTGATTTTAGACTTTAGGGAGTAAAATGTAAGGTTTACTATAATTTACCCCATATATAAAACAATGTGGTACCTTATTAGAAGCATCTAAATTTGATCATGGAGTCCCAAACAAAGCCTAAAAAGCTTCCAAACATAGATTTCACCAAGGAAAACTTGAAACTTGGTACAAGCACTTGGCTTGAAACAAGCAATGAAGTCAAGTGTGCCCTAGAAGAGTATGGTTGCTTTGTGGCAGTGTATGACAAGGTTTCATTAGAGCTTCACAATGATGTTTTTAAATCATTGAAAGAGTTGTTTGATCTCCCCAAAGAGACCAAAGTCCAAAACACTAGTGATAAGCCTTTCTTTGGCTATATGGCGCAACGCCCTCGTGCTCCTCTCTACGAAAGCATGGGCATTGATGAACCAACAACTCTTCAAGGAGCTCAAACTTTCACTAGTCTTATGTGGCCTTCTGGAAATCACCATTTCTGGTATAACTTCATCTACTTTTTTTCACATATTTTTTTTCTTAGTATTCATAAGCAAAATATTTCAAAAGTTATCCTGAAAATGAAATGTGTGGATCAGATTTACTCTTGATGCAACACATATACCAAATGTAAATTTATACCATATTACTTCATTGTCAGAAACCCCACGGGGTTGGTTTGGTAGTCAAGACCTGGGGCTTGGGATCCCTCGAAGGCCTCAAATTCGAAACCTAATAGGTGCAAACAATTTCTAAGGACCAACCTATACGGTGTTCTACCCTTTTCAAAATACATGGTTTTTTCTACTTCTAACTCATTGGAAGAGGTGTTTTCTGGTTAGAGCATCAAAATCAATACAATCTTTCTCTCTTCTCCATAATTCTAACACAACATCAGAGCCATAGATAGGGCCAGTGTTTTCTGCTTCACCCATGAGCTACCCCTGCCTTCCCCGCTCGCTGGACCCTCCTTTCCACTACCACCTTGTCTTTTACTCTGACGATTTCATCTCTTCTATAACTCCTATCCAAAACAAACCACTCGCTAGAAATCTTGACCTACAAAATCCACAACCTATCAAATTCATTTTTCTCACCGATCAGACCTTTGTCATGCTCTTGCCAGAGTTTTCTCCATCTAGTTTTATCTTAATCAGAGTCAATCCATGTCTATAAATTGGTCGGAATCCATCCATGACTACAAACTACTCTTTAGTCCATCCATGACTGTAAACTAGTCTTGGTCCCTTGATGGGAGAAATCCCAATTGGATCTTGGCCATATATTGGCTCTTCTCATCCTAATATCGCTCTGGATCTTTGTTTTGCGCTTCGATGCACTCTTATCCATATTTTTCCCCAGATCTCTCATCTACCATTGTCACAAACTATGCAAACTCTCCAGCTTGAGCTTTCTCAAATCACATGCCCCTGTGCTCCAGTATTAATCGCCAATGTCATATTAAATAAAATCAAAACAACCCTCCTTTTATTATTGTTTAATTGTTCTTTACAAACTCAAGTTGTCTACTTGAGTTTGAGAAAGGATGTTATCAAATAATTTTAGAATATTGTATTTCTATCTTTTCTATATTTAAGCAGGATGTTAATAAATAATTTCAGAATATTGTGTTTCTATCTTTTCCATGTTTCCTTAAAGCATTCGAACTCGGCATGTTGAAAATTAGTCGAGCTCATGCTCAAAGCCAAACTCAATTCTAGCTTAAATAATCAAGCTTAAGCTTAGCTCGTCTAATGTTTGACAAACTGATGCAAAGTATAAGAAATTCAAGAAAGGCTAAATTCAGAGAAGTGATGATATTTGGACATTGACATAATTTCATAGAGAAATTAATAAAAATCTTCTATAATTATATTTCTAGTATTATTAACCTTATTTTATTATTATTTTTATGTTTTCTAGGATTTTTAAGGTTAAGGGTATTTTGGTAATTTTATATTTGCCGACATGGGTCGTATGGGTCGCTCATGGGTTGTCTTGTGGGTCAAGTTATTTAATTAAGTTTTATTTATGTTTCTTATTTAGTCTTAAATTAATTTTGGAAGTCTAATATATTATAGTAGTTTCCTTTTTTTGTTCTAATTGGTTTAGGAATAATTGAGGGAGTTTATATTTTTATAAAAAGTTGAGAGAGCTTTGAAGCTTCTTTATGGGTTGTATGATGCAATCAAACCCTTGATGCCTAAGGGATTTTAAGAGTGATTCCTAAACCTATCTTCTTCTCCTCCTTTCTTTCTATCCTTTTCTTTTCTTTTTCTTTCTTTCTTTCTTTCTTTCTTTCTTCATTCAATTCCTGCCGCTTGTTCACAGCACCCTAAAACGGTGTAAAATCAGCCCCAAAGCCTACTGTTGTGGCTGTCCCTAATTGTCCTGCATCACAAACTCAAGGTCGGCGTAAGTCAACTCATTTACATAAACGAAAAATTAACATGCTCATTAAGAGAAAAAATATATAAATTCTAATTCTAGATTTAATCTTAGTTCTTCTCGAGCTCGACTCAAATTACTAAATGAGAAAAAAATATTGACTCAAACTCTTTCATTAAACAAATGAGTTGAATTCACACAAGTTTTAAATAAGTCGAGCTCAAACTGTTCATGAAGCTATTCATTCCTAAGTATAGATTTAGGCCTCGTTTGGGGACAGCCCCGTTTAGCCAAAAAGCCAAAAAATCATCCAAACATACTAGTTTTTTTTAGCTTATATTTTAGCCAAATAGCCAAAAAGTTACTAAATTATTTCAAATTTTGAGTATTTGTCTAAGTATTTTCTCTTGGTCTGATAAACCCTTCTAGTTCTTTTCTCATGCTTGTTCATGTTAACTAATTACCTATCCTTTTTTGTTTCTTTTTTTTATTTTCTTTTCTTTTCTTTCTTTTCTTTTCTTTTCTTTTTTTTTTTTGTTCTTTTTTTTTTTTTTCTTTTTTTTGTGGGTTCTTTTGTTGATCCTTGGTTAGTGAAACTATGCATTCATATTCAAAGCTACTATCAGAACTAGAACAAACAGTGAAGAGGATGGTGTTTGAGAGCTATGGTGTAGAGAAGCACTATGACTCTCATAGTGAATCAACCACTAAACTCGTTCGAGTCATGAAATATAGAGTGCCCAGAATGAAGGAGACTAATATTGGAGTTGATGCTCATACAGACAAGTACTTTATCACCATACTTGATCAGAATCAAGTTAATGGTTTAGAGGTTAAGACTAAGGATGGCGTGTGGAATTCTATCGATTTCCTGCCTTCATCCTTCGTTGTCATGGCTGGTGACGCATTCTTGGTAAGTCATTGGTCATTCTCTTCTCTTCTACTTCAGCTCAGTTACCTACAGAAAATATTTTTCAAAATAGTTTCCATAGAAAATGTTTTCTATGTTTGTTTGCGACTTGAAACTAATGTGCTAGGGGTTGTATTAATGGTGATGATGGTAGTGACCGCAGTGGTGGAGTGGCAGTGGTAGTGGGGTGGTGGAGGCAGTGGTGCAATGGTAGAGGTGATGAGGTGGTGGACAAGAATGGACCTAGAGGGGACAATCACCCCCCCTATGAATTTTTTTTTTTTTTTTTTTTAAAAAAAAAAAAAACCATGTTACTATAGTTGTATTAACTATAGATTTTATCTATAAATTATACGGCTGTGATTGAGGCCTCGAAAATGAGGCTCGAAATTGCCTCGAATGCAATTTTTTTTTTTTTTTTTCATTTTTTTCTGGGCTAATACATTGCAAAAAAAAATAATAAAAATAATAATAATAATAACAAGCAAAGCATCAACCCAAAAAAAAAAAAAAAAAAAAAAAAAAAAAAGGCAAATTCGAGCGAAATTTGAGCCAAAAAATTTGAGGCCTCAATCATTTTTCTAAATTATACAGGCTTGCCGCCCTTGATTTTTTTTTTAGAAAGTTTTAAGTACCTGTCCTTTAACAAAAGAAAAATAATAATAATAATAATAAATTAAGTAAAATCAAGTGACTGCTTCTCTATATTTGGGAAACTATTAAGAAATAGCGATGCAAACAACCAAATGCCAACGAAAAGAGTTGAACCAAAATCTCTTTCAATCTGAGCTCTAATATACCATGTTAAGTCACTAATTGTTCCAAAAGTTTAAGCCATTAGAAAATGGATCCAACAATGTATATCAAATTATATAACAGAAACATGGGATCAAAGAAAAGAAACTAATTTTTCATAACTACTGTTCATTAAAAATAATAGCCTCCAAAAAGCAGAAGAAACTAGAGGAAGCGTTTACTTAACCATATTTATTTATAAATACATTGTTTGGGTTTTAATGTCAACTCTATTACATATATTTTTAAAGACATGAAAAATTGTCAAGCACAACTCAAGATGCCTCAATCATCTTAAAGTTGTTATCATTTGTAACTCAATGCGGATAAAAGAAAATATACTTACATATATATATATATATGTTTTAATCTTATTTTCACTTTTTATGTGGGTAGAAATTGATTTTGTAGTCCATATTTTTAAATATGTATGGTATGGTGGCACTGGTAAACCTTTAATCTTTGATTTTGAATTTCCACATAGGCATGGAGCAATGGAAGAGTACACTCTCCTTCACATCGAGTCATCATGAACGGGAATGAACCCAGATACTCCCTAGCGCTATTCACGTACCACACCGGAACAATACGAGTCCCTGAAGAGCTAGTTGATGATGAACACCCATTACAGTTCAAGCCATTTGATCATCTTGGATTACTGAGTTTCTTCAATAATTTGGATGTGTCTCAGCGGTCCGAGTTCACTGCCAAAGCCTACTGTGGTGTTTGAGCTCTGATCTCACAAACAGAAGCAATTCTGAGACACTCTATGAGAAAATATGTGTTCATTTCATGGTTAGGTTTCTACTTTCAGGTTCTGTAATGTCATATATGCTACACATATGGTTGTCACTGCTGTTTTGCTTATCAAAGCTATGTTCTATTCTCTAATTGACATATGTGTTGATTTCATGCTTAGGTTTCTACTTTCAGGTTCTTTAATATCATATATGCTATACATATGGTTGTCACTGTTGTTTTGCTTATCAAAGCTATGATCCTATTCTCTAATGGACATGGGGGTTCTGGATGTCGATGACTGTCCCATAATCTTTACTTTTCATGATGGCAAACTAATACTTGGGCATGTTTGGTACAACTTATTGAGACTATCTATAGTGTTTTTTTTTTTTTTTTAATCTATGTCAGAATTTTAGTACAGTTTCTTCTACTTAAAAGTTTAGGAGGCAAAAATAACTTAAACAAGCTAAAAATTTGAGTATCAAAAAGGTGAAAGAGATATGCTTTTCGCTTCTATTTTTTAATTATCAACTTTTAACTTGCAGAAAGTTGCACCAAATAGGCTCAAACTAACCTTACAAAGCTGTAACTAATTTTGAAATCATGATATAAATAAAATCCTCACTTTATTGTTTCCGTACCCAAAAAAAAATGGGTATAAACCAAGGCAAAGATGCTTATCCAGGGGAGTCGTATTCACATCAAATACTGATACTCCTCGAATACTTGAAGCTACATATCCATTGCTTTCTAAATGTATTCGTAATTAGAAATTAGTTTTCTTTAATTTTTCTTTAATTTTTCATTAGTATCGAATACTTCTTGAGTGTATTGGATGCTCTCTGAATCATCTAAACCATGACAGTTTGTAACCATAAATAAGAGCACTAACCTGTAGAGGAAAATATGCATTCAAACACCCTATTGACAAGGCTGATTTCCAAACACTCCAGCTAAAGCAAAGAAGGCAAATTGAAAGTGAAGTTGGAACGTTCACAAACATGGAATAATGTCAACATAATTCATTGTCAATTATCGGAAAGATACAACACCAAGGATATGTTAGTGGCAATTGCTAAATACACTGTTCAGCCTCCGGCCTCAAGATGAATGTCGAAAATAATACCTGCAGAATATGACAGTAATAAAATTAAGATTATGTTACGTATGGTTGTATATACAATAGCGGGAGAGCTTTTGAGAGAGACGTACACAAAAATCTTTATGCCATATAAAGCAGCATATTTCCGTAGAAGACGCTCAACGGTATACCATTCTGACCGATCTGATCCATCTTGATACCCAATTCGTGGCATATGGATTGAAGCTTTTTAAAATTTAAATTAGAACAGCACATTAGAAATATATAAAAACCTTAATGTTGTGTTTGGTTCATACATTTGGGTAGTAATTTGGAAAGGGCAAAGGAAAATGTAGGTGAAATATGAACGAAATATAGCTATATTTCACACACATTTTCCCTTTCTCTTTCCAAATTCCTACCTAAACCCATGAACCAACCACAGCATAAAGGAATAAATTTGATGTTTAAACTAACAATCAGCTAAGAAGTCAGGAAACTTCAAAGAAGGTGGTGTCTTCATGTCAAACACACCTTGAAACGTGTCAGATATGTGTCCAAATATCATTTTTTTTAATACATACAGAAATGGACACACTTTCAACTTGGGAGACACACAAAACAATCACTTAGAAAAACATTAAACACATCGCAAGGTTGAGGATAATAATGGAAACCAATAATTGAAACCAAAAGATTGTGGATTTTGAACCTATTAATCCTTCTTCCTTCAGCCTTTAAATTTTAAAAATCTAATGCTTAAAACTTCCAATTTGTTTATGAATGAAGTTTTTTCAAACAGATATTAAGACCTTTTTACCTCACTTCTTTTCCACTACATAATGAATGTGGAAAAAGATCTTCTATTATTTTGATACAATAAAACATAAATGTATATGTAATGTAAAAAAATGAATGATTTTTATTGTTAATTTCACGAGTATATATATATATTTATTTGTTGTTGTGTCCCTACCATGTGTTGGAGATAAGAGTATATTGTCAAAAATATCAAAAAATACGAAAGATATCATAATATATGGAGATCCCATGATTTGTGCTTATTATAATTTTTTGTATTTTTTATTTATTTCAATTACTTAACTAAAGGGATTTGAATGTATCTCCCACTTTATATATATAGTGTATCATGTAAACAAGAGTATTAAGTTGTGCGAATGAAAGATGTAGACCCCTAAGGCTTTGTTTGTGTGGATGTAGGCCAATATTGGCCAAACCACGTTAAATTTTTGTGTTCTTTCTTTCTGTTTTCTTTCCCTAGTATCTCTTCATATACAACCTTATTGGCTTGTTACAAAATTCAACTTGGTATTAGTGCCTACCAAACCCTATGCTTGTTTCTCTCTAGAGTGCTTTCTCACTCCACTTTTTTTGTTATCAAGGTGTTTTTCTCTCTTCTTTGAGTTGACCAATAATTTGCTGATGTGGTAAGCAAACTTTGTAATTTTTACTTGTTTCGGAGCTACCAACTTGTTCAGTAGTAATATTCTGTGATACGCAGAGTTTTCCAACTACTTCTCTATCCTTTTACAGTCCCTGTGCTGATGTGGTAACCACATATTTGATTTTTTTTTTTTTTTTGAGTTACTGGTGTGTTCGGTAGCATTCTTTGTAGGACACCGTTTGTTCGGCCTTTTTGTTTGTGGTGATTTGTTGTTGCTTCGGCCTTATTGCTTTCTCTCTCTCAATTGATTTCTCTTGCCATCATCACTGATTCCATGCACGTTTCTCCATTACAAGATGTTCATTCCTTGCCTATGTTCTTTGACGTTGTCGATGAATAGAGTTATTACAATTGTTGTTGTCTTTCGGCAACTTCATCGTAGTTGTTTGTAATGATCGTCCTATTTTCAAGTTCAAATTGGACAATTCACTACAACTATTCAGTGTTCCAACTTGAGAGGGAGTGTTGGAGATAAGATTATATTGTCAAAGATATTAAAAGATATAAAAGATATCATAATATATAGAGGTCCCACGATTTGTGCTTATTATAACTTTTTGTATATTTGATTTATTTCAATTCCTTAACTAAAGGGATCTGATTATATCTCACACTCTATATATATGATGTATCGTGTAAACAAGAGTATTAAGTTGTATGAACGAAATATGTAGTGGGTGTTTGGGGTAAACTAAAAAAGTGCACTAATTTGACTTTTTTACTAAAAAAGTAGAGGAAAAAAATATGTATGTTTAGGAAAACTTTTTGACTTTTTACGAAAAAATGTATAATAAAATATTGTAGCAAATATCAAAATTACCAAATTACCCTTACTAGCACAGTCAGCAACACTGCAATGACTCTCTCTCTTTTCAAAAAAAAAATTTTATTTATGAGAATGTGTGGCTTACATTGTGCCACGTTTTCTTTTTTTATGGGAAATTGTGGCTGCTGTTTTGTGGTTGCTCAGCCTGCACTGTTCTTTTTTTTTCTTTTTTCTTTTTTATTTTTTTTATCCGACAGATTTCCCGCCAAAATATAGGCGAATAATATGAACTTTTTTGCTTTTTTAGTGACTTTTTGACTTTTTAACTTTTATAGGTGATGCCAAACCAGCCTGTAGCCTCCTAGGGCTTTGTGTGTATGTGGATATAGGCCAATATTGACTAAACCACATTAAACTTTTGAAACCACGTTAAACTTTTGTGTTCTTTCTTTTCTCTTTTCTATCTCTATTATCTCTCCATATTTCAACCTTATTGTCACCATAAAAAAAATAAATAAACTTATTGCCTTGTTACAAAATTCAGCTCCATATTGAGTCTTGATTTTTCAAAATAGTTGTGTCAACATGTCTACATCATTTCATATATGTGTCTCGTGTTCACATCCATTCTTCCTAGACAATTCAGTTAAAACAATTTCATGACCTTAGCTTGCAATAATGAACAACCGGGCCTTGTTTGTTTTAGTTTTGAAAACAATTTTTGAGAGCTCAAAACCCAAAATTTGTTTGGTTTACAATTTTTTCAAAACTGTTTTCAGTCACTTTTTTTCTCTCTCTCTCTCCTTCTATCTAATGTGGAGCATATATAAATTGTTTGCTTTAATAAGAAAAGAATGCATAACCTAGCCCACATATGATATTTATCAGGAGAAAGAAAATTGATGAAAACTAAAGCAAAATGATTTTATAATGAGAATCAAAATCAAAATCCAAATACCAGAATTTTGGGCAGCTGAGAATGATGCTTTTGATAGGCAACGCTCCAAATCAGGAATAGAGATATTGCTGCGAGGAACTTTACGCTTAGGATTGTACGATTGTACAACAGCCAATGCCACCCATTGAGGAGCATTACCATAATTGGTTTGTTCATCATGATCCTCTGCACAAAAATGATTTGAGTTTAAAGGCAATAAAATTAGGAAAAGAATAATTATATATAAAATAAAATTAAAAAAAGGAATGTTCACAATATAACAAAAAATTTATACGGTAAATTACCATGACCACCCTTGAGATTTAGAAAAAATACAATAAGCCCTTACAAGTTTGGTGTGATTACAGCGACCTCCCTCTTAATAAGGCTAAAACAACCGAAACTAATGTAGATGGTGTGTAGACAAAGAGATAAACAAGGTAAAATACACATTTGAATGTAAAAGAGATGATAGCATCATTTTTCCATCCATACAACTAAAGAATTTTTTTATGAAAAGGGGGCTAAAGACACAGGGATGAACGAGGTTAATATACATTTGAATATAAAAGAGAGATAACCACATTTTTTATCCATATGACTAAAGAAATTTTTATGAAAGGGTGTGAATTAAAACTTTAAGGGAGCTCAATATAATTATGCCAAACTGGTAGAGCTCAATGTATTTTGTCTAGACCTCAATAGAGGTTAGTGTAATTTACCCAAAAAATTATCTCAGTTTATTTAACAACTTATTCAATACCCCAGGAGATAAGTGAGATATAAGGTATTGCGTGAAAGTGAGATACAAGGTATCACATACTTGAACATTTCCCATCTAATGACCACCACAAAAACATATAGGATTTTTTTTGCAAATAAATAACAGAAATTTGGAAGGCAGGTTCAAATAATAGGTGAAATTCAGTAATCAACAAATTATCTAAGCTTCTTTCATTTGGTAAAACAATTTGTCAACTTCACTGCCCATCTGTTGCTACTCCAATTTGCAAGTGGGGTTGAAGAAAAAGCATTGTCAAATTTTAGTTGAAATTGTGATGATAGTAATGTAAAGGAATGTGAAAGTGTACGTGCACATGCATATCTTTTATCAATGCACATTGCAAGCAATTTGGGAGAAAAGAGATACAAATATTGAACACAAGCAAGTAAGAAACAAGAGCTGACCTTCGATTTCTATAAGATGAAGGTCACCAAGATGAAGGTCCTTAAATTCAGAAGCTCGATGATATGCACTTGAGACACTTGCTGAAAGTTTTTCCAGCGCATCAAACATACCTCCATGGCCCCAGTTTCCAGAGTCATCAACACAGCTGCCAAAGAAATAGATAATAAGAGATGGGAATTATTGAAAGAAGAAAAACAAGGCAATAGATAGTACTTTCTGTGACCCATAAATTTGAAGATGTTCATCCTTCAATAGAGTTTAGTTATGGAAACATATAACAGCTGCTAAGTAGGAGTAATTCCTACTACATAAAAAATATAGCAGTGAACAATGTTCTTGAAATGACATTACAAAATTTAGCCACAAAAGAAAAGGTCATTGCAATAGTCATGTGTTTCTATAAACACCTTACAATTCAACAAAGCGAAGCCTGAACCACAATTAACTGGAGTGGGCCACATGAGCCCTCCAACTATTTCATTCCCATGACAAACACAATTTCATGTAATGTATTCTGCAACAAATTTGTAGGTCATGCAATGGTTCATATGCTTTACAATAAAACGACCAAATCAATCCAGTACTAAAGGTGCATAGCATCTGTCACTTCAGCAGGGTAAATTACACACCCATTGAGGCTTGTGAGAAATACAGGGACACTTCTTTTTTGCCAAAAATCACAATGAGACCCCTGTCAAAATTGTCTGGTGAACCACATAAAAGGAGATTGTGAAGAGGCTGGTTCCCATGACTCAAAAATGTGCCATGAAATACTATGTGAGTAAATAAATACTACTAATAAACATACCAAGAGTAATTGCCAAAAATTAGTACTCCTGTCCTGTAATCTTTTTTTTTTTTTTTTTTGTTTTGGTGATAAATTTCTTCTGTAGTAATGTTATGAACATATTAATGAAACTTGATGGTGGTCCATTTCCAAAAGTGATACTTACCTGAATATGATTGCAGGATCTGATGGACAAATTTTTGATGGACGTGTGCAGTCTCCATAAACAAAATGAACAGAACCTGAATCTGACATCATATCACCATTGGGAGGGCAGATAGGATCATTGACAGACAAGGAATGGTATCCAAGAGCTTCCCACTTGGACACTTTCTTCTCCTCTGCCTTCTTCCTTGCAGCCTCAGCTCTCTGTTGCTTTTCCTCAGGTAAGTTTCTCCTATTTCCCAACCCCAAAACAGGACTATCACGTGACTCTGATGCTTCTTTGAACTTCTCAACCCATGAGAGATATGAAGCTTCATCAAAACCAGGATAAGCAACAGAAGTGGGATCTTTTTTCACAAGGTCATGTCCATTTAATAGATCCATTGGATTGACCTCAAACTTCCTATCATCCTTGTCTGATTGTTGTTTGTAGCGCAATGCAATTACCTTTTCAACCATAGCATTCAATTCAGACATATTCAGTTGATCAGGTTGTTCATTACTCATCTCTGTAGGATCAAGCATATTTAAACCAAATATGACAGATCTCAAGTCACCGGCTTCATCTCCTGTTGTTTCTTTTCCTTCAACAAGATCCTCTCCTACAACATTATGGCTTAGCTGCAACTTTTTCTCTGCTCTCCGAAGGATAACCTACATTGACATTGGAACCAGATTGTAAAGGAAGGAACAAACTTCAAAAGTTTCACTTATCTCTCACCTCCTCAACTGTTTGTCCAGTAACTAAGTTTATACACAAGACATGATTCATCTGACCAATCCGGTGTGCCCGCTGAAGAGCCTGTTTATCGACCTGGGGATTCCAGTCTTGCTCATAAAATATAACCTACACTACGTGTTATCAGTAAGTAGTCAGAAAGCATATATGACTAAAAGAACATAAATATTGAATAAAAGCAAATAGGAGAAAACAGAGATATGTCTGGATGTATATTCAAGGACATTTATTTGATAACACTTTCTTATCTGTGGTCTTGAATTTCCACAGCCATTTTGGGTGAAAGCAACAAAGAAGTAACTGTTTTATTTTTTATTAGTGAAAGTAAAAGGGAATTGATTAGATATTGGTGATGCTCACTGTATCAGCAGCAACAAGATTCAGGCCAACTCCCCCAGCTCTTGTAGAAATCATAAAGACAAATGCACCACTTTGATCAGCTTCAGGCTTAAAACTCCCTTTGACTGATTGCTGACTGAAACTTCTTATTGCAGCAAAGCGCTCCTCTGCCCGAATTGATCCATCTAGACGCTCATAAGAATATTTCCTTAACTCCATGAAATCCTATATTGCACAATAATATAACAAAAGATTTTAGACACTCGCATGCATCACTCTCTGGTACAAATTTCCATTATAATTTCAGAAAATAAGATAACCACCTGTAATATGTCAAGTGTATGGGTCATTTGAGCAAACAGAAGAACACGATGTCCAGTGTCATGTAGCTTTTTAAGTAGCTGGTCCAAGATTATAAGTTTACCACTGGCCTGAAAGGAAAGTCAAAAGGTATTTTATTAGCAAAAAGCTAAATGAAAGAGTAAAAGACAGAATCAGCAGCAAACAAGATAGAAATGCAGCAAAAAGGTTTTCCGTGTTAAGACTGGGAAAAACATCCTATTCGTTTTTTTTTTTTTTTTCTTTTTCTGGAATTTGGAGATAATTATAAACACCAAAACTACATTTCAGTTGAGTAAACCAGTTGGGCTACCTGAACCAGGTGTTCGCCCTCTTCATAAGGCTCAGGCTCAATACCAGGGAAGAGGTAAGGATGGCTGCATGTTTTTCGTAACTGCATTACCTGAGCAGAAGCAGCAAATTAGTTGGTAATAAGCTTTCTAGTTGAAAGCAGTTCGAAAACAAGAACACATAAAAAAAAGAAAGAAAAGGAAATAAAGGCCAGACCCCATTGATAATATTGTCCACACACAAAAGTAACACTTATGCCACAAGAAAGAAGAAAACCAAGCACATTAGTATCAGTCTCTGTTACATGGACTCAGGTGCGAGTATGTGTCCAAGCATCAGACTTTCATAAATTTAAATTTTAGGATATTGGGATATGTATCCAAAAATGGAGACACGCCATGTACACATATATATTGTACATTGTCTAATGTTCTAATATAAGATATTGTAAATTATATAGAAATGTTCTTGAAATTAAATAGGATTTGGGTAAAATTTTAAATTTCTCTCTCATCCATGTGAGAAGATGGAAATATTTTTTTACAAGCAAATGTGACTTTCTTCTTCTTCAAACATTGGTGTCGGACACATATCCCATACCCTTATCATTATCATATCCGGTGGACACTAAATAGAAGAGTCCATGTAGCATAGATTATCAGTTCAATAGGTAGTTGCGCTTGTAAGACTAATTAGAAAGTCAAACTTCTAAGAAAATAAATTTAAACGTAAACAGTAATTGATTGGCACAGAGATTTCATGGATAAGCATGAGCTTTTATTTCTTAATGACAGTGCACATCAAATTGGATACAGAGAATAACAATCCAACTGTAGGTTGGACCTGGCAATTGTGCTTCCTTCGCTGCTGAAACTGAAACAGTGCATACTAAGGAACAGCTAGAGAAAAGAAAAAAGCAACTCAACTCAACTCAACTTGACAAGCCTATATCCCAATTTATTGGGATTGGCTACATGAATCTGTTTCCTCCAGTTAGCTCTATTAGAAGCCAGGTCCTCATTAAGAGGCAATCACGTGCTTTCTTACCACCTCAACCCATGTCCTCCATTGCCCTTCCTCTATTTCTTTTAGCATCTCCTTTCAAGTGTGTTAGTTTACATTGCACAAGGACATCCCACATCATATAACTTTGGGCTTTTTGATGAAAAGCCCCTTCCATGGAGGCTTTTTTGTGTGAAGCCCACCGAATAAAATAATAGTTTCAAAAGTCTCCCAAATAAAAAAATATGATGAAAAGGCTGAAATGCCCCCATATAATCAACCCTCGCTGAACCATTTCTCTTATTTTCTATCTCTACATTACCGGTATCCTCTCTCTTCCCTTTATTTTCTCTCTTTCTAAACCCTAAACCCTTTTGATCTCCATTTTCAATCCATCGCACAAAATCAAAATCTTGAAATTTCCATTGAAATCCATCACCATCTCAAATTTGATGCCTATGAACTCATGTTTGAGATCAATAATTTCAAATCTAAGATAAAATGACCTCATATATGTCAAAAAAATGATAAATTGATATATTACAATAAAAAATCGAGAGTTTTTTGTTTGTTTGTTCATAGATTTAAAGTAAAATTTGACTATAATTCATTTATCTAGTATGTACTCTGTTTTTGCAACAGTAAAATTTTACTCTGATTAATGAAAAATAAAATTTATTCTCTTATGCATAGACAAACATTCAACAACACAATAAAAATTTATTTTAAGATTCAGAGTAAATTTTACTCTGAAATACAGTAAAATTTACTAGAAAACAAATCAGAAATTGTATAGACAAACATTCAACAACACAGTAAAATGTTACTTTCAATTCAGAGTAAATTTTACTCTGAAATACAGTAAAATTTTACTCTGAAATAAAGTAAAATTTTACTTGAAGATTCAGAGTAAATTTTACTTGAAGATTCAGAGTAAATTTTACTCTGAAGATTCAGAGTAAATTTTACCATAAAACAAATCAGAAACTGCATAGACAAACATTCAACAACACAGTAAAATTTTACTTTCAATTCAAAGTAAATTTTACTCTGAAATATAGTAAAATTTTACTCTGAAATAAAGCAAAATTTTACTTGCATGTTAAAAAAACAGAACAGATAACACCATAGTAAAATTTTACTCTCATTTTGTCAAACAAAACAGAGCACAAACCAGAGGAAAATTTTACTTTCATTATGTCAAACAAAAATAGAGCACACACCTGATTGATCTCGGCAAATACAAATCAAAAATAACAACAAATTTATACAGCTTTGCAACGTAATCTCTCATTTAATTGAGAGTGTTGATCTTGGATAGCGAGATCGTGTATTGTTGACCAAGGGTGAGATCGTCGGCGGTGAGATCTTCAAACTTTGAGATCATCTTCATGGATTTCGCAGATCATCTTCACTTCACAGATCGTCTTCAAGATCGGTGTATGCATGAGCTGAGATTGTTCAAATATATGATATATATATATATGTGGGGGCAATATCGTCAAAAAAAACAAAAACAAATTATAGAATGTCCTTATTGAGCTGGGCTTCTCTTACTCGGGTACTTTTTGAAGGAGAATTCATTAAGTTGTCCTTTATCTTAAAAAAAGGCCCAAAAAAGGGGGTTTCACCAAAAATCTCCATAACTTTCCGTCATTTTATGTTCAACTGGTAGCCTTCTAACTTCCCCCTAATGCATTCACTTCTTACAAGAAAGCAGACAAACCCAATAACCCTATAGAGGAACTTCAACATGAGGCTTTGGTCAACTTCACTAAGAAACATTCATAAGGGCTAGACATCTAATTTAGTGCGTCAAAATGATGTTGCTTGAACGCATACCATATAAGGATATGCACCTGATGCAGGACAGCTTTACAAAGCTTGGAGTAGTACTGTTGCCTATAAATATAATAGGTACTGTGGTTGGACAGCTTTAAAAAATTTGGAGTGGTTAATAGGTATTGTGGTGGGTTTTGTTTATTGGAAACTTCTAGGGTAAGATTTTATGAGGGGAAATTTTTTTATAGTTTCTAGATTGAAAAGGCTAGTTTGGGCTTGATTTTCAAACAGGATTTCTAAAGTTAGTAGCAGTATTTTTCTGTGCAACAACTATTTCCTGGTGTTTTAGTGTGGATTTGGTGGTCAAAGGGTAAGGGAAAAGGTTGGGGACAATTTGAACTAGATTGGCTATAGTATAAGGGCCGAAAAAGGCACTTTTTGAGGGTATTGAACTGTAACCCGAGACTAATACTTAGGTTATTTGCACAAATAAGAAGAAAAAGAATAAAAAAACAAGAGCTTACCCACACAAGGGTTAAGGAAATCTTAAACAAAGCACCATACCAATTCTTCATAATATCAACTCCGTTGAATCATTAGGATCACACGCATATTTATAGACAAAAAAAAAAACACTCTTACTTTTATAAGGACTTCCAATTTAGAAAGAAACTAAGAATATTTGACAAGTAGAAATCTTCTAGATCAAATTCAAATAAAAATCAAATAACATTACTTAACCCAATTTATGACCCAAGGACTATGAGTACTACCCATGTCCAACAATTATTAAAATTACCAAATACTCCTAAGTACTAAAACATGATATAATGCTACAAAATCTTTCCAGCAACGTACTAGTTCAGAATAAATCTAAATAAAGACCCCAACGCTACCATGGACACTTCCTTTTGGACCGAGAAGGCTTCTTGATGATTGTGAAAATCATAGCCTTCACTTTAGACTCCATACTTATTGAAAATCATAGCCATACTTATTTAGTCATGCAATAGATGTGGCATCAGCCCCACCACCAGAATTAGTTGGCAAGCTTTGTCTTCTTTTCATCCCTTTTCCTATTGCTCCAAGTACAATAAAATAAAAATAAATAAAAAGATGTAACCCAACCTAAAAGGGGAATTTTTTTCATCTATTTTGTATCCCTTTGACGACATGGCCAAGTGGTAAGGTGGGGGACTGTATATCCTTCTTTCCCAGTTCAAATCTGGGTGTCACCTAATCAACGAAAGACTTGAAATCTTCTATTTCATTCTACTAATATAACTAGCTTTATTATTCTCCAGGTAAAGCAAAGGAAAAGGATTGTTGATACTTGTTTGATTCTAAGCATCAGGTCCATCAGTTTCAACAAGAAAACCTATAATTTTGAAACAAGCAGTTTAATGCAAGGTCCACTTACCTTGTTAGCTATATGAAAATGAAGCTTGATATCAGTGTAATAGGTGATTCGCTCTTTGAAGACTAACTGTGTCTTCTTCTCATTCTCTCTTCTGTTTTCACTATTTAACATAATATCAAAGCTTTGTTTTTGAGATATCTTGGGCTCAAATGTCTCCATATGTATCTCTTTTTCCCTTCCTTTTGTCTATGTATTATGTTTTGTGCATTTGCACCCAGTTCTATCAATTTGTATCACCAAATACAATCATCGCAAGGATAGAGGGTGTGAGAGCTTAATATTTAGTGTTGGATCAATTCCTTAGTAGCTTAAGCAGTTAGATCAACTAGCTGTCTAATACAGTAAACAACCAAATCCACTCCCCAGAATGAGACCTACTGCTCATGAATTTCAGGGGGTGCAAATATAAGGCAATAATACATCTAGGAGAGTGGGAGCATAGATAACATAAGATAAAAAGGAAGGCTTTTAGTGCATGTAGCCGACCCGACTAGATTGGAAAAATAATAACATACAATATTCTGCAAGGATTGATGATTAGAAGCTCCAGAAGAGAATGCAAGAAGTCTGGGAAGCTCCTTTCTCAATATTGACATGTACACCTTCTTTTGCAGGTTCACCAAGGGTGCCATCCTATAAACAAAATTTTTATAAGCATCTTAACATCGCTCCATCCAAACAGCTATATAAATTTAAAAAGGTTGTTTTGCAAAAGAGCTACAATGCAATGTTTTAATGCAAAATACTCTCAGTTACATCTTAAGCCAACAATCAAGGTCAAGTGGGTGATTTGAGTAATTTGAAAATGTGTAAGAGGTTGTGTCTGTGCTTGTGTCCTTGGAATGCATGGGCAAATAAAAAAGACCAAAAGAAACCAGCTTAAAGAACTAACACTGTGATCTCAGTAAGAGGTGGCAGCACAAGAGTTCCAGAGTCAATAAGCTTAGATTTTGTTCTTCGAAGCATAAAAGCTCCCAATATATATTTCAAGATTTTAAATAGTCCCTTAACTTCTGCTGCATCATGACCTGCTTAGAAAAAGCTTCTGAAGCGTTAGAACGAAGATTCATTACTTATAAGGTCATTCTTCTTTGATGAATTTCAAATTATTACAGGAATGCTAAGTCAGCAAGACCAGGAATTAACCCAATAATGTAAAAGCAGAGGTCGGCAATTAAACAATCCAAAAACTGATAAGATGATGTGCACATTGATTTCAACAAGAGTCAAAGAATCCGGATCCAAAAAATTTCATAGATCTATATATGTTTGCGTGTGTAGATGCTGAGAAAATCAGCTTTCTCCTTTGCCAGTAAATACCAACTATAGGCTTCAATCTAAATCCATTTAGCAGTAGACCTGGAAACAAAAATCTCAACAATTTAAAAGTCCAAGCAGTTTTGCAACAAATATGAGGCAACCTCCTACCTCTTACCACAGTGTGAAGTAAGATATTAAGTTTAAGTGGGGGAATAGCGACCAAAGTTCTTATGGAACTTGAGAAAGCATGGGTGACCAAGAAGCATCCGCATATGTATCACCATAATAATCATAATCAGACCCTTAACTGAAAATCCTACCAAGTGATCTACAAAATTGCTCCCATCTCTCTGATGCCACATATTCAACAATATCAGCTTCTCTCAATAGTTTTGTACCACTATCTTGCACAAGGATACAATTTTTTACCGGGCCAGTGCCATCAATAGTCTTTTCTTGCCCACAATTAAAACATGTCTTTCCATAGTTCTTTTCAAGTTTCTGCGGCAACCATTGGTTCTGATCAACAAAACCACTATTATGTGAAACAAATACTGACATCCTCATAATTACTACACTTCAATTTTGATGTCAACATGAATATTTTTGGTGCAAGTATACTTGAATTTTCCAGATGAAAATAACCAGTCATCAATACTAAAAAAGATATCTAAATTTGGGTATCACACAGTAAATTTTGTCCAAGTCAGAAATCAACACAGCAACAGAATGCAGTAGGCACAATTTTCCATGAGAGCTTGCTATGTAAGATATACACTCCCCCTACTCCAACCAATCAAAAAGAAAATTAATGAGAGAATCTAAACAGCATATTGTTTAGAGCTATTTACTCATGAATCATGATAACAAATGCAAAGAAGTAAAGAAAAAAGTTGCATAGGTCAATACTACCATGATATTCAGCAATGAAGCAGTAGTTACAAAAATACAAGCTTTATATGAATAAAATCTGTAAATAATCATATACTACAATAGTCCAGTTTAATCTGTTATTGGATACAATTTTTCACACCATCATGCACAGAATAGAACTACAGTTCGTATTGCAATTCAACAATAAGCAATGAACCAATGACTGATGCACAGTAAGCAAAGATAGATCGACATCAACAGATAATTAAAGATAAAGAATGAACAGGAGAATAAAGAACAATAAGTGTGCTAATATAAAATCTCTCAAAAATCATACCCAAAAAAAAACAGCTATTAATATATGGTAGGGTTTTTCTTTTCTTTTTTTTGGATACATAAGAAGAGGAACAAAAAGGGGAAACAACCCATATACATAGCAGAAACAAAGCAAAGTGCTTAGCCTCAAAAGCAAAACAAAAGAAAGCCTATACAATTGTAATTAATATTTGATAGATTTAATGTATGAATATATATGTAAGCTTCCATCATGTATAAGGTGAAATGCCTCGGCAATTTGAATTATGATAAGAAGGAAGTACGGAAAGACACAGGCATGACGGACAATATCAGAGAACTCCAAATCTAGGTGGCATAGAACGTAGTGGGGAAAGAGAGAGAGAGAAACACTCAAGAGGCCACAGCCCTAAAACACTCACAATATTATTAATCCAAATCTGCATTATACAAAGCAAAATACAATATTTATACACTGATAATCCCAATCAAAGTGGGAACTAAATCCTAATATTATTTGGTAACACCATCAAATATCCTAAGAAAATATTTATTTGAATCCTAGCTAAATAATAATAATGATAATAATCTACCAATTACATTTATTGATTCAAGAAGGCTTCGGTCTACACAACGGACCCATGGGCTTCCCCCTAGGCTTCGAAAGTGGATAGTAGGCCTCCAGCCAGTTAAGGGTTGCGGCAGGGTTATGAGCATATCTCGAAAGGAAAGACTGTCTCAGATTATTGATTCATTTAAAGACAAGAATGACCTGATAAAGGATCTCCAGCTTTCTTAAATGTAGAAAGGAACTGCTCCAGCGTCCCAAAGATTGAAGGCATACAAAAATGCATTAAAGCCCAAAGTTCAGTGAGGTTGTTCTGAATAGGAGTGCCAGTCATCAATAACAGTCTTGGCATGACAAAGCGCTCTCTGAGTACATTATACAATACCTGTTAAGGTTTTGGTAGTTAGGAAACTAAAATGAGAGCAAAAAAGAAAACTAATTTAGCTTAAGCATAAATTTGTTTATTTTTTGATAAGTTGGCTTAAGCATAATAATTAACATTCAAATTTATCTGATTTTGCTCAATAAAGCACTTCCAAGGATTGTAGTAGTCTAAAATTGCTCAAAAACTTGAAAGGAAACTAGTTGCTTAGGAGTCGAATCGATGTATCTGAAACATATGTCTACAAGGGAAAAAATTACATAGATTACTATTCATGCATGTTCATTCTGCCATTCTTACTTTGATTTCTTAAAAGCCAATGTATTCCAACTTATTATAGATGACCAACATATACAAAAATGAGACAATCATTTATGTAGTATACTTTGATATTCACAATAATCACTATACTGCAAAACATGAGATGCTAACTCATAATCAGCTAACAAGTTGCCACCACAAAAATAAAAGTTGATGGATGGATTGGAGGGAAAATGAACATACACTGGAAGGGTTTTTAAGTCTTTGAGCTTCGTCAATAATTGCATAATGCCATGGTATTTGAGAAAGAAAATCCTGATCCATCAATGCTATGTCGTACGTAGTCAATAGCACATCAAAAGGAAACGACAGTACCTGTAAAGGGATTTTCAAAGAAAACATAGATTGTGAACAACCCCAAGGTAAATCATGAAGCATTTGATGCAATGACATTTTTCACACAAACCTAAGAGCCGTAAACTCCGTAAAAAACCCATATTCCATTCTTTAATAAAATGCAGCAGCAGGATTCAAAACTTACATCAGACTGTGAAGACTGCTCTTTTACATGCTCATACATTTTCCTGCGTAGATAGCGTCGATGATCCTTCTCTCCAACATAGCGAAGGACTCTTAAACTTGGAGCGAAATTGGCCACCTCTGATACCCAACCATCAGTCACACTGAGAGGACATAAAACCACTGCATATAGAATAACATACTAAGGACATGAAATGATCAGAAAAGCGAAAGCCAAAATGTTTAGATAAACCAAAAACCATAGAAGAGATAAAGATTCCCAAGCCTATCAGAATGATTAAAAAGAAATTCTTACTCACAAAATGGCCCAGGTGACATCTGACAAACTTTCAAATAGCTCAAGAAAGAAATAGCTTGCAAAGTTTTCCCCAGTCCCATCTGCCAATAAACAATTTAAATCCAAAGCATAATCAATTGAAAAGAGACATTTATTATCATCACTGTATTGCAGCTGCATTAAGGAGAGACTTCACCTCTCCTTTCTTAAATTAGTAGGCTTGTAGAGAATAAAACACAAGGGAATCATGTGTATGGACCTGACAGAGATATATAACATGAAAATCCACTGTTTTGCATAGACCAGCACACAGATCTTTCAAATCCTCCATTATAAAACAAAGGTTAAAGGTGCATTAAGTTGAGGAAACATTTTCTGCGGTTTGCTCATATAACCAACTGGCATTCTCTACAGTGCTAATAACAATAAACTTCTATGCTTTAGGTCAATGCAAGAGTATACAATATTCTTGCACAACATTCAATTTAGGATTTTTAAAATGAGAATAAGGGTCAACCTTAATGCAAATGGAATAAATATAACGAAGTTCAAGGAGAAAAAACTTGCAACTCAACTAGGATTACACTAAAGCAAGGAGTGATCAACTCAACTCAACAAGAAATAGTCCTAATTACTTGGTGTAAGCTACATGGATCCATTTTAATTAATAATTCTTTTTTTTTTTTTCTTTTTTTTTTGATAAATTAATTAATAATTCTATTAAAAGCCATGTCCTTAACAAAGTCTAAGACAATCATGTTCTTTCTTACCACCATAAACCATTTTGTTCCTAGCCTTTTTCTTTTTCTTTTGGAACCCTCAAAATTGATCAAAATCACTGCTCTTTTATGCGCTAGTTGGTCTATGTTGCACAAAGTTGTACCATTTCAAATAGTTTTCCCTCATTTTTGTTTTCAATTGATATTGCTTCTAACTCTCCTATTTTATATTTTATTATAACACCATTCATCCATCTCAATGTCAATTTAACACATTTCATTGAGTCTTTATGTTAGCCCTAAGGTTTTCAAAGAAGTACATAAATTGTTTTTGACGATGACAAAGCCTAAGTGACTATGCTTATAATAAGTTATT
Organism: Camellia granthamiana; assembly: GCA_036172215.1. Lineage (NCBI taxonomy): Eukaryota > Viridiplantae > Streptophyta > Magnoliopsida > Ericales > Theaceae > Camellia > Camellia granthamiana. The sequence goes on along the minus strand of CM069908.1, from coordinate 28,179,541 downwards.
GTTAAATTTAAAGCTGATTAAAGTCTGTCTGATTTGTAGAATTGATTGGAACAATATTCTTGATTCGAGTCAGCTCATGAAGAAAGAGGACCAAGCTCAAAGTATATTGCACTGAATAGAATCGAATCAAAAATGAAGGTGTCAACTCAAATCTAGAATGAGCCAGCTCAGAGCTTACTGGATTGCAAAGGAAATTCCCAGAATTTTCAGAGTCAGCTCAAAGTATTCTGCAGAGCAAATTGTTCAAACATAAATCAAGCATGAAGAGTTTGAATTCAAAATAAATTAAAGGATTTGAAATGAAGATTTTGATTGGATTTGATATACAAGGAAGATTTGTTCTACAAGGAAAGATTGCAGAATCAAAGGGATTTGTTCAAAACTTTTTTAAGACAAATTGCAATGTGCTATATTCAAGAAAGGAAGATTAGAGACAAAATTTGAATTTGAAGATTCCTCTGGTTTGCTATTTTAAGTTGAAGATATCATGATGAAGGTAAGCATGGACTATGGGATTAATTGAAGAATATAGAAATTCAAAATTCAAATTGCTCTCACATGGAAAGGTTCAATGTAGAAGATACAGCAAAAGGAATTGATTTAAGAATTCCTCATTCAAAGGAAGAGTCAACTTTAACAGTTAAGCTCCAACAGTCATATTTTTGAAGCTATAAAAGGAGCACTCTAGCCTCAATTGAAGTACACAACAAAAACGCAGAAGAAGCAATAGAACGCTCTCCACTGTTCTTTATTGGGATATACATTTTTGAGTGAGATTTTGTTGAGAGTTGAACTTTTATTGTAAAAGGGTTTGCATCCCGTTCTTCTTACTCTTGTGAGAGTGATCTTTTCGTGAGTGGTTTTTGAGATAAAATCACTAGGGATAGGTGTGACTAGGCACCAAATTTAAAACTAGTCGTGATCTTTTTGTAAGTGGTTTTTGGGATAAAATCACTTGGGTTAGGAATGACTAGGCACCAGATTCAAAACTAGTCGACTTGATAGATCACTTAATGTAACTGTTCACTTAATGTATTGCTATTTGAAGATCGCGGAGAAATTCCTAAGGAGGATACTTGGGGAGTGAATGTAGGCTTGAATTAAGCCGAACCACTGTAAATCGTGGTGTTGATATCTCTTCTCCTTCTCTTATCTCTGCTTATATTTTTCTGTGATTATTTGCATTGCTTATTCATCAGTTATTGTTTGATTGTTTAAGTTTTATATTTCTGTTTTATTTCTAAGTTGGCTCAAACTACATTAGTTTTCAATATTGCTTAAATATTTTGAAAAACCCAATTCACCACCCTCTTGGATTGTCATTACTAGGATAACACTTTATTTCTTCATTGATTGTAGTTATTGGGTTCTTTGCATCGTCTTGATGCTTTTTCCAATAATATTTGCTCCTTATTTCTCAAAGAAAAAAAAAATTTAACACATTTCTTAGTAGTCCAACATTCTGTACCACGCAATATAAGCCCTCATAATAGTCATATAAGATTTTCCCTATTTAACTTAGCAAAAATACTATAATCACACAACACCCTTGACACACTTCAATTCCATCCATCTTGCACTAAGTCCACGGATCACATTCGCCTCAATGTCTCCTTTCTTATTGATAATTGATACAAAATACCAAAAATATTCACACTAGAAAAATATCAAAAATAGTCACATCTAGTTATCTCTTGGGCATCAAATTTCACTTCAACCCAACTCAGTGTTGGAACATATCTCCTCATTGATACTTGCATATTGAACAATAGTAATGAACAAGAATACATCTCACCTGCAAAATTTACGGCTTACATTCAAATTGGTCAATGGCTACCAGCAGTAAATTAAACTAATACAAAGAAACTATCATCAGAGAAAATAAGTGAAAGAAAGTAAACTGACAAACTGACAAACTTCTTAACTGTGTGAGTTCAATCCATTCTGAATTCACATATTTTATATAAACCGTACCTCATCTCCTGCAACAACAATGAAGCAATACAATCAACGAAATAAATTTCAATTTGGCACTTGTACCAAAATCCTTAATTTTAAACTCAAACTTTACCAAAATAACCAAATTGTAGTTCGACCCAAATTGGACATTTAGTTCTATTATTTCAATTTGAACAATTTAGTCATATACTTTAAAGTCTAATTTCAATTTGAACAATCTAGTCATATACTTTTAAATCTAATTTCAATTTTGGTGCGTGTACCGAAATCATTGATTTTAACCTCCAACTTCATCGAAATAACCAAATTGTTTAAATTAAAATAATAACGATCAACATAAAATTTGAGTCAAACTAAAATGGTTCAGACCAAGGTTTTAAAACCCGGACCGGACCGGCCGGTTCAACCGGTTGAACCGGTGACCGGAGGGGGCTCCGGTCCGGTCTACCCACCAAAACCGGCCATCATCAAAAACCGGTAGATTTAGTGAAAACCGGTGAACCCACCGGTTAAACCGGTGAACCGGTTGACCCGGCACCGGGTCGATCAAACCGGACCGGTCTGAAAATATTTTTTTTTTAAATTTTTTCTTTGTTTTTTTATTTTCTTTCTTTCTTTCTTTTCTTTCTTTCTTTCTTATTTTATATATATATATATAAAATATAAGAATATAAGAAAATTTTAATTTGAAACTCTTTTTCAAGGGTCTCCTCTTGTGAGGAATCCCATTAAGAGCTTGATGAAATTATTGTGAAAGTCTTCACCTATTTATAAGAAAAAAAAATCTTTCAAAAAAACTCAAAAAATCCATGTGGGATTCAATCAAATGTATTGGAGGGAATATTGAAATTTTGATATCCCTCCAAAAATTTTGTTCTCCTTTCAATCAAATTATTTGAATTAAAATCATATGGAGGGAATATTAAATATTTGATTTCATCTTCTAAAATTGAAATTAATAATATTTTAAAATGTATTATTATATTTTTCAGTAAAAAAAATATTAGGACAAATATTTAAGATAATTTAATATTTTTAATTTATAATTTTATTACTTATATTTTTATTTAAATATAATTTTAATATATTTATTACGTCACGGTTCGATTCCGGTTTGATTCCGGTTGAACCGGTGACCCGTCCACCCAGTCCCTTTTCCGGTTCATTCACCGGTCCGGTTTTTAAAACATTGGTTCAGACCTCAAAAAAAAAAAAAAAGGATGCACAGTTTCAATTATCCTTTTTTTCTCGCAAGCCAAACAGAATGAAAGAAAGAGAAAATGACAGAAACCGTACCGAGAATGACATTGACGCCTATCTGGTATCTTTGTATCAGCCATGAAAGTCCTTCGATTTGGTGAGGTTTAAGCGTGACCGTGACGCCAAAGTCGGCGGGATTGACCGGAGAGTGGCCGACGCGTGAGTCTGCGGCGAAGACGAACTTCGCCGCCGCGATGAGCCTCTGATCGTAGTTCATGTTGATCAGAACAAAAGACTGACGATAGAGAGAGAGAGAGAGAGAGCGAATGCGTTTGGTATGACGAAAATAGCCTCGTCAGAAAAAAAATATTCGAATTTGAGTTTGTGCGAATCGTTTAAATTTGTCCACGCCGACTAGTCGGACGATCGCTGCAATATTTATTTACTACAATTGTTATTTTTATCTGCTGTCACTTTGTTCCCAAATAATTAGCCAAACGATTGACAAATCAGAATTCAAATAATTTGAATAAACTCAAATTTCAGTCACTAATCAGCTTCCTTGGTTTTAATTTTTAGAAAATATTTTTCAGAAAAATTTTTATTTTTATTTTTCATATTTTTTTGTTTTTAATGAATTTTTTTAATATTTTATGTATTTTTTTAAATTTTTAAACATACCTAATATAAATACACTTAAAAAGTATAATATTTGTAAAAAAAAATTAAAAAATTCGCTAAATACCAAAAATATAAAAAAAAATGAAAATTTAGTATATTTTTTGTATTTTTTGTATTTTTGTGTATATATTAATTTTAAAAAATATTTTTTCACAAATATTTTACTATTTAAATATATCTAAGTAAGGTACATCTCAAAAAGTAAAAAATTACTTAAAATTTTAAAAATATTCACTAAAAATTTTTTAAAAACACAAAAACTAAAAAATAAAAACTCAATTTTTAAAAAAACTGAAACCAAGCTCACTAAATAATGTGACAATTGTGAATTTATTTGCAAATGCCACCGTTAAGGAAACATATACACGTGTCATTTGAGTTTATGCTCGTCACGTCATTACTCTCTCCATCTCAAAATAATAATTTCTTTTGAGAATTTGTTTTTTTTTTTATAGTATAATTATTATACTTTAAAAGTATTAATTTTCAAAATTACTGTTTGATATTATATTTTTTTGAAAATATCAATTGTTATAATTGTACTTTTTGAGCCTGTTTGTTTTGAGAGATAGGTGTCAGGCTGGACTAATAGTAAGGAGAGGATAACAATAATAGTGAGGAGGGGATAACAATAATCATGTTTGTTTTCAAAATGGACTTCAAGATTCATAATGAAAGGGGATTTTTCCCAAATTAAGCCAAATTAGTAACCTATTTCTCAAACTAGGCTTAGTTTGGACGGAATTTTCAAATTAGGCTAAAGCGCTATTACAAACTACGCTTTCACTGTTTCCAGGCCTCTTCTGGGAAAAATTTGTGAAATAGTAAAAGCGTGATTACAAATCACGCTTTTAATTAAGAAAACGTGGTTACAAACCACGTTTTTAAGTTAATCATAAAACGTGATTTCAAACCACACTTTTAAATAAAAAAAATTGTTTTTTTTTTTTTTTTTTTTTAGAAAACGTGATTTCTAACCACGCTTTCACTGTGTTGTGAAGAAAGCATGATTAGAAACCGCGCTTTTAATACTGCACCAAACACACGCACTCACAAACACACACTCTCTCTCTCTCTCTGTGACACAAACACACACGACTCACACACACACTCACACTCAATATATATATAATTTTTAATATATATTTATAATTTAATATATATATAAATTTTATTTCATAAAATTGAAATCAATATTAAATATATATAATAATAATTTATAATAGCAAATAATAATTCACTGTATAAAATGATTACTTTTTTATTTTAATTCTTAATTTTTTTTTTATTTTACTGTTTAGGGATAAAATTTATTTTTTTTATTTTAGGATTTAAGGTTTAATTCTTAAAATTTATTTTTTTTATTTTAGAGTTTAGAATTTAGGGTTTAGGATTTATAAAAATAAATAAATTTTAAGAATTAAACTATAAATTTTAAATCCTAAATCCTAAACCGTAAAATAAAAATAAATAAATTTTAAGAATTAAACCCTAAACCCTAAAATAAAAAAATAAAAAAATTTATCCCTAAACACTAAGGTAGCGTTTGGTAACATTTACGTTTTTTGTTTATGTTTATAAAGATTTTATAAATTTGTTTCTGTTTATTTTTAGAAAAACATAAATTACAAACGTATTTGGTTTGAACAAAATGTTTAAAAAAAATTTAAAACATAAACTAAAAAATATGTTTGTTCAAGGCTAAAATATTTATATTTATATTTATTATTTATGACAATGGGATCACACATATTATAATTGAAAAAAAATTAATTAAAAAAAATATTTGAAAAAAATTTAATTGGAAAAAACGTGGTTTGTAAAAATTATTGAAAATTTTTTTTCGAAAAATCGTTGGTTTATAAATGGTTGTCTCAGTTTATAAATTTGAGGAAAAAACGTAAACTCAAAAAATGAGTTTACGTTTTCAGTTTTCAAATTTTTTTTTTCAAATAATTTTTTTTGAAAAATAATTTTTTTTTCAATTAAATTTTTTTGCAATTATTTTTTTAATTAATTTTTTTTCAATTATAATATGTGTGATCCAATTGTCATAAATAATAAATATAAACAACGTTTTTTTTCAATATTTTTTTTAATAATTTTTACAAACCACGTTTTTTCCAATTAAATTTTTTTCAAATATTTTTTTAATTAATTTTTTTTTCACTTATAATATGTGTGATCCCATTGTCATAAATAATAGATATAAATATAAATATTTTAAGCTTAAACAAACATATTTTTTAGTTTATGTTTTAAATTTTTTTTTAACATTTTGTTCAAACCAAATAAGTTTGTAATTTATGTTTTTCTAAAAATAAACAGAAACCAGTTTATAAAATTTTTTATAAACATAAACCAAAAACGTAAATGTTACCAAACGCTACCTTAGTGTTTAGGGATAAAATTTATTTTTTTTTTTATTTTAGAGTTTAGGGTTTAGGGTTTAATTCTTAAAATTTATTTATTTTTATTTTAAGGTTTAGGATTTAGGGTTTAGAATTTATAGTTTAATTCTTAAAATTTATTTTTTTTTATAAATCCTAAACCCTAAAATAAAAAAAATAAATTTTAAGAATTAAACCTTAAACCCTAAAATAAAAAAAATAAATTTTATCCTTAAACAGTAAAAATAAAAAAAAATTAAGAATTAAAATAAAAAAGTAATCATTTTATATAGTTAATTATTATTTACTATTATAAATTATTATTATATATATTTAATATTGTTTTTAATTTTATGAAATAAAATTTATATATATATTAAATTATAAATATATATTAAAATTTATATATATATATTGAGTGTGAGTGTGTGTAAGTCATGTGTGTGTTTGTGTCAGAGAGAGAGAGAGAGAGAGACGCTTTCTTCACAACACAGTAAAAACGTGGTTAGAAACCACGTTTTCTGAAAAATATATATATATATATATATTTTTTACTTAAAAGCGTGGTTTGAAACCACGTTTTATGATAACCAAGCTTTTACTATTTCACAAATTTTCTGCGGAAGGGGCCTGGAAACAGTGAAAGCGTGGTTTGTAATAACGCTTTAATCTAGTTTGATAATTCCGTCCAAACTAGGCCTAATTTGAGATATAGGTTGCTAATTTGGCTTAATTTGACAAAAGCCCCTTATGAAAGGCCTTGGATAATGGGATTAGTAATGGCCTAGGGAAGGTAGTATTCAAAAATGAATCCCTTAGGACTATGGGTTAATTGACTATTTTACCCTTTTATTGCTAAATTTGTTATAATACTTGGAATGAAACTCATAATATGGCTCATGTAATATTAAACACAAATAATTGAGTAAAATTTTATTGATAGTTGAATTCTTTAATATTTGCAAAAAAAAAAAAAAAAAAAAAAAAAAAAAAAAAAAAAGAGGAGAGAGAGAGAAAAAAAAATTGAGTAAAAAATTATTGATAGTTGGATTCATTAATATTAAAAAAATAACATTGAGTATAAAAATTTTGATAGTTGAATTCTTTAATATTTATATAAAAAAAATTTAAAACAATTAAAGAAGAAAAAGAAGAATAACATTGAGTAAAAATTTATTTATTCTTTAGTTGGTTCCTAATTTTGATAATAATGCAAAGGGTATTTGTGAAATTTTACATGATTAATCTCACTCCTATCTCTCAAACAAACATGAACTATTACTAGTCTACTGGTTATCAAACAAATACATTTTTTCTTTATCCCCCCACTAATAGTCCATTCATTAACAATTCCTTCACTAACAATCCTTCTTCATTCTACCTCTAAAAACAAACAGCCTTTGTATTGTTAATATATTTTAAAAAATGGCAAAATATAAAATTCATATTATTTTAATCCTTAATTTTTGAAAATAAACTAATATTTTGGGAGAATAAAAAATGAAATAAAGGACTAATATTTTGAGATGGAGAGAGTATATTTTAAGATCAACACTACTAAAAATCTATCATTATTAACTCAGAATTTATCTAGAAAAAAAAATTCATAATTTAAATTTATTTTACTCATGGATTTTATAATTCATTAATTTAATTTTTACAACACAAACACATTTAAGGGTAAGTTATAGGTTCAAAAGATGGGTTCCTAGCATTTTTTTTTTTTTTAATTATCTCTTGCGATTTTGAAAATTACATATACTTCATTCTCAAAAAAAATTATTTAATAGAATTAGTGAAAAAATAAGATTTCTAAATACACTTTTATACAACAATAAAATTATTTGAATCATTAATTAAAATACAATTATGACATTATTAAAAACTGTTAATTGCATTAATGATTTATTAATAAAATGAGTCATTTGTTATGTGATTATTAGAAACTTAAAGAGACATGATATAATTTCTAGAATCGCAATCTTTATTTTAACCAAATCTCAGGGTATATATTTGTAATTTACCCTATTTCAAATTTAAGAGTTTGTTTGGCATCTCCTAAATAAATATACTTATTTGGATCGCATCACTTCTCTTTTTTTCCGCACATCTTTTCGCAAAGAAAAAAAAAGTGCACTTATTTACATAATTCCAAACAAGCCTTTTTAATTTTGATTTAAAAATATAGATCAGGCTTCTCTCTAGTCCGAAATCAGACTAAAGCGTACTATTAGGCTCGTGGGAACCATCACGGGTCTTATTTTGATAATTTGAACTGTTTAATGTTTATATAGCGATCCCGGTTTTCTCTCATTTGGTTGTTGTATATATCTTGTTTCCGTCCTTCAATCCTATATATTTGAGTTTTAGGTTGTGTTGGGCAGGTTTGTAACAGATTGGTTGGGAGCAAATGGTTGCTGCCCAGATTTTAGTGTCTTCGCTCGAGTGAGACTTTTGTCGCTCGAGCGAGACTTTTGTCGCTCGAGCGAACTCTGTGTTTTGGTTCCTTCGCTCGAGCCAGGGTTCTTTCGCTCGAGCGAGAGTTGAGTTTTGTGTCTGGTGGCTCAAGCGAGAAGTCTTGCGCTCGAGCTTGCGTCTACGTCTCTTTTTGAACTAAAGGTTGCATTTCTTGGCTCGAGCGAGATTTCCTTCGCTCGAGCGAGCGAGCTGTATGTTTTGGATTTCTTCGCTCGAGCGAGCTTTTATTCGCTCGAGCATTCTTCTAGGTTGCAGACCTGAAGCTTCGAATTGTTGGCTCGAGCGAGGCTTTCTACGTTCGAGCGAGGTTTCTTTGTGTCTGGTTGCTTGAGCGACCATTCCTTCGCTCGAGCGAGCTCTGAATACATCAGATCGCAGTAGCGGGTTTTTACACACTTTTTCACCTCCTTCTTTACTCAAACCCTAATTTCGGCAGCCTCTCTCTCTACTCTCTCTCTCTCTCTAAGAATCCATCTAGTTCTAGAGTGTTTCTACCTTGGTTCCTTTGTATAAAAGGTAGAGTTTGGCTTGGGCTATCTTTGGATCTGAGAAAGTTGGTGTTTGGAGCATTTCGGGTTTTCACCTTATTCTCCTTTTGGTCTCTTCATTTGAGATAGGAATAACCTACTCTAATCTATGAGTTTTAACATAAGTTTTAATCATTTTGATTATATGGTGTTGTTAGGTAATTTTGAGAAAAGTTAGGGTTTGATTCGTAATGGTATAAAGAGGGGTTTTGTGTTTTAAAAGCTCCATGTGTATATAGGGCTTGGGAATATGAGTTTGTGAATGAAATTGGTGAAATTTGGTCTTAGGATCAATATTTGAGAAGAGGGGAAAAATGCCCTAATTGTGTTGAATAATTAATTTGAATAATTAATTTGTGGAAGTATGAAATTGAGTTGAAATTCATGAAATTGGGGAATTATAAGATTGAATGGTGTAGTTGGATTAATTAATTACTCACCTATGAAAATGTTGATATTATATCTGTATGATGCATTTATATTCTGTTTAGAAATAATTGCTTTGGGCTATCGGTGGAGGATAGTCTTGATTGTTGTGGACACTGTATGTTGATTAAGGAAAATTGTAACCAATCGAACATGTTATGTCATTGAATATGACTGTTGGAACAATACCGCGAATATGTGTATTGATTGACCATTGTAAATGATAAGTGTTAAATTACATTGTATATGTACATTGTTTGGGAGGGGATAAAAGATGGACTCCATGGTTTGAGAGGAGATAGGGGATGGACTCTCGAACCTGTTTGGGAGGAGATAGGGGATGGACTCTATTAATACAGCAAATCTGTGTATTAATTGTGAAGTATGGAAGTGTTTTTAACATGAGTTGTAATCTCATTTGAACTGTTGATATTGGAGATGTTTTTATATGAGCCGTTGTCTCATTTAATTGTTCGGCCAGGTTCTGAGCCATGTTTATATAACTTGAAAATTTGACAAGTAAAGGAAAGTGAAATGAAACATGGACTATTTGTCGTGAAACTGAATTGAGTTACAAGTTATTTTATAAGTGTTAGCCATTTATCAAATGCTAATATTTTAGTTATTTCTCATACTTGGTTTAGTGTATCTCTACTGGGCCTTGGCTCACCCTTTATGGGACATCATTTTCAGGTCCAGGCGATATGCCACCTCCAAGGACGTAGCTTCGGAGGCTTAGAGGCTTGAAGATCCTTTTTGTTGTTTTCCTTTATGCATTACATGTTAATCAAGCCAAAGGCTTATTTTGTATAATGAGTTAGAAGTCTTCTTTTGTTGAACCCAAGTGTTGACTTGGAAAGTTGTAAGCCCATAGGGCATTTACTTTTGTTGTCAACATGTAACATTTTTGTACTTGATACTCTGATGAATGGAAATATGCTTTATTTTCTTATGTCAATGCATGTCAAGAATGTTGGGTTTATATGTATTATTTGAGGGCGTTACAGCTTAGTATCAAAGCGTACCGGGTTCAAATACTTTGGGTACGCGGGAAGTGGTTAGTACCACAATGGGTTTGTCTCGCTTGTTAGAGACTAATGCATGATGTTATATGTTTATTTGATAACATGTTTATGTGACTATATAGGTATGGGATTTAGTTTCTAGTATGTTGATTGGATCCTTGGGTTTCTGGGAGTCCTGTTGGAAAAGCACTTGATCAATGCTGTTTCTGACCGGAACTCTAGTAACGCCTCGGGACTGTCATTATCCGGAAACGAAATTCGTAAGTGCTTACGTGATTATGTGCTTACGTGGAATGAATTACTGTTGTCCAATGCATTAGGACGAGAGTGAAATAGCTTCGGCACATTTGTGAATGTGCTAATGTTCTTCGTTACCTTTATTAGGATGTCAGGACGAGAACGTGGTGGTAGGCGAAGTAGGCCTAGGAGGCAGGAGATGCCTATATCGGATGAGATTCCGGCGTAACAGGAGGGTGTTGGTCAGGCCAATGTGGCTGAGCCAGTAGGTCAGCAGGCCATGGGCGCCTTAGCCCGCGAGATGGCAGGAGCATTGAGGGAATCTATGGGCATTCTCAGGGCTGAGAATCAAGCCCAGGCCCATGTAGTTGAGGTAGGGCCTTCCTTTCTGAAGAAGGAGTTTTTCCAGTCTAATCCGGATGAGTTTCTAGGGGATCTGAAAGAGCCACTTAAAGCTGACGAGTGGCTTGAGTAGATGATGAAGACTTTTGAGATACTAGGCATCAAAAATGAAGCCTTGAGGGTGACCTTGGTGTCCTTCCAGCTGAAGGGAGACGCGGGTCAGTGGTGGAAGTTTGTTCGGGGCCGTGTTGGTGGGTCTTGGGAGGCCTTTGTGGATGTTTTCCAGGAGAAGTTTTTGCCTCCCACTGTTAGGGAGAAGTTGAGGGACCAGTTCTGTCAGCTCAAGCAGCTGAATACACCAGTGGCCGAGTTTGAGGCCACATTTTCCAGCTTATCGAGGTTTGCCCCAGAGTTTGTGGCATCTGAGGAACGCCGTTGTCTTGAATTCGAGAAGAAGTTAAGGCACGGGCTTAAGACTAGAGTTGCAGGGTCCATGATTCAGGAGTATGGACGCCTTGTGGATGCTGCCATCTATATGGAGATTATCATGCATGAGGAGGAGGAGAGGATAAGGGGCTCTAAGAGGAGTCAGGATGGCCAGGGGGATGGCAAGAGGCAGAGGGGTTCTAACCCTCAGTAGTCCCAGGGTGCTTTTGTGAGGTCTACATTTCCAGTGCCGAGTACAGGTTCTGGGAAAGGCAGTCAATGAGACATTACTTGTTACAAATGTGGTCAGCTGGGCCACAAGTCTCCAGTTTGCCCGCAGAGGGGAGAAGGGCAGAGAGCAGCTTCATCTTCGGCTCGACCTCAGAACCAGAGTCAGGGTAGAGGCCAGCCGTTCTCTTGTTACCAGTGTGGTCAGGTGGGGCACCTGAAGAGGTTTTGCCCGCAATTGAGTGACACATCTGGTGCACCTAGTGCGAGGCAGACTCAGAGCTATCAGCCAACTCAGTCAGTTCAGGCCTCGAGGGCCAATCAGGGAGCCTCATCGTCTCAGTCTGTACAGTAGTTTTTTGCTCCGAGAGGTGAACAGGTAGATCAGAGACCTTCAGGGCGCATGTATGCTGTTACCGCGCAGGATCTTGTACCGGCTCCATCTGTTGTGAGAGTTACCTTTTTGTTTTGCAACTCTGTTGCTAATGTGTTGATTGATACGGGTGCTTCTCATTTCTTTATATCTGCTGCATTTGCATCTGTTTTGGGGTTGGAGTTGGCACAGTTAGCATCTCCTATTTGTGTTGTATCACTTGTTGGGGGTGAGTTAATTTTGCAGCAGGAGTGCAAAGGTTGTGATATTAAGGTCGCCGACCGCCGGCTTCCATTTTCTTTTGTAGTTATGGCTATGTCGGGCTTCGATGTGATTTTGGTTATGGACTGGTTGTCGTCTTACCGAGCTGTTATTGATTATTACTGCCAGAGGGTCACTGTATGTACCTTGAGCGGGGATTGTTTCCATTTCTTGGGGGATCGAGTTGGTAGTGTGTTGCCACCAGTGTATAGTCCGCGAGGGCGGAGTGAGCTTAGTGGTCTTCTCGCTAGCTTTATAAGTAGTAAGTGTGATGAGATCCAGATTGAGTTACCCAAAGTGGTTCATAAGTACTCGGACGTCTTTTCCGAGGACCTTGTTAGTTTGCCACCCTACTGAGAGATCGAGTTCTTTATTAACTTAGTGCCTGGCACGATAACAATTTCTATGGCACCATATCGTTTTGCCCCAGCCGAGTTGAGTGAATTGAAGATTCAACTCCAAGAGTTGCTAGATAAGGGCTTTATTCGCCCTAGTACTTCACTGTGGGGAGCACCAGCCCTCTTTGCTAAAAAGAAATATGGGGCTTTGAGACTTTGTGTTGATTACCGGAAATTGAATCGAGTTACGGTTAAGAATAAGTACCCTATGCCTCGTATCGATGATCTGTTTGACCAGTTGAGAGGGTCCCGTTATTTCTCTAAGATAGACTTGAGATTGGGTTACCATCAGTTGAGAGTCAGGGAGGAGGATATCCCAAAGACAGCATTCCGTACGCGGTATGGCCATTATAAGTTTCTGGTGATGCCTTTTGGGCTCACCAATGCACCGGCAGTGTTTATGGATTTGATGAACCGGATATTCCGGGAATTCTTAGATCGTTTTGTAGTCGTTTTCGTAGACGACATCCTAATTTATTCACCTTTTGAGGAGGAGCACGAGGAACACTTGAGAGTGGTGCTTGAGTTACTTAGAGCCCATAAACTGTATGCTAAGTTTGAGAAGTGTGAATTCTGGCTAAGAGAGGTTAAATTCTTAGGCCATGTGGTCTCCGGAGAAGGGGTGTCTGTTGATACATCTAAGATTGAGGCAGTGCAAGATTGGGCACAACCTAAGAGTGTTTTTTCATCCGCAGTTTTCTGGGATTAGCTGGGTATTACTGTCGATTTGTGAAGGATTTCTCCAAGCTAGCTTCGCCGTTGACTAGATTGACGCGGAAAGGGATCAAATTTGTGTGGAGTGAGATTTATGAAAAGTCGTTCCGAGAGTTGAAAGTTAGACTTACCACCGCTCCAGTGTTGATTATTCCGGAGAGAGGTTTGGGTTATGCGGTGTACTGTGATGCTTCACGAGAGGGTTTAGGTTGTGTGTTGATGCAAGAGGGGAAAGTGGTAGCCTATGGCTCGCGGCAGTTGAAAATACACGAGAGGAATTACCCTACACATGACCTAGAGTTAGCAGCTGTGATTTTTGCCTTGAAGATTTGAAGGCACTACCTTTATGGTGAGAGGTTCCAGGTGTTCTCGAAACATAAGAGTCTGAAATATCTGTTTATACAGAAAGACTTGAACTTAAGGCAGAGGAGGTGGATGGAGTTTATTGAGGATTACGACTTCGAGGTGCATTATCATCCGGGGAAGGCCAATGTTGTGGCCGATGCCCTTAGCAGGAAATCCATTAGTGATATAGCTTGTATAGCCATCCGGGAGTGGGAGATATTGGGTGCACTTTGCGAGTTTGATTTGATTCTGGGCGAATCTGTTGAGGCTGCGGCCTTATTTTCTGTAGTTGCGCAGCCTACACTTGTGAATCAGGTGTTAGAGGCACAGAGAGTTGACCTTAAGGTAGAATCCCTCCGGGAGAAGATCTCCAGTGGGAAGGTTGAGAAGGGTTTGACTGTGTATCCCGACCTGAGTGTGAGATACCGAGACCGTTTGTTTGTGCCAGAGTCTTGCCGAGAGGAGGTACTCCGAGAGTTTCACCATTCACGCCTTGCGGTGCATCTGGGAGGCACTAAGATGTATCGTGATTTAGGTCGTCAGTTTTGGTGGCGGCGTATGAAGAAGAATGTGGCAGTTTTCGTGTCTCAGTACCTTACTTGTCAGCAAGTGAAGGCCGAACATCAGAGGCCAGCGGGTTTGTTACAACCCTTGCCTATTGCCGAGTGGAAGTGAAAGCATGTCACGATGGACTTTGTTGTAGGTCTTTCGAGGACTCAGCGAGGTAGTGATGCTATTTGGGTGGTTGTAGACTGGTTAACTAAGTCGGCACACTTCATTCCTATGCGCGTGAGAGATTCGGTAGATCATCTTGCCAACTTATATGTTCGGGACATAGTGAGGTTGCACGGGGTCCCAGTGTCGATCGTCTCAGATAGAGATCATCGTTTCACTGCTAGGTTGTGGCAGAGTTTGCAGAGTACATTGGGCACTAGATTGACCTTTAGCACGGCTTATCATCCTCAGACTGACGGGCAGCCCGAGCGTACTATTTAGATCCTTGAGGACATGCTGAGAGGTTGTGTCATTGACTTTAGTAGGTTGTGGGAGAGGCACTTGCCCTTGGTGGAGTTTGCCTACAACAACAGTTTCCAATCGAGTATTGGTATGGCACCGTTTGAGGCCTTGTATGGCCGACCATGTAGGTCTCCAGTTTGTTGGGCCAAGGTGGGTGATGCACCCTTGTTGGGCCCAGAGTTAGTGCGGGAAACGACGGAAAAAGTTGAGCTTATCCGTAGGAGGCTTGTTACAGCCCAGAGTCGCCAAAAGAGTTATGCCGACCGTAGGAGGAGGCCTTTGTCATTTGAGGTGAGTGATCACGTCTTTTTGAAAATATCACCTAGGCGGGGTTTGATGAAGTTTGGGAAGAGTGGGAAATTGTCCCCTCGGTATGTTGGCCCTTTTGAGATCCTTGAGAGGATTGGCGAGGTTGTCTACCATTTAGCTTTACCGCCGTAGTTGTCCGGAGTGCATGACGTGTTTCATGTTAGTATGCTTCGGAAGTACAAGCCAGATCCGTCTCATGTATTGGATTGGACCGACTTAGAGGTTAATGAGGAGGCCTCATATAAGGAGAGACCGATGCGGGTCTTAGATAGGCGGGAACAGGTCTTGCGAGGCAAGACGATACTTTTGGTAAAAGTTTTGTGAAAACATCACGGGGTTGAGAAAGCCACTTGGGAACGTGAGTTGGATGTCCGTGAGAAATATCCGGACTTGTTTGTTAATGTTTAACCATGTATTGGGAATTTTGTTGTATTGATAAACTTTAAGAACATTGAATATGTTTTAAGTTGTAAAACATTGTATATGTTTTGGTTTATGGAAATATTGCGAAGGTTGAGTATGCCTTAAGAATGGAAGTTTATTTTAACATTGTGTATATTAAATATGTTGTAGAAATGCAAGTATGTTATTAACGTTACACATGTTTTGGAATTATGGATTATGATATTGAAACTAGTCGAAATTCAAAGGAATGCATGTTGATAATGCATGTTGAAAACTATATTGTGTATTGCCTCTTGAAAAGAGATGGGATGACTGGTAATAGGTCAAGATGTTGAGTATTGAATTGTACTGTTGTTGAGAGTTGAAATATCTTGTTTTTGAAACTTGTAACCAATTTCGGGGACGAAATTCTTTAAGGGGAGGAGGTTATAGCAATCCCGGTTTTCTCTCCTTTGGTTGTTGTATATATCTTGTTTCCGTCCTTCAATCCTATATATTTGAGTTTTAAGTTGTGTTAGGTAAGGTTGTAACTGGTTGGTTGTGATTAGGAGCAAATGGTTGCTGCTCAGATTTTGGTGTCTTCGCTCGAGTGAGACTTTTGTCGCTCGAGCGAGCTCTGTGTTTTGGTTCCTTCGCTCAAGCCAGGGTTCCTTCGCTCGAGCGAGAGTTGAGTTTTGTGCCTGGTGGATCGAGCGAGAAGTCTTGCGCTCGAGCTTGCGTCTGCATCTCTTTTTGACCTGAAGGTTGCATTTCTTGGCTCGAGCGAGCAAGTTGTATGTTTTGGGTTTCTTCGCTCGAGCGAGCTTTTATTCGCTCGAGCGAGCTTTTATTCGCTCGAGCGTGCTTCTGGGTTGCAGACCTGAAGCTTCGAATTGTTGGCTCGAGTGAGGCTTTCTACGCTCGAGCCAGGTTTCTTTGTATCTGGTCGCTCGAGCGACCATTTCTTCGCTCGAGCGAGCTCTGAATATATCAGATCGCAGCAGCAGGTTTTTACACACTTTTTCACCTCCTTCTTTACTCAAACCCTAATTTCGGTAGCCTCTCTCTCTACTTTCTCTCTCTCTCTAAGAATCCATCTAGTTCTAGAGTGTTTCTACCTTGGTTCCTTTGTATAAAAGGTAGAGTTTGGCTTGGCTATCTTTGGATCTGAGAAAGTTGGTGTTTGGAGCATTTCGGGTTTTCACCTTCTTCTCCTTTTGGTCTCTTCATTTGAGGTAGGGATAACCTACTCTAATCTATGAGTTTTAACATAAATTTTAGTCATTTTGATTATATGGTGTTGTTGGGTGTAGACACCCCATTTTTGACCGACCTTAAGACTCCGACGTCATTGATTGAGCGTTCGGTGATTACACATGTTGTACTCGTTCTGAGGTTACAAAGTCTCGGCTGAGAGCCTTGCCTCCGAACCTCGGGACTCTTTTGTGCTTTGCCTCGATTTGCGAATCAGGTTCTGTTTTCTCTTCCCAAAGGGAGGGAGAGGTCTCGTAGACCATCTCTCAGTGGCCGTAGGCTACTTTTTGTAGTCATAGACCACTGTTCCCGTTTGAAGACCAGTTTCCGGTTTTCGGAGCCGTTGACCGTGCGCCTCGGTTCAGGACCGCTTAACTTTCTCCATTTGCTCTGATTTTTGGCACACACCTTATTTCCTCTCTCTAGAGGGACACTGTGGCCCGAGAGACCACCTTCGTGGTCGCACGCCACTTTCGATGCTTAACAGTCAGTTTTCGGGGCACTAGGCTGCGCGTTTTGGCCCCCGAACCCTCGTTTTGCATCTGTCTTGGTTCATTTTTGGTATGGACCCTATTTTCATTGTTTGGAAGGTGGTACAAGGGTGGGAGACCACCTTTTCTCCTTGGAGACCACCTTTCCCCGGTCGGCCGATTTTCTTGTCAAGTAAGTGGTCTCCCTCACTTTTGGGCCACAATTTCTAGTCTCCCACCAGACCACTTGCTTGCTTTGAGTATGGAGACCACCCTAGGAGCCAACTGACCACCTAAACCTTTTGACCCTGGTCGGCCGACTAGGGGGAGTGGTCGGCCGACCACCTGAACTGGTCGGCTAGTTTTCTCATTTTCTGTCTCACTGAGTTTGTGCCAGCTGAAAGCCACAGATTGCATCCTCCATACACGTGTATGGAGGATGTTTAACCTTGGTTTTAAGCTTCTTGGAAAAGCTTTAAGCCCTCTTGTCTATAAAGGGAAGGCTCATCTTCCCTTGCAAGGGTTCAGAAAATTGTTTAAGGCTTATGCATACACTTCCCTCTATATCTCTCTATCTTGTGTCCAAAAGTCCATAGTTCTTGCATATTCACACTACACCTCTTGGCCTAACACCTCCAACACCAACCTAAGCTTCTTGGAAGGTCTTGAGAGGTCCTAAGGTCTGAGTTTTTGGCCTCAAAGCTGCTGGAGTTGCTGAGCTTCAAGGGTAACACTTCTTTCCCTCTTTTGGTCTTTATTTTGCTTCATCTCTTAGCCTAGTTTGAAAGCATATTTGGGCTTTGTCATAAACTAAAAAAAGTCTTATTTTGAGGTCCTTTACATGTTTGTTTAAGGTCATTTTTCTGTTGGGGGTCATCTACCCCCTTGCATGCTTGTTTTCACCTTGTTTTGAGCCATGCACCTAGACCTTTGCATTGAGCTTTGTTTGGCCTTCTAGCCACTAAAATCCAGTGGATTTTTAGTGGCTAGCATACTATTTTGAGAGCCAAAATCAGAGAGGGGTGAGAGGGTCATGTGTGCATATTTGGCCTAACAAGGGAGCCCATGTGTGCATGCTTCCAAGCCATGTTTCAGGCCATTTTTGGTGAGTTTTAGGACCTGCATGAGCTCTGTCCAGAGCTGTTTTTGCCATATTAGGTATCCCTCTTGCATGTGTAAAATAACCCTCTTCATAGCATATCAAAGGAGCCTATACTTGCATGCTTCCTAGCCTCATTTCAGGCCCTTTTCAGTGAGTTTTAGGGCCTGAATAACCTCTGTCCAGAGGTGGTTTTGTCATATTGGGTGTCCATCTTGCATGTGTAGGACAACCCTCTTCTTGGCCTATCAAAGGAGCATCTTATTCTTGCATGCATAGACCATGCTTCAGTGAGTTTTTGGGCTTTATTTGGCATGTCATACCTCTGAATTTTGCTGGTTTAGTGGCCTCTTGAATGCTTAATATACTTGTAGTGTAAACCCTCTTCACTAGCTTGTATTGCATGTTGTTTTGGCCCTTGATCCTAGCACTTTTTGGCCATGCCTTAACCTGATTTTGTGAATGTTTTGGACTGCCTTAGCTCTGTTTTTGTGCCTCATGGTCAAATAATGCTTGCTATGCATGGTTGTAGTTCAATACCCTTGCCTAGCTTTGAGTTTTGGAGCCTATGGCATGCTTATGGTGAGGTGTTTCCATGTTTTGAGGCCATTGTGCATCATATTTCAGAGCTTGTATGTATGCCATATTCCCATATTTTCCACTCTTTAAATGCGTTTGAGAGTTGTGCATAAATGCCTCGTTTTTTGATCATTGCATGAGCTTCACTTCCATGCCTTTCAAGCCATCATTTTAGACCATTTTCCTACTGTCTTGGACCTACCTAAGGTCTATTTGGGGCTGGTTTTTCCATTTGTGCATTGCTTTGTGTACCTCCAGTGTAATGCGCTTCACTAGTTTCGGTATTCGGGCCATCTAGCATGCATCGTGTGAGGTGTTTGTATGATTCGGGACCATCAAACATGTAATTTCAGAGATGGAAAATGTGTGATTGTATGCCATATTTCATCCCTTACCATGCTTTGATAGAGTTGCATTCGGTGCCTTAGGTTTGGTCTCTTGCATTGGTGCATGTTTGCTTGTGTTTTGTTGCCTAATTCCATCATGTTTGGCCACTGATTTGAGTGTGGCTGAGGTCCACTCATGTTGGTTTAAGTCCATCTTGTATTGTGTATGCCATATTATGTCATGTGCATTGAGTATGCCATTGATAGTTCATAGCATTGCGCATGCTAGTTGCACCTTTGCATATCACTCCTTGCATGTTTGCGTGTCTTAGTTGCATTTCGTTTAGGATTGCATGCTAGTTGTTGCATAGTGTTTGGAGTAGGGTTTAGTACAAACACAGGAAACGAGGGACGTTTCGTACTCCAAGTGACGAAACGTGCCTCGATTCTCAGTCGCCGACACTCCGGATTACCCATGATGGAGTTTAGGCCTTGTTGTGTTTATATGTGCATTCATTCTACATTGAGTCGTGCAATCCAACTCCTCGGCCATCATGCATCGAGATGCGTGATTAGTGGCACGAGGATCGAGGACTATCCTCCCTAGAGCTTATGCAATGATGGGGAGAGTAGTCGTGCACACATATGTTGAAAATACTTTGTCGTGCCCTTTTCTTGCTCTTTATTGCAGCAAACCAGAAACCAGCAGCAAAAACTGGTCGGCAGTATCCCTACAGGTTCCCATGGTGGAGTTTCAGCCTTCTGGAGCTTTGTACAGTATTCTGGGACCAGTTGCAAACAGAGACAAATCAGGGCATCGCGATGGATTTTCCGGCAAGGCGACTCGAGCATGCATGCATTCCTCATCATTGAAGACCGAGCTGAGGCAGTCCATTTCATATGTTTTGCATGCTAGCTTATTTATTTTAGTTAATTTGTTAATTAATTAGGATTGTGTAATAATTAGCTGTAATTCGTTATTCATTCGGTTGTGTATTATTTATTCGGACCCTCCAAGAAGGGCAATGTTGTAATAAGTGTGCGTGTGTGTGATACATGTCTTCCAACCCCATGTATTTCTCCCCTTTATTTACCAGCTTATGATGGTTAGTTTTAGGGCATGTTTCAATTAGCATCTATATGTTCGCATGTTTGCATTCATTCATCTGTATTGCATGCACCGGGCTCGGTGCATCATACTAACTGCATTATATTTCAATTCCGAGTTGAATACGTGTATCATTTGTTGCATTTCATATGCCATCTTAGAATAGCCGAGCCTATCTTAGTTGCATACATGTATGTGTTGCATTAGGCATTTCAGCATAGTTAGGATTCATGCATGATTTCTAATTAGCTTCTTTCTTTGGCTTGAAGTACTTGGTAAGTGTTTATGCTTTAGCATCCTTGCATGTGTATGAGTGACTGCCATGATAGCATGCTTACCATAAGGCTATGTGCTTATGTGATATAACTGCCTGAATGCCTGTGGGTGAAGGTTGGGTTGCTTGAGTTGGAATAATTCGTCGAAACCCGTGTTTTAGCCTACTTGCAAGTAGCAAACTTCAATCCATTTTCAAAACAAACCGATATGCGATGCTTTGTTCCAACTTAGGCAATCCAATCTATACTTGTATGCTGTGCGCATCACATAGCAATTCTAGGCTAATAAACCGGAATAAGAGCACATGTGTTTTCAAAAACTCGATATCATGCTTAGTAGTGGCCGATCTTTGATCGGGTGAGCGAGGGTGCTTATGAAATGACCTTCCCCAATCGTACCCAAGTTCCCAAGCTGAGACAACTTTGCTGATGACGGACACGTGGCCTTAGGCACGAGTTAGGGTTTCCTAAATTCCCCCAAAATAAAATATTTAGGTGGCGACTCTGTATCTGGCAAAGCAGTCCATGTTTAGCACTTCTTTCTAAAAATCAGTTTTTCAAAACGATTTGCCGGATTTGGACTCTTTGGTGATTTATCGATCTTGCATTGCACTTTGTGAGATTAGATTCAGAACCGTGACATTGAGTCCGAACTGTAGTAAGCCCAATGAACAAAACGGGATTTCTCCCGGGACGTTCGGGGACATCTACAGTCGGGTAATTTTGGAAAAAGTTAGGGTTTGATTCGTAATGGTATAAAGAGGGGTTTTGTGTTTTAAAAGCTCCATGTGTATATAAGGCTTGGGAATATGAGTTTGTGAATGAAATTGGTGAAATTTGGTCTTAGGATCAATATTTGAGAAGAGGGGGAAAATACCCTAATTGTGTTGAATAATTAATTTGTGGAAATATGAAATTGAGTTGAAATTCATGAAATTGGGGAATTATAAGATTGAATGGTGTAGTTGGATTAATTAATCACTCACCTATGAAAATGTTGATATTATATCTGTATGATGCATTTATATTCTGTTTAGAAATAATTGCTTTGGGCTATCGGTGGAGGATAGTCTTGATTATTGTAGACACTGTATATTGATTAGGGAAAACTGAAACTAATCGAACGTGTTACGTCATTGAATATAACTGTTGGAACAATACAGCGAATATGTGTATTGATTGACCATTGTAAATGATAAATGTTAAATTACATTGTATATGTACATTGTTTGGAAGGAGATAAGAGATGGACTCCATGGTTTGAGAGGAGATAGGGGATGGACTCTCAAACCTGTTTGGGAGGAGATAGGGGATGGACTCCATTAATACAGCAAATCTGTGTATTAATTGTAAAGTATGGAAGTGTTTTTAAGATGAGTTGTAATCTCATTTGAACTGTTGATGTTAGAGATGTTTTTATATGAGCCGTTGTCTCATTTAATTGTTCGGTCAGGTTCTTAGCCATGTTTATATAACTTGAAAGTTTGACAAGTAAAGGAAAGTGAAATGAAACATAGACTATTTGTCGTGGAACTGGATTGAGTTACAAGTTGTTTTATAAGTGTTAGCCATTATCAAATGCTAATATTTTAGTTATTTCTCATACTTGGTTTAGTGTATCTCTACTGGGCCTTCGCTCACACTTTATGAGACATCATTTTCAGGTCCAGGTGATATGCCACCTCCAAAGACGTAGCTTGGGAGGCTTAGAGGCTTGAAGATCCTTTTTGTTGTTTTCCTTTATACATTACATGTTAATCAAGCCAAAGGCTTATTTTGTATAATGAGTTAAAACTCTTCTTTTGTTGAACCTAAGTATTGACTTGAAAAGTTATAAGCCCATAGGGCATTTACTTTTATTGTCAACATGTAATATTTTTGTTCTTGATATTCTGATGAATGGAAATATGCTTTATTCTCTTATGTCAATGCATGTCAAGAATGTTGGGTTTATATGTATTATTTGAGGGCGTTACAGTTTAGATCTCGTCAAGTACTTTCTCTGTAAAAAAAATCACGTTGATCGGATATCAATAGTCATTTGATCAGATCATATTTTTGTCAATAGTAAATATGATTTTAAAAATAAATTATTAACAAAACATATGTTATAATCAAATAATTATCGATATCTGATATCTAATCAATTTGATTATCAAATTTATTTTTTAACTTGTTATAATGTAAAAAAATTATGTTTTGAACATCCAATAGGATGGTAATTTATCATTTTAGTACGATCAAATTTCAAATTATCATCATTATTCAATTAATTTCTACAAATTTCACTTAGCCTTTTCTACATCACTAATGTAGATGGGTATCAAGTTTTTATTATTTTATATTTTTATTTGTCATTACACAAATAGAGGGTTGTCCGCATTACACCTCAATTCGCAAAGTTTTGTTCGGTTTAATTTTTAGAATTTATTTTTTTTAAAAGTTAATACAAAAAATTAATTTGATAAAAAATAAAAATATTTAAGATAAATTACACTTACCTCCCTTGAGTTTTATCATAATTACAAGTATCTCTACTATAGTTTCAATAATTACATTAACCTCTTTTTGTTTTACAAAAGAATACAATAGTCCTCCCTTTTGTTAGAAGCACGTTGCAAAAGTAATCAAATATAATGACATCATAAAAAATAGGCACCTCAATGGCGAAAATACCCTTCACATTCCTTATAACAGGACTCCCCACTCCTATAATCATTTCTCTGCAAATTTTCAATTGACTTTACTTATTTCCCTCCAAACTATCGCTCTGCCGACTTTCTCTTTGTAGTTGATGGCTAAATCAAAGTAAAGGAATGAAGCTGTAACGCCCTCAAAAATAAACCCATAATACATAATACTAACATGCGGAATTATAAGGAAATAAAGCATCTTATTTCATTCATCAGTGTATCATAAAATAAAAACATCATAATAAATGCCCTATGGGCTTACATCTTGCCAAGCCAACACTTGGACACAATTTCATGAGTTCTAACTCAAAACAAATAAAGCCCTAGGCTTGAAAGTTTACAAGTTGTTCAAATAAAACAGATAAAATAAAGCAAGTCTTCGAGTCCAAATCCTCACAAGCTAAGTCCTTGGAGGTAGTGAACCACCTGAACCTGAAAATGAAGTTCCCATATAGGGTGAGCCACAGCCCAGTAGAAAAATACTAAACCAAGCATAAGAATTAACTAAAGCATTAGCATTCGATACGTGGTTAACACAAGATAATCAATTCCCAGTTTCATGACACTAATGTCTACGTTGTCTATGACGCATTGTCTATGACACAACACACTTTCCATTTATACAAACATGGCTCAGAACCTGGCCAAACAACTCAACAAGGATAACAAATCAGGTTAAACCTTTCTTATAACAAAATAAACACACATGCTGGTGTTATGACAATCTCAATCAAATCCACTTCCATACTTCCCAACTGATACACATGGTGGTGATGTATCATATCAACAACAAATAGCAATATTGCTATTATCAATAAGCACACATATGAGTGATGCTACTGGAGTCCATCCCCTATCTCCTCCCAACCAATCCGGTTTAGAGGTACATCCCCTATCTTCCCCTAAACCGTGGAGTTCATCCCCTATCTTCTCCAAACAACATGCATATGCAATGAAACACACAATTGCCATATACAACACATAATCAATACAAGTAATGTTCTGTATTAATTCAACAGTCAACATAAGTGACTTAATTCCAGTTATACCTAAGCCACATGCAAGGTCTACAACAATCACGACTATCCTCCACCGATAGCCCAAAACAGTTATTTCTAAACAAGAAATAAATACAACAATGAATGTAAAATCCACATTCTCATAGGTAAGTATTTAAACTACCCAACTATATCGTTAATCTCATAATTTTCCCAACTTCATGAATTAAACCCAATTCCACACTTTTCCCTTAAATTAATTATACAAACTAATCTAAGCCAAAACCCTAAGGTTTCTCCCAAAATTACCAAACTACCCCCACATACCAAAATACCAACACTTAGGATTAAAGCGTATAAATGGAGTAGGAAATCCCTACCTCGAAGCAAGAACCCAAAAAGAAGAAGACGGAGATGATAGCCCAAACTCCAAAGTGCTCCAAATCAACAACCGTTCAGATTAAATGGAAGCCCTCGACCCACTCTATCTTTTTAATGAAGGAACTAGGTTAGATACTCACTCTAAATAGATGAAACCTAGGAGAGAAGATGAGTTGGGAGAGAGAGAACTCGTAACCTAGGGTTTTATAAACTGAAAGAGGCTGAAAAACTGTTTTAAAACACGCTGCTGCGTATTTAAGCTTGACAGTCCCGCTCGAGCGCACAAAACACCGCTCGAGCGTAAAGAACAAAAACAAGGTCCGCTCGAGCGCAATGTTAACCGCTCGAGCGTAGATTCTCCCATTCCAGAACCCACGCGAAGAACACACTACCCGCTCGAGCGTCAACAATACCGCTCGAGCTCAACCCGCTCGAGCTCAGAAATCCCGCTCGAGCGTAGATATCACACCTGCAGAAGTTTTGCAGGGTTCAAAAATACTGGAAGTGTGCAATCTCCGCTCGAGCGCAAGAAGGTCCGCTCGAGCGGAAAGGCCGAAACTTCAAAAATCTGGGGTTTGATCCCAGACTCAAACCACCCACTCGAAACAAGTCTAACACACCCTAAGACTCAAACAATGACGTTAAAGGATGACAACAACAATAATACGACAACAGAATCCACGGAACATAAGTCCAGATACAATAATCCAATGGGAAAAGACCGGGGTCGCTATAGAAGCCATGGTTATAACAGTAATAAAATAATATTTAATTTCATGCATATCTATTGTAATATTGCACAACATCTAATAAAACACTAAATGAATGAAAAATTCAATAAATTTCAGTGAAAAATCACCATGATTGATAATAAGTTCATGTAAAAAATACCAGTAAAATTTCATTAAGATCACCATAAAAAATTCCAATAAAATTTTTGTATATATTTTTGTAATATTAAAATTATAGCGATCTCGGGTTTTACCCATTGTTGTACAGTGATCCGGGCTTCGTTCCGTAGATGTTAGCAGTTGTTTATATCTTGTTTACATCCTTTCATACTTCGTATTTGAGTTATAGGATGTGTTGGGCAAGTTTGTTACAGGTTGGTTGTGTTTAGGAGCCTTGAGTTGCTGCCCAGAATTTTGGACCTTCGCTCGAGCGAGCAGTTGGTCGCTCGAGCGAGCTCTTTGTTTTGGTCCTTCGCTCGAGCCAGGGTTTGGTCGCTCGAGCGAGAGTGAAGTCTTGTGCCTGGTGGATCGAGCCAGAGTGGCTTCGCTCGAGCGAGCAATTGCATCTTATTCTGGACCTGAGAGTTGCATTTCTTCGCTCGAGCGAGCTTTTCTTCGCTCGAGCGAGCTGGTTTGTCCTTCGCTCGAGCGAGCAGTCCGTCGCTCGAGCGTGCGTCTAGTTGCAAACCTGAGGGTTTGAGTTGTTGGCTCGAGCAAGCATTCTGTCGCTCGAGCGTGCTTCTGGGTTATTGGCTCGAGCGAGATTTTCTTGGCTCGAGCGAGAGTTTTCTGTGTCTGGTCGCTCGAGCGACCAAGTCTTCGCTCGAGCGAGCCTGTTTTATATCAGTAGGCAGCAGCGGGGAAAATATCACTTTTTCATCCCTTTTTCGTTTTAAAACCCTAGATCCGAGACTCTCTCTCTAAACTCATCTTCTCTCTAGGTTTTCATCTCCTTCTAGTATGAATCCATCCTAGGCTCTTTGTAAGAAAGATAGAGGGTGGCTTGGGCTTCGTTCTAATCTGAAAAAAAATAATGGATTTGGAGCACTTTGATTTCGGGTCATCTTCTCCATTTGAGTTCTCCATTTGAGGTAGGGATTCTTCTTGTTCTTTTTCAATACTCCGTTTATAGATAGACATGTAGCAGTTTTTGTATTGCATAAAAATTATATCATGTTGGATTTGTTGAAAATCATGAGATTGAACCTTGGGTTGATTGTTTGAATATGGGTTTATTATCATTAGTTGGGTTTGGGCTAATTGGTGTGTTAATTAGCATGTTGTTGTTGAAAGGAGAGGAAACCCTAACTTTTATTTGATTTAATAAATTAATAGAGGGGTTTTGATCTTTGGGCAAATACTTATGTATTTTGGGTCTTAAATGAGGTCATTGTTGTTTGTTGTAGATGATTGAACCTTTTTGATCAATATTGAGAAAGAGGGAGGAAAACCCTAATTTAATGATTATGACTTAATTTGCATAATTAATTTGGAATGGCTTTGAAAAGAATGTAGTGGATTAAAATGAGTTATGGCTTTATTGCCTTTCAAATTGGTTTTGTGAAAACAAAAGGAATGGAATTGGTTTTGTGGAAACAAAAGGGATGGAGTTGGTTTTGTGAAAACAAAAGGAAGTGGAATTCGTTTTGTGAAATGAGAAAAGTATTTCTGAAATAAGTATAAGAATTAGGTTGTTGTATTTTGAGTGTTGAATACACATATATGAAGATTGTATCCTTAACTACCATGTTAATGTCATTGTTGGGTTTGTGATCCCATGATTATTGAGTCTTTTAATAGATGTACTAAATACATGCATCTAGAGGTTTTGTCCTTGGTCATCGGTGGAGGATGACACGGTTGTGTTGAATTGTCGTGTATGCATTACACCTGTGTGTTCATCTACTTTAACACATTGCTGGTATCTTGATGGTTTGTGTGTATGTAGTACACGTGTTGGTTATGCCTTGTTGTATTGTGGCTGTTGGTGTTATACACTGCGCTGAGAATCAAAGGTACCGTTACCTTCCAGCTAGTGCCTGGAGAACTGACTGCGCTGAGAATCGAAGGCACCATACCCTTCCAGCTAGCACCTGGTAAACTGGTAGATTGTTGTGAGAAGTGTATATTTGGCTTACTACGCACATAGCTAGTAGAGCAAAGTTTTGTTGTTATTGTTTCAGTGTATCTGGGAACATTGTGGATTGTGTTGGTTACAGTTTTGGAGGGCCGAGTTGCCTCATTGGTTTATCTTATGCATGTAGTTGAGTTGTTATCTCCCGTTTATAAAGGTATGCATGTATAATTATGATAGAATTGGGATTGAACCGAAATGCCCTTTTGTCTTTTGGAAGTGTGAAGAAAACTGAACATTTTAGAAATATGTTTGAAAAGGCACATTTGTTGTATGTGTGGAAAATGGAAGAGAGTAGTGGGCTTAGTGAATTTATTTCCTAAGTAATTGTTAATGTTATGAAAGATTGGGAAGAGGGGGTTAATGAAAGGAAAATAAAGATGAATCGCTTATTGCATTGAATGAAATGGTTGTTTTCGAGAAAAGTTCATAAATATATATATTTTGTATAAACTGTCACATTACTATTCTAGTACGAGAATGAGCGTTCATGATTATAACTATCTGTAAGTTGTTATTGTTAAGGATCTTGTTGAGACCCCTACTGGACTATATGTTCATCCCACGTTGTTGAATCTTTTTCAGGTGTTTAGCAGGAGGTGCTACAAGATTTGGATCTTCTTATTTTTGGCCACGGAGCCTCTTTGTTGTAGGTGGGATACCATATATGTAAAAGGGTTGCACCCTTCATTTGATTATTTAATGTTGCAAGCCTGAGGGCAATTTATTTAGAATGCTCATGTTGTATTTAGTTAGCATTCGAAAGAGAGAGCTGTTGTTCATTCTTTCTAGTTGAATATTTGAGTTTATTTTTGCATGTTATCTCTGGAATTGAATTAAGTTAATGAACTTGGTAATGACTTCGATTAATAAAAAAAAGTGGGGCGTGACGAAAATACATAATAAACCCTAAATAAATAACGCAACAAAATCCAGCCAAAATCCCTACATTCCAAATCTAGCAAGTAATGATATTTAGCAATCCAATAAATAACAATATTTGATTAAAAATATGGAAAAACCCTAAAAATTTCAAAACCCTCAAAATTAATTAAAAACTACCTAAACAAAACCGTCAAAATTTCTTCATTTGCAAATACAAACATACTTATTGAATTATTTTTTCTACAAATTTTAACCTTATCATACTCACACAACACATATTGAAGAGATTTGAGGTTTGGGGTCACTGCTGCACCTTATGCGTAGTAGGGTCTTATGAATTAAATGGTATAGTTTGAATGGTTCTTTGTTCACTTTATTCATTACTTGTAGTGAATAAAAAATAAATTATTCTATTCTTATAATCTAAAAAAAGGCAAAAGTCATGACATTTTAATTCCCAACTCATGTAAATTCTCAAAAACAAAATAAAAAATATGCTTTCAAGTAATTTTCTTTTCAAAGGTTAATGATGATTTTATTTGAAATACAATTTCTATTTTTTTAGTGAATCAAATATGAAAATAAACATTATGATAGAATGATCATTTTATTCTATTTCATTCGAGTGAATCAAACATGTAGTATAAAATTGTTGTGAAACATTTATCAGTATATTACACAATGTCAAAAATAAATTTAGAAAATTTAAAATCAAATAATTAAATAAATATTTAGGTTGGGTTTCTCTCAATTTGAAATATGAACTTCACCGTTATCAACTTGTTATATTAATACTTGTAGGGACTACCATAGTCTATTTTCAAAAACATATTTGTACTTGTCAAATTTTATTTGTTTATTATTTTTGAAACAAACATGATAAACTGAAAATGTTACATTTATTAAATAAAACTTCATAAAAGGAATGATTTTGATCATTGAAATGGAACTTGTGAAACAACTTCTGTACAATGATAATTATATAATATATATATATATATATTCTTCATAAATAATGCACAAAATTCATAAATTGTGTGTAAATAAAATAATTTAAAAACCAAAAAATAATGATGAACAATCAAAGTTGTGTCATTTAATTAATGGTCAATCAAAATTAACGAAATTGTGCCTTCTACGTTGGGAAGAAAAACTAATTAAAAAAATAAATAGAAAATAATGCGTAGGTTAAGATTTTCGTCATTTCACAATGTGGTTGAAGGGTACTATGGAAATTTAACAGGTAAGTTAACGTTGTTTGGTACCTTTTAACGAGAGGGGGGAATCTTGGTATTATTTTGGAAAGTAAAGGAGGTCAGTGTAATGATTGAAACCACAAGAGATGTATATGTAATTATGATAAACCTCTGGGGAGGTAAGTGTAATTTATCCAAATATTTATCATTTTTATATAGTTTCATCTTTTGGGGGCAGAAATAATTTTTAAAATTTTAAAACTCTATTTTTTAGTTTATTTTCATCAAACTAATTTTTATTTTTTTTAAAAAAAAAAATCTGAAAAATTGTTTTTTTTTTTTAAAAAAAAACAACAAAATCAAACATACCAAACATACATTATTCACTACAGGAAATAGCACTTTTGCCGACTAAAAATTTAGTTGGCAAAAGTTCATTTTTAGTCCGCAAAAATTATCCGCTATTAATTTTTTGGTTGCCAATTGAGGTTCGGGAAAAGTAATTAGCGACTAAAGTATTTTTAGTCAGGAAAAAGTTCTATTTTCCGACTAAATTTTTGGTCGCTAAATATATAATTACTGCGACTAATCCATTTGGTAGCTAAAACAATTTAGTCGCGAAAAGCCATATTTTCCCCACCAAACATGTTTAGTTGCCAATTGTCACATTCCACGACCAAAAAAGTTTGGTCACCAATTGTTACATTCCACGACCAAAACATTTGGTCGCCATCACATTCCACAACTAAAAGGTTTTGTCGCCAATTGTCACATTCAACGATCAAAAAGTTTGGTCATCAATTGTCACATTCCACGACCAAAATGTATGGTCGCTAATTGTCATATTCAACAATCAAAAAGTTTAGTCGCCTATTATCACATTCCACGACCAAAAGGTTTGGTCGCCAATTGTCACATTCCACGACCAAACGTGTTAGTCGCCAAAAGGAATGTTTGTACAACTAAAACTTTAGTCGGCAATAAACCTATTCGCGACCAAATCATTTGGTTGCCAAAATTAATAAATTTAACGACTAATTATTTAGTCGCCAAATGTGCGTGGAGATACACCGACTACCTTATTTAGTTGGCAAAAGTATAACTTATCTTTTCCGACTAATCAATTGGTTGCCAAAACTAGAAAAATAAAACCAAAATTTGATCGCCAACATCCAGCAAAATAAACCTGTAATTTATAATAATCCATCCAATTCATTCAATATAATCTGTAATTTGCAAAAATCATTCAAACCAACAAATAAACTGACTGAGAGGTGAGGTGATTGGCACGACTGAGGTGTGATCGAATTCGACTGAGGTGTGAAAGAGGTGCATATTTATTTTTAATATAAGTGTTTGAATTAGTAAAGTTATCCCCTACAAACATGTTGGTTGACTAATGTCTAAACCTGTATTTAGATACCAAAACGACGTCGTTTTGATATTTGCGACTAAATTATATTAGTCGCTACAAGATCATACTGCTCCCACCCAATTTTCACTCTCTCGCCTAGATTTTTGGCGCCAAAAATTTTAAATTGGTCGCAAAAAATCACTTTTTTGCAACAAAATATTTTTAGCCAGTAATAGTACCAACTTTTAGCTACGAAATTCTGTTTTGGTCGACAAATGTCATTTTTTTGCGACCAAATTTTTTTAGTCAGCAAAAGTGGTCGGCAAATGTGTAATTTCTTGTAGTGATTACAGCTCTTTCTTCGTCAAAATAAAAAAAAAATTAAAAATCCAAATCAATAAGAGACATATTAGAGACTAATTAATCACATAACTAATCACAAAAACTCTTGCAACACATAATTATGTAGTTCGTTTTATAATTGATTTGTGTGTATGGTACCACGGTGTGACACCCCGAACGTTTAATTAAGTACAAATAAATATTTAGAGTTATATATAATTATGGTGGCATGTGATGATAGACTATTTAATAAATAAATATATAAATTTAATTTGGCATTGGGTTATCAAATATAGAATTAATTGGGAATTATTATTTGGGAGCAAATTAACACATTTATGAAATTGTAATATTAATTGGGTCAAACTAAAGATAGTAAATAAATAATAATATTGCTAACAAGAATAATAATAATAATTTGTAAAGTAAAATAAAATAATTAATTTTACAATGCTAAATGATAAGATGTAATTTAATTTACATTGAAAAAGCTTAACACCAAAACAAATAAATAAATGAATAAAAAGAAAAGAAAAAGAAAATTTAAAAGCTAGTTGGCCCAGCAATTTCGGCCCAAGCAAAAAAAAAGAGAGAGAAAAAAGGCCCAAGTATGTTAAGAAAGCTCAAGTATGTTAAGAAGATTTATACTTATCTCTAAAGATTCAAATCTCATTTTGAATCTACAATTAAAAGCTCCACCTCCTAGCATCATTATGGCCTCCTGAGAGAGGGGGGTACGTGGCATTCCATCAAGGCTTGGCTAACAGTATAAAAGGAGCAAAAGTGTGATGAACTAAGAGGGGAAAAACGAAAGAACAAAAGAAAGAGTGGAAATCGAGAGAGAGGTACGTAAGTGAGAGTAAGGAATTTATAGTAGGGAAGTTCTGATAGTAAATTAAGGCTAAGGGTTATAATTAAGGTGAGTTGTATTATACCTTGATTCACCATTATATGTTTTGCGAATATTTTGAGTTACCATAATTTATTTTATACAAGTTATATTTATTAAGTTATATAAATAAAAGTTATGTTTATAAATATTTCAGTTACGTGAGTTACTTTCTAAACTCTATTTATTTAAAAGGAAATCCATGGATATGTTTGTTTAAATTTTAGTATATATTTGACTATAACCTTATAAATAATTATGTTTTGTAACTACCACCACGGGAGTTCCACGCCTTGGGGGACTTAAATAACCACTGGCTTCTGTTTGACCACTTTGTGGTCCTCTATTTGTCATGAATCCATTGACCTCTGTTCTGACTGTCGCTTCTGTGACCTCTGCTCTATTATATTTTATACCGTGGTTATGATTATTTATTTACATGATTTCTGTATTCTGCCACTTTAAATAAATTGTCATTTTAAATTAAATTATACAAATATTTTAGCCTAACTAATTATCCATGGTTATTTTGTATTCCCTACACTCTTGGCATAATATTTCTCACTCTGCTGTATACTTATAGCTGTTACCCTTTCAGGTGACGAGATGTAAGGGAACCCATAACCCCATAAAATGGAACCTGCACATGGACTGATGTTGAATCACTATTTTATCTTTCTTTTTTTAAATTTTTGCTCTATTTTGTTTCTATCCAGGGCTGATCACTGAATAATAAAATAATGAAAACCCTAGAAATGTATTTCCTCTTTTTTAAATAGTAGCTTGAAGTAAAATTTCTGTTTAATTATTTTTATCTTCACTTGCGCAGCCTAATTTGCTTCAAATAAGAATAAGTTAGTAAGTTGCGATTCCAACCATAAGCCCTGGGGTTGGATCGTGACACACGGTCAATTCTAAAATATAAATTATACTTCTTCTTATGAAATAAAAGAAATAAAAATAAAAAACAAAATTTGAATATAAAATTTTAGTTACTAATTGTATATCTTATAAAGTGAAAAAAAAGTACTTTTAAATAAAGAATTACAATATAAATATTTATAATCTTACTTAGATTTTTGTTCCATGAATTTAAGTCCTAAATAGGCTTGAGCTAGCTCTATGATAGGCTTAGGAGCGACGGTGGCTGGAGTGTTAGGGATTGTCATTTTTTCCCACCCCCATTTCCTTGCGGGTTTTTCTTGCCCCAATAAGGAAGTGAGGTGAAGATGGATTTTGTTTAGCTCGCCACGTTCCAACCTACCCTGTTATATATTTATATTTATTAAATATATTTATATGTATATAATATATAATTTAATTTTTTAAATATGATTACATTAAAATCTCACACATTACAATTTGTATTCATTTTCACTCATTTTACATTCTTCTAACCTTTATTAATTATGAATCGCTATCTAAAATATACTATATTATTTATAATATTTATTAATATTTTTATTTTTTAAGTTATAAAATTAATCCACCCGACACCAATCTAATTTACTCCACCCTCAATATGATACGAAGCGGAAGCAGAAGCAGAAAACAACAATCTAATCTCAAATCCATCCCATGGCTCTCCCTCGTGGGTAGGTGTTAGGTGGAGGAGGCAAGGAAGAATGGGTGTAGGTTATGTAATTGTGCATTCCCTATGCCCATAAGTTCATTGGACATTTTTCTATGTGCCCATATATTTAGTTGATTTTTTTTTTTTTTTGGTGAATAAGTCATAAATAAAAATAAAAATAAAAAATTTACAAGATTACAAGGGGCATACCCCAAGACCTAAAGCAGCTAAAAAACAAAACCAACCAAGAAGACGAAACTGTTCAAGATCCATATTCCAATCAAAGATAGGGAGCATGAACAGAAACATAAACTAAATCAACTTAACCAGAGGCACAAGCCTAATACAAACTGTTCAAAACTGTTCAAGAACAGAAATATAATCTAGACCATTGGCACAAGCCTTAGACCAACTCAAGGAACACGAAGGAAAACTGTTACAAACCCAAATATAACACTTATACAAAACATCCCAATTGTAAGAACTGAAAGAGAAAAAAACCCATAAAGAGTCACAACCGTTACAAAAGTAAAAGGAAAGACAAAGTTTTCTCCATGTGAAGGAACTCCACTTAGACTGGCGCAACGATGCAGCCTGGTCTTGGTGATCCTCTGATAAGCTGTAGCCTCAATGGGGACAACACAGTGCTTACTCCACCGCTGATTAGAGTAACCTGGGAAAACCAACAGCACATATATAGAACAATGAAAACAGCAACACCTATAACACTGTATTGCACAAAGCTCACAATATATATGGGCTAATTCACTCAACTTACACTGTACACACAACTCAACAAAGACTAATAACAGTGATAGGTATTCTGGAATAACCATGGACTATCTGAGAGAGAAATAAAAAACAACAACAATTTATAGCTCACAAATCTCAACCCACAACAATAACATCCCTTACCAAGGACCAGCCAGTTGTCAAAATGTCATGACCCGCTCCCCGTACCCAAGGGTTAAGCATCGTGATGGCCAGTAACTGAGGTTACCTCCGGCCAATTCTAAAACAGATCAATAAACGCAAGTGGAAGAAATATTTAAATAAGGGTACCAAAATAATCATCGGAGTTTTTATTTTTATTACAAAATTTATTGACCAAAAAGGCCGATATTTACATATAAAAATCATAAAAATACTGTTTGTGTCTATTCCGCAGCCCCGTATCTAAGACTTTCCAAAAGCTATTTCTGAATTGCATATTTCCTGAAAATTGGTAAAAACTATAAGCACATGGCAGAGTGAGAAATATTATACCAAGAGTATGAGGGACACGAAATAACCATGGATCGTTAGTTAGGCCAAAACATTTACATAGACAAATCATTTAAGTAGCAGAAACTGAAATACAGATATTATATAAATATATAACCATAACCACAGTACAGAACAGAACAGAACAGAGGTCACAGAAGTGACAGTCAGAACAGAGGTACGGATTCAAGAGGTGGCTCGTACGGATTCTAGAGGTGACTCCCACAATAGTGTAGCACTTAGCTCCGCACATTACTTTGTTCCGCACAGAATAGAGGTCAATGGATCCATGACAAACAGAGGACCACAAAGTGGTCAAACAGAAGCCAATGGTTATTTAAATCCCCCAAGGCGTGGGACTCCCGTGGTGGTACTTACAAAACATAATTGTATATAAGGTCATAACCAAATATTCTTTAAAAGTAAAACAAACATATCTATGGGTTTCCTTTTAAGCAAATAGGGTTCAGATATAAAACCACGTAACTGAAATATTTATAAAGCATAACTTTTATTAATATACTAATAAAATATAACTTGTATAAAATAGATTTTGGTAAGTCAAAACATATGTAAAATATATTTTGGTGACTCAAGGTATAATATAACTCACCTTAACTTTAATACCTCACCATTTCCTTTAACTGTCAAGGATCCTTTTAACTTTCACCATTTTTTCCTTCTTCCTCTCCTCTCTTTTCTTCTTTCCTTTCTTCTTTCTTTTCTTTCCTTTCTTTTTCTTTCTTCTTTCTGCGGATCACCTCTCCCTATTTATAGAGAGGTGAACGCATTATTCAGCCAACACATGTCCCTCTTCTCAGATTCGATAATTAATTATATAGATTTAATCTTATCCTTAATAGATATTTAAGATAATTATCCTTTGACCCAATATTTTAATATAATTATATAAATAATTTAATTCTTAATAAATTACATTTATCATATACTAACAGTAAATAAATTATTTATTTTAGTATCACACCAATTATTATTCTTATTTATATTATCTATATTATTATTATTTATATTTTGGCCCCTAAACTTTTACTAATTATATTATTTTACAAAATTACGCAAAATAGTATATAATAAATTATATATTTTTCGAACTGAGATTAAATAATATTAATATAAATTTTACAAAATAATTAAAAATTTAAGTTATTACACAAAACCTGCAGGTAAATAAAACAGTTAGCACTCAGTATGTGGCTAACACCACTCAACATTTTTTATTTAGTTGATTTGATAAACCTGTAAAAGAAGAATCTTTAGTGACATCAGTGTGGTGTCATCTAAAGATTCACCCCACATTTTTGTTATGGACTTTTGGCTACCATCTCACTAAATATATTTTGGGTAAATTATATTGACACTTCCTGAGATTTATATTTATTACAATTCCTTCTCTTACCTTTTGGAAATTACATCTCTTTCCCTGTGATTTAAAGTTTCATTACAAATTACTCCCTCAGTTAGTTGATTATTAAGTCAAATAATAGATTTTGCTGATGTCAGCAATTTAATTTTTTTAAATACCAATTTTGCCCTTTCTGTGTAAATTACATTGACACCCCTCACATTTTAGAAATTACAATCCATTCCCCAAGGTTTAAAGTAGCAATATCAATTACCTCCTCGGTTAGTATTAGTTGAAAAAAAAATTCATCGAAAAAAAATTTTAATTGGAAAAAAAATTATTTGAAAAAAAATTTGTTAGTCAAATTTCTAAATTTCTGTTTAAAAATCAACGTAAACTCATTTTTTGAATTTTCATTTTTTTCCTCAAATTTACAAACTCAGACAACCATTTATAAACCAAAAAAATTATCAAACAAATTTTTATGACAGTTTTTTAAATTTTTGTAAATATAAAGTGAAAACTGAAAACAAAATGGATACTAAACACGCCTCAGATGGTAAAAATATCGTAAAATTAACAAATAATTAAATAAGTTACCAACATAAGAAATGACTTATCAAAAGATTCTTAGGCTATGTATGGTTTGATTTTTTGAATTTTTTTTTAAAAAAATTAAAAATTAATTTGATTAAGAAATAAAAAATAAATAATAATTATCATTTTTATATAATTTTTATCTTTCGAGTGGTTGGAAATAATTTTTTACAAATTAAATATATTTCTTCATATTTATTTTTATTAAAATATTATTATTTTTTTAAATGTCAGGGGGGATCCGTATTAAATTGAAACTTCAGGAGGCGTCAATGTAATTTATCCTTTAAGGTATATGTAAACGTTAAAGGTAAATATGTCATTTTAACTTAAAAGTGAACACCGTCAAATAATTACACTGACAAGAGAGGTCAATGTAATTTGCCAAATGTGAAGGAAGAATTATAATAAACATAAATCTCAAGGGATGTCAATGTAATTTATCCATATATTTTTATTTTTATTTTTATTTTTAAAGCAGAGTATTAAGGTAACGAAATTGTTTCAAATGTTCCCGAACGAAAACATCCATCTGTCTTTCTCTCTCCTTTTCTATACATTAGCAAAGTCAATTGGTTGTATTGGAGGATGCACTTTGGATTCGTGGCTTACTATGGTTTTATTTTAATGATTTTATTTATTTATTTATTAAATATTTTTAAAAAAAATAGATAATCTATTTTTAAAATATATTTATTGTTCGCTTTTTAAGACAAATGATGAAATCAAATTCTATATCAATTTAATTTTTTTTTTTCACAACTAATTTACACACAAAAACTTAAAAAATGAATAAATTGAATTATCAAAATGAAACTCTTGATGAACTCGCAAATCCAAATAAAAAAAATAATTAAAAAAATCATTTCTTAAATGTTTTTTTTACACATTTTTATGTAAAAAGTGAAAAAAAAAAAACTAAAAATTGTAATTCTCGACTATCATTTTAGTCTTTTCTTGTGTGCTTAATCTCAACCCTTTAACAAATTGCTTGAATTGGCCTTGAATGAGCACATCCATTTCTTTCTCTCGATCAAATATTATTTATTTTTAAATCTCTCTTACCCTTTATTGCAATACATTCATAATTATTAGATCATTCAAAATCTTAAAATATAAGATAAATTACAAATACATCTCATGAGATTTGTTTAAAATACGAATTGTCTCTTGTGGTTTGGAAAATTACAAATACCTCCCTGTCAGAATTTTTTATTTAACAGAATTAATTAAAAAAGTGAAATTTTCAACTGTTCACCTATACAATAATAAAATTATCTAAATTATTAATTGAAATAAAATTTTGACATTATTAAAAACTATTAATTAACTTGATAATTTATTAATGAAAGGACCTATTTGTTATGAAATTAGAAACCTGAGGAGGCATAATGTAATTTCTACAATCACAGGGGATAATTTGTAATTTAAGTAAACCTCAGAGGGCGTGTTTGTAATTTATCCTGTAATCCTAATACATGATCTAATGAATATGGAAATCTACATCTACAAATTTTATAAGCAAAAGGGAATCTTCGTGAGGAGCATTGTGGGAGCTCCAAAATCTCATAATAAATTTGTGGATTTATTGAATTAAAAAATAAATTTACAAAGTAGTATTAATTAATCCATTAAAGTAATAGTTTTTAAAATATTAATAATTCCATAATTTATAGTTTTCAGAAGGAAAGATAAAAAAAAATAGTCTATATTTTTCCAACCTAATCCTTTTCTACTGATTTTTATTTCCTTTAAAAAAAATTAAAACTTGCTTCTTACTATATTACTATATTATTCATACCATATAATACTACTCTCAAATCTTTAAAATTCATGATAAAAATTAGGGGAATTGACTGGTAAATTCCCTTTTTTGAACTTATGGTGTGGATGGTCCCAAATGTTTTCTTATGCACCATTTGGTCCTCATGTACATTGAATGACTATAATACCATTAAGTTCAAACCCGTGTGGGGGTGTCACAAACGTAACGGATGAATGTGGTTGGGTGACGTGGGTTGTGACGTGAACACAAATAATTTGACACATTTTTTTGTTTTTTTGTTTTTGTTTTTGTGACGTGGGTTGTGACGTGAACACAAGTAATTTTACACAAATTTTTTTTTTTTTTGTGACGTGGATTATGTCACGTTTCGGCTTTCCATCAGTTTGACCCTTTGTTTTCCAATTGCCATTTGTGACGAATCGACGTGAACCTCACCGATTCCCCCGATTCTCGTTCTCAATCTCACCGATTCTGGTACTGTGGTTCCTCACCGATTCACAGTTCTGGTTCTCAATCTCAGTTTTGGTTCCACAGTTGTGGTTCCACACTAGTTCCACAGTTCTGGTTCCATACATACTCACATAACAACAACAAACAAATTAATAGAAATCACAAAAATTAAATAAATCACATATCAAGAAAACACAGTCCAGATCCATGTGTATATCCATAACCATATTTATATGAAAACTGATGAACATCAGAAGATGCTTCACTAATCTCACATCATCCCTTTGGATCATGTGACATGAACATATCGACTTCGATTCGAATCGAATCAAACCCTATCAATTCTTCCATGTTTTTGTATATGATTCTCTCACTCATCATCTCTCACTCCTTCGTCTCTCTCTCTCTCTCTCTCTCTCTCTCTCTCTCTCTCTCTTCACATCAGTTATCAGCTACATCAATGGCGACTGCGACCCCGATCCCGATCCCGATCCCAACCACGTAGAAAGAGGAAAACCATAGTAAATCCCCTGACCCAGAACAACTACAGGACCAACCACCCTCAGATCCTCCTAGCAACGACGCTTCGATCGACGAATCTAAGACCATTGAAGACTCCCCTGTCACCGAAGCTTCAACCGACGTCAAGAACAACGACGAAAACGATGTTTCCGATACCAAGAAGAAGATCCGCAGGACCGACGTGGTACACCGAGTTGGTACAACGTGGTATTACATATATAAAAAAAAATATGGATCCGAATTACCAAACGTGGATCAGAAACGTATCCCAATATACCAAACGTGGATTAGAAACGAATTACCCAAAAACATGGATCCGAATTACCAAACGTGGATCAGAAACGTATCCCACAAAATCTGCATTCAATCCCAATATACATCTGTTAAGAAAAAACAAAAGAGGGTCAAATCCGTCCACACACACATCAAATAAATTTAAAACGGGACCTGGTTGTCCATAAAACGTACCAAACAGGACTTGTGAATCCAAGAGAATGAATGTGGGACTAGATGGAGTAATAGATTGGTAAATAGGACTTTCTGATAATTTCCCCTAAATTAAGAAGCTTCAAAAATATTTTGATTTAATTACACACATTTAATTTCTTTTGTACAATTTTTTTTTCTTTTTTGATTTGTTTTGTACACTCATATGTACTAATATTTATGCCTAAATTATAAATTTTTTAATACATATGATGGGTGTTAAAAGAAATTAAGTTTGTATGATTATAAGCACCCTTTCTATTAGCCACATTCATTGATTTTCTTTTCAGAAAAAAAAAAAAAAGAAAAAAAACAAAACAAAATTCTATATCTCATCAATTTAATTCTTTAGTTAATGAAATTTTCACACTTCTAAAAGATAATTTTTTTTAGTGTTTTTTTATAATGGTAACTTCATTTCACAAATAATTAATTATTTTTAAAATATTAAAAAATTTACGTGAAAATTTGTATTAAATAACAATTTAATAAAATTTAAATTAAAAATTATGATTTGTTTTGAGACTTCACTTCTTTGATCAAATTCTATACTAAAAATAAAATCTATAAACTAGCTTAATCTGATCTTAAATAGTTATTTTAGATATAAATATAATTTAATATTAGACACATTTTAAGAATAAATATATAATTTTTTAGTTGAAGTTTTAGAATATTAATAAATATGCTAAATATATATATATATATTCATATTTTTTATTATTTTAGTTATAAAAAAATTTTACAATGTTTTTATCATTTTAAAAAAATAAATAAGGGGGCACTGTGATGGTTGGGCATGAACCAAAATGATAATTTAAAAATTAGATTGATGTATAGCATAAAAATTAACCAAATCTATTTTCTACACTGTTTTAATATTTTATCAAGTATTAGCTCATACCTATCACAACTTAACAAATTATTAAACATAAGCTTAAATTGATTATTATTAACTGTTTTCACTAATTAACTAATCAGTTTTTAAATCGAGCCCAAGGTAAAACTAGAACAATCTCTATATTTTAGGTCGACCCAGTATTATATAATTTTTTCATACATAAATATACTTAATTATTTGTGTAAGAATTTTTAATATAAATATATAAATTTTTTACAATAAATAAATAAATATGCCAAAAATATACACATAACAACCCTCATTCTTGTCTTAGTCTTGCTCATATAAATTTACATGATTTTGGTTTGTTAAACTTGTATATGTAGAATTTGATTTGTTTTGCTTAAGCAGAGGTTCCTGCCTATTTTGGTGCTATTATGTTTTGCTTAAATGTTATGTGCATGCTTTGTTTCTTGCTCCGTGTGTTGAACCTAAGCTATCTATCTTTGCTACCTCACGCTTAGGTCACACCTTTGAATCTCTTACACTTAGGTTATTGAGCGTTAACACCTAGGATCATCTTGGAACCATTTTGGTTGACCTTCACCTTCACCTTCACACTGGCATCTAGGCCGAGATGTGTATCATCTAGGCTGAGATGTTTATCATCTAGGCATCCGAGATCCTTGATCCTTGAACCTTGCAACCTTGTTGTGCACCTTAGCCAACACCTAGCAATCTTGTGCCTTGACTTGTATAACCTAGGTCGAGGTATGTCACACCTAGGCCAAGTGCCACTTCTCCTAGCCGAGGTCAGAGAGACTTTACCTGTCCGAAGCCTATGTTTTGATCCAGGATCATTGCCTTGTCAGAGTGCCCATGCTACCTTACTGGTTATATACACTTTGACCTACTCTTGTCCTTTTATTCTGGTACCTTTTTGAGGAGATTTGATTAGATAGTGCCATGTGTCCCAGTAGTGGGTATTAGTCAGTCAGCCATTGAGAAACCCATATCATTGCCATATCTTTGCCTTGTAGAGAGAGAAGTTTTAGGAAGAAGAAGAAGTTCTTAGAGTAAGAACTAGATTTTCAAGCTTGATTTTCATACCTTGAACCGTTGGATTTGCGTTTTGAAGTTAGATTCTTAATCTACTCTTGTTGTTCTTTATGTTAATCTGATCACATTGCATGATCTAGCATGATTCATGAGTCATGCATTAATTTAAAGTTTTGTTTTAGAGAAAGAAAGTGATATTCTTATGTTATTGAAAGAAAACCATGTTTTGATCCAAAAGTTTATATCAAGTTCTATGTTTTCGTGTTTGTTCTTATGAAATCTTCAAGTATGTGTACCCAGGTCCATGATTTTGAACTCTTATCATGAAATCCTAGATTTTGAATAAAAACTTATGATTCTAGCATTCATGTTCTTCATGTTCATGTTTCTCAAAAGGAAACCTAGATTTCTAGACTTCCCATTTCTCTAAGTGTGGTCACTGAGACCCACTCCTCCAGACCTCACACCTAAGCCAACCACTGCACACCTAGGCCGACCATAGTAAACTTTTGCCGGCACCTTGTAACATCTCACCAGGCAGCCCCACACCTAGGCCAAGGAAACCACACCTCGGCCAAGAGGTGTAGAACCTCGGCTAAGACCCCCTAAGTTCACCCAGCTAGGCCATTTCGGCCCAGCTCATCTCTGTGCATCCATTCCGAGACTTGGTTTGTACCCAGCATACTTTTCCAAGAAGAGAAACATTGATTTAACTCCCAACACATGTTTTGCTTTGTTTTGACTTGGTTTCAGAAAGAAATGACGGGATCTATTTTACTTATTTGAAACTTGTTTTGAGAGTGCATTGCATACCTATCTCTGAGCATCTTTTCTTGTCTTCTTAAAATGCATTCAGTGAACTTTTCTATGTGATTGTAGTTCTTGGATCTTTGCCTTAATCCCTACATCCGAAAAGCTATTGTAAGTGGTATTTTTAATAAAACTATGTTATAATGTTTTGAATAAAAGTTTTGCTTTGTTTTGAAAAAGTATTTGATCAAGCACGAATGATTATCCCTTAGTTTTTGTATCAAGTGTTATATTTGTTTTGATGACATTTGTGGAAAGTCCTTAGTGCTAGGGGACTATAATGCAACTAGTACTTTTGTTTGAGATATCTCTCTTTCTACCAACAGCTTCGGCAGGTGGGCTTGTCTAATCGATTTCGGGTCGATTATTCCTTTGTTTTGTCAGGAATGTCATCCTTTGTATTATGTAGATGTTAGTAAACATCCCAAAAAGCTTTGAAAGACTTTGATTGATGGATTTGGTTCATCCCTTATTTTGTTACAAGTTATGATATGTATGGTTTTTGCAAAATCTCGGATAT
This sequence comes from Camellia granthamiana, assembly GCA_036172215.1. Lineage (NCBI taxonomy): Eukaryota > Viridiplantae > Streptophyta > Magnoliopsida > Ericales > Theaceae > Camellia > Camellia granthamiana. The sequence goes on along the minus strand of CM069908.1, from coordinate 28,135,837 downwards.
CATCTATTCAAACCTTTATTACTTATATCGTTCATTGAGTTTTTCAGTTCACCCCTCTCCTTTATGTATATATGTAAGTGATGATCAAGAAGGCGATGTCGTCTAAGCCTTATGTGGAAGATGTTTTGGTTCTTGTTTTTGTAGTATCTTGAAGATCATGCTTCTTAGTTTTGTAAATCAATTGTTTGTATGTTTGAGCTTGAGCAACCTTGTGATCAAGATGCTAATATGTATGTCATTTCATTTAATCTATGCACGGCTCTTATGGCCTAACTAGATTTGAATTTATTGATTCCGTACATATAAGTCCCATATGTGCACTTTGTTTGTGTAAATCTTTGTAAGTTGGCCTTCGATAATCTCGGATTACTGGCCATCACGGCATCATTTTATTAGGGCCAGAATGGGGTTGTGACAATACATACATTTTCTTATTTTTAGATTTGAATTTATTGCTTCTATACATGTAAGCCCCATATGTGCACTTTGTTTGTATAAATCTTTGTAAGTTGGCCTTCGGTAATCTCGGAGACAATACATACATTTTCTTATTTTTTTTATAAAATATAATCATAATATATTTACTGATTTAAAAATAAAAAATAAAAAAATTAGTAGGTTAAGTGATCATGAATTGGGTACAAATGAAGATAATTCTCCAAGAATTTAATTGTTGGCATAAAATTGATCTTCATCTAACTTTTAAACCATTTTTAATATTTAATGTCAATACTCTCCCTCAAATTAGTTCACAATATTCAAAACCTAAAAAATTATAATATAATTTAAACATAAAATTTAAATTGATTATTATCAGCTATTTTTATCAATTGATTGATCAAAATTTTAAATCAGTTCCAAAGTGTGGTTACAACAATGCTCTTATTTTAGGTTAACCTTGGATAGTTTTTTCACACATAGATACACTTAACTATTCATGTAATAATTTTAAATATAAACATAAAATTCTATCAAAGTTTTAATTTTTTTAATAACTATGCATAAACATGTACATATTTATTATTTTATTATAAAAATACTAACATATATTTATTCACTAATTTAATAAATAAATGAGTTAAGTAGTTCATGTTTAGGCATAAACTAAGACAATTCTCTAATGATTAGATCATGGTCAAGTTGAGATAAATGTTGAGTTAATTAAATTATATCACTTTTAGTTTCTAGCACAATTATAAATTTTCAAGCCAACTCTTATATATTTATTATAAAACAATACCAATATATATTTATTCACCAATTTAATAAAATAAATGAGTTAAGTGGTTTATATTTAGACATAGACAAAGACAATTATCTAATAATTAGGTTATGTCCAAATTGAGAAAAATGTTGAGTCATTATATCACTTTTAGTGTTTAGCACAACTATAAATTCTCAATAATTTTAAATATAAATATAAAATTTTATCAAAATTTTAATTTTTTAATAACTATGCATAAACATGTACATATTTATTATTTTATTATAAAAAATACTAACATATATTTATTCACCAATTTAATAAATAAATGAGTTAAGTGGTTCATGTTTAGGCATAGACTAAGACAATTCTCTAATGATTAGATTATGGCCAAGTTGAGATAAATGTTAAGTCAGTTAGATTATGTCACTTTTAACGTCTATCACAACTATAAATTCTTAAACCAACTCTTATATATTTTATTATAAAAAATACTAATATATATTTATTCATCAATTTAATAAATAAATGAGTTAAGTGGTTCATGCTTAGATATAGATTAAGACAATTCTCTAATAATTAGGTCATGGCCAAGTTGAGATAAATATTGAGTCCATTAGATTATATCACTTTTAGTGTATACCACAACTATAAATCCTCAATAATTGTAAATATAAATATAAAATTTTATCAAAGTTTTAATTTTCTTAATAATTATGCATAAACATGTACATATATTTTGTTATTTTATTATAAAAAATACTAACATATATTTATTCACCAATTTAATAAATAAATGAGTTAAGCGGTTCATATTTAGTAATAGATAATGATTAGGTTATAGCCTAGTTGAGATAAATATTGAGTCGATTAGATTATATCACTTTTAGTATCTAACACAACTATAATTTTTCAAGCCAACTCTTATATATTTTATTATAAAAAATACTAATATATATTTATTCACCAATTTAATAAATAAATGAGTTAAATGGTTCATGGTTAGGTATGAACTAAGATAATTCTCTAATAATTAGGTCATGGCCAAGTTGAGATAAATGTTGAGTCAATTAGATTATGTCACTTTTAGTGTCTAGTACAACTATAAATCCTCAATAATTTTAAATATAAATATAAAATTTTATCAAAATTTTAATTTTTTTAATAACTATACATAAACATGTACATATTTATTATTTTATCATAAAAAATACTAACATATATTTATTCACCAATTTAATAAATAAATGAATTAAGTAGTTCATGCTTAGGCATAAATTAAGACAATTCTCTAACGATTAAGTCATGGCCAAGTTGAAATAAATGTTGAGCCAATTAGATTATGTCATTTTTAGTGTCTAATACAATTATAAATCTCCAAGTCAACTCTTATTCTTTTGTATTCGTGAATTATGACATAGGAGAAGTAAACATATTTTTAAACTTTTACAAAATAGACAATGGATAGTTAATAAACTAACAAATATAATTTATTATATGATTGAGTTATCTCTGATATAAAATAAACTAAATTGTAAAACTTATATAACAAAATGCATTTATGTTTCATTATAAAAATAGTTTTTGTAATTTTATTGCACTTTTCTAAAAATGCATTCTACCATAGTTTATTTATTTCTTATAAATAAATTTTATATTATTATTTAATTTCAAAATATTTAAACCCATACATTGCATGAGTATTATGGTTTATAAAATAATTTAAAAAAATTACACCCGTGCTATGAAGATCCGTTAAGCAAAGGTGAATGAGAGAGAAGAATAAGAAAATGACCCAATGTGAGATGCAAAAAACTAGCCATTGTGAGAAAATCTAAAAATTGTGCTTGGTAGATAAATGCTGATTTCAGGAAAGATAAGAGGATAAGGGCTACTAGTAATTCATTATTTGTCACTTTCATTTTGTTATTCAGTTTTTTGAATTAAACAAATTTTGCTAGATTGAGTTTCACAAAAAAATTATTTAGTTTGTTTGGTTTCAGTTTTTTGAAAACTGAGTTTTTTGTTTTTTGTTTTTTTTAGTGAATATTTTTAAAATTTTAAGCATTTTTTTTTTTACTTTTTTAGATGCACCTTACTTAGATATATCTAAACAGTAAAATATTTGTGAAAAATATTTTAAAAAATTAATAAATACACAAAAATACAAAAAATATACTAATTTTTCATATTTGGTTTGTATTTTTGGTATTTAGTGAATTTTTAAAGATTTTTTTTCACAAAAATTATACTTTTTAAGTGTATTTATATTAGGTGTGTCTAAAAATTAAAAAAAATATTGCTTAAAATATTAAAAAAAATTAGTAAAAACAAAAAAAAATACAAAAAATAAGAAAGTAAAATTTTCTGAAAAGTGTTTTCAAAAAACTGGAAATAAACATGGTGATTATTATTATTGCTATTATATGGCATACTAAACAAACGTAATTGGTAAAAAATAATAATAATAATTATTGAGTTTCACATAATTTATGATATCATCTAATATATAGCAAATTAAAATTGTGAAACCCTTAGAAAATAATAATATATTTATATTTTATCATAGGTGCAGTTTTTGTTCTTAAAAATAAAAATTTAAAAGTGTAATTTTATCATTTATCATAATTTTTATTTAATTTTTACTAATTACATTATAATTCATGTTATTGTTATTTATAAATTAAAACATAGCATTAATGGTAGCAGAAAAAAATCATTAATAAAATTGTGATAAAAATAGTTAAAATTAAATTAATTTTATTTTTTTATTTTAATTTTAAAATTAATTATTAATTTTTTATTTAAAATCGTACATAGTACGAGCATTACGCTAATATTTTAATAAAGGGAATCATAAATTTAAAGACGAAAATATTGATATTCTCTCTCTCTCTCCTTTCATGTGTTGTAACCTAACCATCATCAATGGAGCTATGGTAACCCACTAAGCCACTTGTCACTCACAATGATGATGTCCATGTTTCCAATGTGCTTGAACCTCCCAAACCCCATGGTCCTACCACCACCCCAACCAAGATCCACACAATTGGATCATAATGGTCAAACCCACCTTCAATTTCTAACCTCCCATCCCATGCAAACTCACCAAATCTTATAATATTACATGGGAGAGAGTCCAATTGGTAATTATTTTATACATCATGGGATCATCGGATTCCTCTATAGACGGCCAAAGTAGTGATTTTCTTGTCGTTTTGCTCAAAAGCATCACACCAACACAACCTCAATGGTATCAAAGTACTAATCATTCATGTTTATAGCGCATTAATTTGTTAATTATATGTCAACTTGGTGTGTGTCATTGAAAGTGCCCATGGATTGTTCACAAATCACTAGATCACCATTCTACAAAGTCATGATTAATTATTGTAACTTATTGCTCAAGGTCGGCTTGGACTTTTTCTTTTGAGTTAATTAAGATTCCAAAACTTTGCTTTTTCTTAAAATCAACCACTTTGGGCGAGTTGTATGAAATCAATTGAAATAAGGTTTTAGAATATGCTCATAATTCAATATTTTGATTTTTTTTTTTATTTTTAAAATTCCTTTTGTACCATGGTTTGCAAAAGTGATCATATGAATTAATCAAATCTTAAAAGAATAATATTGAAGCGTGAGAGGAGATAAATGATTTAAATTCACATTTAGGGCATGTTTGATTTCTAATTAAAAAAATGAGAATTGAATTAGTTATTGCGGAAGTCATTTATCTCACATTTGGTTGCATAATTTGAGACGGGATAGTATGTTAGATAAGATATGACACTATAGCCTATTGGAATGGAATAACTTATTCTCATTTGGATTGAGATATAGTAGGAGGATAAAAAAATTATAAGAAAATAAAAATAATAAAGCATACGATAATGTTATCAAATCTCGGCCTTCCTAAATATGAGATATGACAGTATAGCCTATTGGAATGGAATAACTTATTCTCATTTGGATTGAGATATAGTAGGAGGATAAAAAAATGATAAGAAAATAAAAATAATAAAGCATACGATAATGTTATCAAATCTCGGCCTTCCTAAATATGAGATATGACAATATATGTTATTTTTCACTTTTTTTTCCTATATCTTGCCTATTATTCCATCACTTATCTCAAATTTCCTCTTTACTTATCCTATTGACTCATTATCTCTCACTTATTCCAGTAATATTCTTATTATCTATCCTTTTATAACGTTTAGCTATCAGATATACAATAAGGTTAGAGTGATAACATTTTAGTATCATATTTGAAAAGTAATATCACAAATAACTTACTAAATATGATGAGCCTTATTTAAAAAATATCAACATTAATATTTTGTGAATCCATCAAATAATATAGTTATTACTATATGATTATTTGCATGCATTATTACAACAATATTAACATGCCATTAATGTTCTCTATTATATAAAAATAAATAAATTAGAATATCATTAAAAAATAGAGATTAACTTCCCTCCAGTCCGTGATCGGACTGGAGCATGCTATTGAGCTAGTAAAAGCCTATCACAGGTCCCGTTTTGATAATTCAAACCGTTCAATATGTAAAAGTCGTCAAGTACTATATGTTTGTAAAAAATCACATTGATCGGATATTGATAGCTATTTCATCTGATCAGTTTACTGTCAACCGTTTATTTTTTCACCGTTTATTTTTTTTTAGACAAAACTGATTTGATTATGTAGTTATCGATATCCGATCAACGTGATTTTTTATAAATATATAGTGCTCGACGAATTCTACACATTGAATTATTTAAATTATCAAAACGGGACCTGTGGTGAATCTCTACGGGACCTGTGGTGAATCTCAAACCGAAGGAAAGCCAAACCTTAAAAAATACACTATTTTGGTATAATAAAATAAGTAGCTAGTTGCCATATAATTTGTGTCTGCCACCAATGCTTGAACTGTGAGATACATAGTTGGCCCATCCACCTAGTGAATGCCCTCAAGAAATCAGACATGACAAAGACCCACCATGCACATTGAAATTGCACCCAAAATTCAAACAAATCAAATGACAAATCCGTAATTAAAATCCATATCCATGGCAATTACTATGCATCAACACCATTATGTGTGTATATACATATAAATAACTCTACTTATAAAAATTTTATATAAAATTCTTTAGCAAAATAATGTGACAGTATCATCAATATTAATAAATATCATTTCATAACAATAATAATGTTATATAATTAAAAAAAATTAAATAAAAAATTATGTCAATAGATTATATTCATTATGAATGTGGCTGGTAAGCCATGAACTTTAAATGTTTCATTTGAGTAGATACATAGCATTTTTTTAGTAGGTATTTTGTCTGTCATGTAATAATTTTGACGCAACTAGGTATTCTATATACAAATTTAATATATTTGTTTAATTTATATAGAATCACTATATATATCTCATGTCACATTTCATCACTTGCATTACTGCCACCCTCATTCATATTCCAAACAAACAACTCCCTCACTCGGTCCAAAAATGCAGGCCAAATCCTGCCATATCATCCCACCACCAATATTCCCAGCATCTCCGGCTAAGTCACTGCCGGCGAACAAAGTTTCTTTTCCTGCTAAAATATCCCGAGCCATCTCAATCACCGCCCCGGGGGACGTAATTTCAACCCAAATCGTCGATGACACGGTGGCCGCATTTTGGGACTACCAATTTCTCTTTGTGTCACAACGGTCAGAAACCGCTGATCCGATCACCCTTCGTGTTGTTGATGGAGCAGTCCCACTGGACTTCCCGTGCGGGACCTATTATCTCACCGGGCCGGGGGTGTTCACCGATGACCACGGCTCCACAGTGCACCCCCTAGACGGTCATGGCTACCTTAGAGCTTTCACAATTGATGGGTTCAAAGGACAGGTCAAATTTATGGCTAAGTACATCAAGACTGAAGCTCAGACCGAGGAGCGGGATCCGCTCACCGGGAGGTGGCGGTTCACGCACCGCGGTCCATTCTCAGTCTTGAAAGGTGGAAAGATGGTTGGGAACACTAAGGTAATGAAAAATGTTGCGAATACTAGTGTGTTGGGGTGGGGAGAGAGGCTGTTTTGCTTGTGGGAGGGTGGTGATCCTTATGAGATTGATTCGAGGAGTTTGGACACCATAGGAAAGTTTGATGTGATCGATGAAGACGGTGATGGCGGTGGTGGAGGTGATGGTAGCGGCGAGTCGGAGATGGCTGGAGAATTGAAGGGTGGTTTCTGGGATGTGGCTGCAACATTGTTGAAACCGATTCTATATGGTATGTATTACATTATGAATTGTTTTTTAATATGTAGACAAACTTGATGATGGGGGTTTGCTTTTAGGACCATATCTTATCCTCTGTCATAGTTTTTTTTCCCTTTTCCCTTCTGATTTTGTTGTGTTTTTCTAAATTATATGCCATCCATTTATATAATTTGACAATTTCAATTTAAAAACAAAATAAAATATCAAAATATCTCAAATTTTTATTTTTTAAACAATGTTAGAGACTCACATTTCGCATCTATAAATGCATCCATAATGATATGACAAATATGGTGGGTCTCATATCATTAAGTGTGTAACCAATCAAAAACTGATCCTTATCATATTATACGGGTTGAATTGTGAAATATTTATGAGGGTCTTAAACATTTTTTTTTTTTCTTAAACTACAGAAAATAATATCATTTTACTTCAACTTCAAGTCTAGCCTGTTATATTGTCAAAATAAGATCATTGTAGATGCATCCATAACCAAAAAAAAAAAAAAAAATTATGATATCATAACTTATTATTAGATATGTAATATATTAAGTCTCGTGTTTTTTTGATAAAAAATTATTATATTATTGAATTTTTTTTTTTTTTTGGGCTATAACTTGACAGGAGTGTTTAACATGCCACCGAAGCGGTTGTTATCCCATTATAAAATAGATGCAGGTAGAGATAGACTTCTTATCCTGTCATGCAATGCAGAGGATATGCTGCTCCCTTGCAGTCATTTTACCTTCTATGGTGAGTAACATGTCTCTCCCAAAATTTAAGAAAAAAATATTTAAAATAATTGTTATTTTTTGATGCTATAAGTGAGCATGTGTATAGTGCAAGTGAAAGTAATGGCATATGACACAATTTTCACTTGTTTAGATTTGTACCTTCTTAAAAATGCAATTGTTATGAATTGTTTTCGCTTAAATATAATTTTTTTTTAAAATTTATTTTGCATGTGACTTATACTGCACTAAATTTTAATTTATACTTTGTAGATATTTTGTAAATACATAGCATTTCTGATAAGAAAATGATGCAAAAAAAAATAAAATTTTTTTATAAAAATGCCTTATCCAAAGTGATATAAATGTGATATTATTGAAATTATTAGTCACGTGATTCACTCTATAATAATTATGTTGGTGTTGTTAGGGAAAATATAAATTTTCCCATAAGTAAATCAATCAATGGGAATAAAAATTAATGCGGAAAAATTAAATCAAAAGCAACACAAGAATTTTTACGTAGTTCCCTTAATGTGAGATACGTCCACGAGATCAAAATCCGATTCCACTATCAACCAAAAAATTTCTAAACGATTACAAACGAGACACAAATGATCTCACAAACCGTCCTTAGGTGAATTCCAAATAATCACAAATAAATAAAGAAGAAAGACCTCACCAAATAGATGAATAAAAATCTTTATAACCAAAGTTGAAAAATATCTAAAATAATAACTCAAATTAACTTCACCACACCAGCCGAAACGAAGTAAAGAAAATTCCACACAGCAGCAGCCGAATAATAGTGCTTTGGAAGAACAAAACTTGAATCAATTTGTAGCACACTTACCAAGGATGAATAATCAAATAGATGCTGCCTCACTCTAATCTTTCCGAAGACTAAAACAATATATATATTATTGAGTCTTGGGTCTTTTATCAAAATCCTAGTTGTTACCAAATTGAATTGAGTCTCCACAAATTAGATATAGGCCCTGTTTGGTAGAGCTGTGGGAAAGTACTTATAGCTTATGTATAAACAGCTTATAACTTATAACTATGAATATAAGCTGATTTTTGACTTATAAATTAAGCATCTCCTGCCCCACTCAAAGAATAAGCTGATTTCTGACTTCCAAAAAGTTATAAGCTATAAGCTAAACCAAACACATCAAAATAGCTTAAATTAAGCTGAAAGCTGAAATAAGCAGCTTTTAAGCTGCACCAAACAGGTACATAATATATTAAAAATATATTATAACCAATCCCAAACCAAATTAAAATTCTTTTTCCAAAATCAATTGGGTCTCAAACTCCAATAAGGAGATATATCCCAACAATTCTCCCCTTATCGACTTAGGTGGAGACATCAACCATACCCGCCAAAATTCGACACTTTAAATGTTTGTTCATCAACAAAGCCTTAATCAACATATCCGAAATATTATCATCTGTGTGAACCTTTTCGAGTTGCAACAATTTCGAATCTAACACATCACGAATCCAATGGTATCTCACATCAATGTGTTTCGATCTCGAATGAAAAGTAGAATTTTTACTCAAGTGAATAGCACATTGACTATCACAATAAAGCACATATTTTTCTTGTTTCAAACCCAACTCTTGCAAAAATTTCTTCAACCATAACTCTTCTTTACAAGTTTCTGTAATGGCAATAAATTCAGCTTCGGTAGTTGAGAGAGCAACACATTTTTGTAATTTAGATTGCCATGCTACAGCTCCCCCCGCAAATGTCATCAAATACCTCGAAGTAGATTTCCTAGAATCAACATCACCAGCCATGTCAAAATCTATGAACCCATCAAGTATCGGTTTACCATCTCCAAAACACAAACACACCTTCAAAGTCCCTCGAAGATACCTTAGAATCCATTTTACCGTTGCCCAATGTTCTTTACCCGAATTAGAGAGAAATCGACTCACTACACCAACGGCATGAGCAATATCCGGCATTGTACAAACCATGGCGTACATCAAAGAACCAACTGCTGAAGCATAAGGAATTTTCAGCATATCTTCCTTGTCTTTTTCACTTGTAGGACATTGATTCAAACTAAGTTTGAAGTGACCCGTAAGTAGACAACTAACAGGCTTTGCTTTATCCATGTTGAACCTCTCAAGAACTTTCTCAATATAGCTTTCTTGAGACAACCAAATCAACCCCTCTTTGCGATCACGAACAATTTTCATACTAAGAATTTGCTTTGTCAGTCCCAAATCTTTCATAGAGACTTGCTCAACTCCAATTTCAACCTGTTAATCATGGTAGAATCTTGACCCACAATTAACATGTCATCAACATAAAGTAAAAGAATAATAAATTTACCATCCGGGAAATTTTTCACAAACACAGAATGGTCCGAAGTGGTTTTAGAAAAACCATTATTCATCATGAAAGAGTCAAATTTTTTGTACCATTGCCGCGGGGGTTGCTTGAGGCCATACAAACTTTTCTTCAATTTGCAAACAAATTTTTCTTTCCCTTTCTCTACAAAACCTTCCGGTTGCTCCATGTAAATTTCTTCTTCAAGGTCACCATGAAGAAATGCAGTCTTCACATCAAGTTGTTCAATTTCAAAGTTCATACTTGCAGCCATGCCAAGTACAACCCGAATAGAAGACATCTTCACAACCGGCGAAAAAATCTCATCAAAGTCAATGCCTTTCTTTTGCTCGAAGCCTTTCACAACAAGACGTGCCTTGTACCTTAGATTTTTGTCATAATTCTTCAATTTGAAGACCCACTTATTTTTCATAATTTTCCTCTCCTTAGGTAACTTCACTAAATCATAAGTGTGATTTTCAAGTAAGGAATTCATCTCTTCTTCCATGACCTTTTTCCAATCATTTTTCTTTGCATGCTCAATTGCTTCTTAGTAACTCTCAAGCTCCCTTTGATCAAAAATCAACACAAATTCATTGGGATAATACTTTCTTGAAGGTTGCCGGTCCCTTGTAGATTTCCTCAACTCAAGTTGTGGTGATGGTTCTTGAGTTGGATGCTCTTCCTTAATTTCAAGCTCAATTTCATTAGGATTAGAATCATCCTCCACATCTTCAATAGGTGGCTGCACATCTCCCCCATTTTCATCATCAACTGAAGATGAAAGAGATGGATCCATGTCAATGAGATCACTAGTTTTTTGCTCCGGTTGATTACCTTTGCCAAAGTCTTCAATTGTTTGGTTTTCAAGAAACACAACATCACGGCTTCGAATGACTTTTTTGTCGACCGGATCCCACAATATATACCCGAATTCATCACGCCCATAGACAAGAAAAATACATTGTCTTGACTTACTATCAAGCTTGGACCTCTCATCATTTAGAATGTGAACAAAGGCTCGACAACCAAACACTCTCAAGTGTTCATAAGACACATCTTTACCGGTCTAAACTCTTTCTAGAACATCACCATTCAAAGGATAGGAAGGAGACAAATTGATCACGTCAACCGCTGTCTTCATTGCCTCACCCCAAAAGGATCTTGGCAATTTAGCTTGTGAAAGCAAACACCTTGTTCTTTCCACAATGGTGCGGTTCATCCTCTCAACAACCCCATTTTGTTGAGAAGTCTTCTTAACTATCTTTTGGTGCCGAATACCTTGGCTGCGACAATACTCATCAAATGGCCCAATGAATTCACCACCATTGTCTGATCGGATGCACTTCAATTTCTGCCATGTTTTTCTTTCAACCATGGCCTAAAAATGCTTAACTACTTCTAGAACTTGATCTTTAGTTTTTAGTAGAAAAACCCAATCTTTCCTTGAATAATCATCAATGAAAGTAACAAAATAAAGTGCACCACATTGTGTTCTAACTTTTAAAGGACCACAAACATCCGAATGAATCAACTCCAATATATTTTCTTTTCTAGAAGCAACATTTTTATGAAAAAAAACTCTATGTTGTTTACCCGCCAAACAATGAACACAAGTTTAAGATGTGTACCTTTCAAACCAGGTAGAAGCTCTTTCTTGAACAAAACTTGTAGGCCCTTTTCACTCATATAGCCAAGCCGCTTGTGCCACAATTCGGTAGAAGTATCATCTTCAAGTGCATTGACAACACCTTTACAAATTTTTCCTTGCATCGAATAAAGTGTATGAGTCTTCTTGCACTTAGCCACCACCAAAGAACCCTTTGTGAGCTTCCATATTTCATCACCAAATTTGTTGTTGAAGCCTTCATCATCTAGCTTCCCAGTAGAGATCAAATTGAGGCGAATGTTGGGAACATGCCTCACATCTTTAAGCAACAACTTGTAGCCCAAATTTGTTTCCAAGCAAACATCACCCATGCCAATAATCTTGGACAAACCTTCATTACCCATTCGAACAGAACCATAATCTCCTTTGGTGTAGGTAGTGAAGAAATCAACTTGACAAGTCACATGAAAAGAAGTACCGGAATCAATCACCCAATTGCTCTCTTGGCCCACAAAATTGATACAATCATCTTCACAAACGACCATGAGATCACTATTGGTAGTAACTGTCGTTGTGTCTTCTTGCTTTTTATCCACACTTTTGTCATGCATTTTCTCCTTGTTCTTGAGTTTTCGGCATTCCCACTTCATGTGCCATTTCTCATGGCAATAGTAACACTCAATGTCTTTCTTTGAAAAAGAACAATCTCTTGATTTGTCACGGCTTTGATCACGACCATGAGGAGTCTTACTCCTCCCCATTGTTTTGCTTCGGCCTCTCACAACAAATGCTTCTGAATGAGAAGAACCCACTGATTTTCTTTTAGTTTCTTCATTCAACAGGCTACTAGTGACTTGGCTCATTGTGACAACTCCATCGGGCGCTGAATTACTAACGGTCACAACCAAAGTCTCCCAACTTTCGGGTAAAGAACTAAGTAGCATCAAAACCTTCAACTAATGATCAAAAACAATTTTCATAAAAGCAAGTTGGTTAACAATACTCTTTATTTCATTCAAATATTCCGGAATAGGGCTGCCCTCTTTATATTTTAAATTAACCAACTTAGGAAACAGAAAAGTTTTATTTGTGGCTGATTTCCTATCATAAAGGCCTTCTAATTTTTTCCATAAATCATGTGCTGAAGTTTCAGTAGCAACATGATGAAATATACTGTCATCAATCCATTGACGGATAACACCAACGGCTTTTCGATTAAGCCTATTCCATTCATCATCTTTCATACCTTCGGGTTTGCCTCTATCACCCTCAATAGGCCCATACAAATCTTTACAAAATAATAGGTCTTCCATTTTAGTTTTCCAAGTTATCCAATTGCTTCCATTGAAGCTAGACATACGACTCACATTTTCCTCCATTGATTTACACAAATAAATAAACTCAAATAAACCGTAAGCTCTGATACCAGTTGTTAGGGAAAATATAAATTTTCCCACTAGTAAATCAATCAATGGGAATAAAAACTAATGAGAAAAAATTAAATCAAAAGCAACACAAGAATTTTTACGTAGTTACCTCAATGTGAGGTACGTCCACGGGATCAAAATCCGATTCCACTATCAACCAAAGAGTTTCCAAACGATTACAAACGAAACACGAATGGTCTCACAAAACCACCCTTAGGTGAATTCCAAATAAACACAAATAAATAAAGAAAAAAGATCTCACCAAATAAATAAACAAAAATCTTTAAAATCAGAGTTGAAGAATACCTAAAATAATAACCCAAATTAACTTCACCACACCAGCCGAAACGTTGTAAAGAAAATTCCACACAACAGCAGCCGAATAATAGTGCTTTGGAAGAACAAAACTTGAATCAATTTGTAACACACTTACCAAGGATGAATAGTCAAATAGCTGCTGCCTCACTCTAATCTTTCAAAAGACTAAAACAATATATATATATATATTATTGAGTCTTGGGTCTTTTATCAAAATCTTAGTTGTTATTAAATTGAATTCGATCTCTACAAATTAGATATAATATATTAAAAACATATTATAACCAATCCCAAATCAAATTATAATTCTTTTTCCAAAATTAATTGGGTCTCATATTTCAATAAAGAGATATACCCCAACAGATGTATCATTGTTTGGGAAGACGATGTTCAAGTCAAAAAGTCATTATAACAAGTCAACTCATTATTTTTATTTTTTTACACAGTTTTTTTGTTTGTATAATATCAAAAAATATTTAAAAAATCAATTTTCAAACAAATTCCAAGCGAGTCATTCCTCGTTCCTAACTAGTAAGGGGGAGTTACATGAGATCTCATAGTAAGATTTCTCATTACGCGGTTAATTTAGATCACAATACAAATAACATTACATACTACTTTGACAATACCTAATAATTATTGGGATAAATTATCAATAGATTTTACTTTAAAATTTATTATCTATTAAGTCCTATTAATAAACTTATCTATCTTTCTTATTTTTATGAATAAATTTACAATAATAAATTTACCAATTAAGACTTATAAATAAATAAATATAATTAATAAGTATCCTTAATTATTGTGCAATCCTTTTGTCTCTTGCGTTTCTACATTTCTTCCTTCCTTTTTTAAGTATAGAATTGACTAAAAAGTAAATATTGGCTTTCTTCTAGCATATCATGTGTGAAAGTGAAGTGGGCAAAGCACTAAATACGATTTTATGTTTATATTCTGTAAATAAAATTTTACAAAGTAAATGCAGCCTATAAATAATGACAAAAGTAATGTTGTTGACAAGGAATGCACCTCATTATAATAACAAGAAAAATATTATATGTCTTAAATTTTCTATTAAATAAATAATTAAATGTCTCATTTAGGTGTAGAGTTCATAAAATTGTAAATCCCACACTCATGTGAGACATTTGGTCATTTATTTAGTAGAAAATTTAGTTCCACTAATATTATCCTAATAACAATTCCAAAAAGGAGGTCGTTCCCTTCCATTGTAAAATTTGGATTGGAGAATGCTATTTGGGTTCGTGAGACTCACCACAGATTTCGTTTTAATAATCTGAATTGTTCATTTTGTTGAATACTTCATGTATTTTATCTGTACAAAAAGTTAGATTGATCTGATAATTGTAACCTGTTCATTTACTATATTTTTCACCTAAAAAATAGACGAAAATTATGTTTTTAAAAATAAATCATTAATTTTTTTTTATAACAAATGCAATAAATTGAACAAGTTATATTTACCAGATCGACCTAATTTTTTTATGGATGAAATATATGAAGTGTCCGACAAAATGAATTATTCAAATCATCAAAATAGGGCCTGTAATGGATCCCACTATCCCAAACAATGCCCTCCAATCTAGATTTTGACTGGAAGGATCCTATTCCTTTAAAAAAAAATGATCAACGCATTTATATAGTGTAATGTTATATATAAATAAATTTTTTTAATATAAAATTTGGTAATAAAACTCGCACTAACAAATACAAAAAACACTATGGTGCACACCTTTCATATGCACCTTACAATTAAAAAGAAAAATGACTTAACTTTAATTTTCTGAGTTATAACTAAAAAAAAGAAGAAAAAAAATGTCATAATTAAACATAACGTGAGGCATAATTAAAGAACTCATGAGTCGAAACTAAAATAATGTCATAATTAAAGAAAAAAATTAGTCATAACTAAACAAAAAATGATATAATTAAAAGTACATATGATATACTTATTTTAAAGAGCTGTATATTAGAATTTTCTAATAAATACATATAACATTTATTATATTTATCTCTAGCCAGTGACAAGAAAATTTACTAAAAAATCAATTTGTGTACAACATTTTCATTTTATTTAATCTAAACTAATGTTGCAAACACACATGTTCTCTTCATTTATTTCCGACCGAGGGCCCCGTGTGAACCAATAGACATATAACACTCACTTGTATATATCAAGTAAAACAAAATGTTAAAAAAAAACGGTTTTGTTTAATATAATTTTTTTTTTGGGCAAATTATTACAGTAGTTCTCATATTTTATTCCTTATGTTATTTTAATTCTTATAATTTTAATTGATTTAATTTTAATTATGAATTTATGACTTTATTTCAATTTAGTACAATTGATTACAACTCTTAGTTTTTATATATATATATATATAATATACATATAAGTGGCATGTATCATATTTGTAAAAGCAAAATTATAAAGTTGCTTAACTTAGTGAGTTAACTTCAGCTGATTCAATGACTATTTTTTGTCAAAAAATGCTAATAGCATTATTAACTGGACCAAATTAACACAAAATTTAAAATTACGGATCAAGATTGAACTAATTAAAAATGTAAGGATCAAAATGACACAATAAACAAAATATAGAAACCACCGATATAATTTATCGAAATTTTTTTAGTGCATAAAATTTGATTATGAACATAACTCTCTCACACATAAAACATGACGTATCATATCTACGGATCATATCTGATATGAGAGGATATAAACTCATAATCAATTCTTACCTTGTATTTTTTGAAGGGTATGATGCTTTTTAAAAAATATTTGAAAAATGACCGCAGTACCTTTGGCTTGAATGAAAAATATTAATTTTTTGTTTCTCACTCAATAATTCAATTTATTTATTTATTTTTGCAGAATTTGATTCAAATTTTAAGATGGTACAGAAGAAAGAATTCAACATCCCAGATCACCTAATGATCCATGACTGGGCATTTACAGACTCTCACTACATATTATTTGGCAATCGCATCAAGCTTGATATAACTGGTAATTAATAGTTTAACATACACACAAGCAAAAACACTATTTGATAAAAAAGAAATCATATGGTACATAATCTTTAATGGGTGTGTATTATATGTACCTTATTATCTGTTTTTATTATATGTATTACGTATTTTTATGATAAATATTATATATTTTTCTGGTAAGAGTTATGATAATTTGTGGTTGAAAATTAAAGTTAGGCATTTCTATAGTAATGTTATGTATTTTGTGATATTATTACATATTTGGTAGTTAGAAAATGTTTAGATAAAAAAATATATAACATTACTTAAAAATGTGCAATATTATCACAAAATGCGTAATTTCATTTCTCTATGACAAATTGTTGTAACTCTTATAGAAAAATATATAACATTTATCAAAAAAAATATGTAACAGATACTACAAAAACATGTAACAGGTTCATATGGTACGCTCTCTTAGAAGGATGTGTATCATAATATTTCCCTAGATAAAAATATAAGTATTGGTATTCTCTTTGGTTGAAGAGCGAGTTGTTGTCTTTTCATTGGGTTAGGATTTGGTTCGATGATTTGAATTGTTGATTTGGAGAAATAGATATTGTACGAGAGCGAAACAATTTTCTCGTATAATCTTGTTGATCAAGTTTGCACTCCTTCAAACGTCGTCGCTTTGCCACCTGAAAACACAAACGTGAGTTAACCGGCGAATGTGTGCCGGATACCTCTCCGATGCCTAAGTCAGCAAAATAGACAAATAAACAAAGGCTCTGTGTATTCGAGAATCAAAATTGTGTTACCTCTACATAGGTTATGTTGTGAGCTTTTATAGGTTCCACATAGCACAATCCTAATAGGACTCTTATTCCTCCATGTAGAGTCCTCCTAGAAATCACACTCCTAAAAGATAATGTTTATCCTTCAACACCCCCTCACTGCTTAAACCAAGTGAGATGGTTTTACCTCGGTGAAATGACAATATAACCGAGCTAATAATATCTCTTTGTCATACTCAATCCAGTACCTTCACATGCAACTCATAGCTCAGCTTTTGTTCACTTGTACCTCGGTTTTGTCGGTTGAGACCGAGCTAACTACAGCAAGCTCTAACCGCGCTAACCAGAGCAAGATCCACCATAAGAAGCCATAATACCTCGGTTTCAAATACTATGACCGAGCTAATTACCACTCCGACCGGGGTGACTGAGCTAACTACAAGGCCCTTTTTGGACCGAGCTAACTACAAGGCCCTTTCACTCAGCCTTTTTTACTGCGGCCCACAGAACGGCCCATTACCACGCCTTGGCCTAGCTCGGCCCTAATGCACATAAAAACCCCCTCTCAGATATGTTATTCTCAAAATTATGTTTGTCGTTTATTATTTTTAAAAAATAATACAATTTGATCATGTGGCAATAATTGTATTGTAAAATAAATTTAATTTTTTTGCATAAATGATACTTTTCATATGATCCTACAAAATAAATAATTTAAATCATTGAGTTAGGTCCCGTAGTGAACCTACCAACAGTCCACCATACGCTCTACTTGGGAGAATTACCAACTAAAGAGAATCTTCTTCCTAAATCGTTTAGATGGACATGTGAATCTCACTACAAGTCCTATTTTAATGATCTAATTTGTTCATTTTGTTAGTCTCTCTATATTGATCGTTCACAAGAAAAATCAAATTGGTTCATTAACGATAGATACCTGTCAATTATTTTTTGAAAAAAAACGTAATGAAATGAAAAATATCGGATGGACCTAATTTTTTTCCATAGATAATATACATAGAAGACTTATGAAAATCAATAGTTTAAATTATCGAAATGAAACCATGGGTAGGGTAGGGCTCATGAACCCGACAAATTTGAACTCAAGAGAAGCATAACCCTTATCCGAGATAGAAAAATATACCGACCCATAAAAAATGCCCATAAGTTTATGGAGAAAGTGAGTTTATGGTGGAAATTAAGGTTCCTATTAACAATGAATCTAATCTACACAATTCAAATTTTGAATAATTTATATGTAAGTATTTTTGTTTTTGTTTTTCTGAGTTCATAGCATTCCTAGTGCAGGATCAATGGCAGCAGTGTTTGGGTTGTCGCCGATGATATCGGCATTGGCAGTGAACCCTAGCAAACCTACTTCTCCCATTTATTTGCTCCCTCGCTCTCCTCCTACTTCTAGTAATGAACTCAACAATGGCAATGAGAGAGATTGGAGAGTCCCTATTGAAGCTCCTTCCCAGATGTGGGTTCTTCATGTTGGCAATGCTTTTGAAAACAGAGATGATAACAATGCCAATTCTCAAATTCACATTCAAGCCAGTGTTTGCTCTTATCGCTGGTTCAACTTCCAGAAAATGTTCGGTAATTTTTCTTCTAAAATTCAAAATAAGTAGGATAAATTACAAATATTCCTGAAATTTGCTTAAAATACAAATTGTTCTCTGTAGTTTTGAAAATATTATCCCGCCCCTTGAAATTTCAAATTTCATAACAAATAGCCATTTTTATTAATAAATCATTAAGTCAATTAATAGTTTTTAATGATATCAAAATTTTATTTCAATTAATAATTCAAGTAATTTTATTATTATATAAGAAAGTAGTTAGAAATTTTATCTTTTCAATTAATTCTATTAAATAAAAAATTTTAACAAATGAATATTTGTAATTTTTCAAACCACAAAAGATAATTCGTATTTTAAAAATCTCAAGAGATGTATTTATAATTTATCCAAAAAATAATAGACAAATTATATACGTGGTCCCTCTAGTTTATTTTTTGTGCAAATTTATTATAATTTTAAGCTAAATTATAAATATACACCATGAGGTTTTCTTAAAATGTGGATTGGCTACTGTATTTTTGTAAATTACATCACGTCCCTTCAAATTTCTAACTATGTAATAAATGATCAATTTTATTAATAAATTATCAAGTCAATTAATAGTTTTTAATAATGTTAGAAACATATTTCAATTAACTATTCATGTAATTTTATTGTTATATAGGAAAGTAGTTAGAAATTTTATTTTTTTGTTAATTATGTTAAATAAAAAAATTCTAATAAGGGGATGTTTGTAATTGCCATAATCACATAGGAAAAATCGTATTTTAAGTAAATTTTAGGAGTATATTTGTAATTTACCATAGTTTTAATTATCACCCCCAACAAATCAAGGTTTTATTTTAAAAAAATTTAAGAACGAAATCACTAAATATTTTAGTTGTCAAAAGTGACATTGTTTTATTTTTGGCAAAAAAATTGAGTATTTAGTAATGAATTACTATATTTTTGGGAGAAAAATTGTTGTCTCAAAAATATATAGGGGGATTTATTAGGAAATCCTTTTTTAAATACTTGTATCTCAATTAATTCATAACATATTCTTGTATTGCAATAAGACCTATTATTTAAATATTTGATCCGCCAAATCCTAATTATCATATTTAAGGTATTTTATAGACAATTTTACCTTTACAAATATTTTTTGAATGTTTAAAAACATAGTGATGTGAACATTCATATATATATATTTTTATAGATTTGGTTTGAACATGCATATTTGACGGTGTGAATGTTTATATCATGGAACATTCATTGTCAATGTAAATATTATTAGGGGTATTTTGATAACTATGTCACCCATAAAATTTATTGGAACATAAAGAAAATAATTTGGACTACGTAGAATATAAGTAGATAAAGAAGAATTTATGAATAAATGTCCTAAATAAATATTTTTTGACAGCAAATTATTTTGTCCCAAACTACATTTATTAGCGTCTTTGGTAATGTTAGAATTATTTTTTGTTTGTGTCGCAACAGGATATGATTGGCAGAGTGGTAAACTAGACCCTTCCATGATGAATCGAAAAGAAGAGAACTTATTGCCTCACCTTGTTCGGGTTCTCTCTCTCACTCTCCACATCAACTCAAAGCAATTTGATTCTTTTAATTTTAAAAACTTTTCAGAATTAAATTTATACGGTAATATAAACTTGATTTGGTAGGGACTACACATTCCATGTTTTGAAACATTTCTACATATTTTTTCTATAAGTACATAAACGGATACATACAAATGAAATTTGCAAAACTTATTTTACAAACCATGAGGCTAGTATGTTATTTTAGTGGGTCACATTTCAAAATCAAAATTTTGTTATTGAATGTCACCATATGTGGTTAAGATTGTGAGGTATTGAATTATATAATTTCGATATACATAAATCTCAAACACATGATTTAATAGTTAAAAGTGAATTGAGACAGAAGAATAAAGAAATTTAAGGACACAAAATCATGTACCCACAAAATTTATCATTCTTCTACATGCACAGAATCCGATTCGATTCAGTGAAAGAATTGTGTTGGGTTGCATGATCAAATTCAGTACATTTAAAATTTTCCCAAGATTTATCCCAAAAGGTCATCAAATTTTTGGGCCTTTGCATCTATTGCCAAGAAATTAAAGAGGGTTTGGGGACTTACCTTTTTAGCTAATTAGCTAAAAAGTGCCAAAAAGCCAACCACTCATACTAAAAAATCAAAGATTCTCTTTTCTCTCTACTTTTTGCACATCTTTTCGTAATTAGCCAAAAAGTCATCCCAAACATACAAGTTTTTTTTACCTACCTTTTTAGCCAAATAGCCAAAAAGTTACTAAATTAGCATGTTCCCAAACGAGGCCTTAATTAGAGTATAAGCTAGATTTGTCTACATTAATGCAGGTGTCAATCAACTTGGATGCAAATGGTGAATGCCAAGAATGTTCAGTGAAGTCATTGAATGAGTGGAAAAAAGCATCAGATTTCCCAGTAATAAATCAAGACTACTCAGGTGCCAAAAACACATACATTTATGCAGCAACGACCTCTGGTTCACGCCAAGCATTGCCACATTTCCCATTCGACACAGTGCTGAAACTAAACACTTTGAACAAGTCCATCCACACTTGGTCTGTTGGGAGCAGAAGGTTCATTGGGGAGCCCATTTTTGTCCCCAAAGGAACCCAAGAAGAAGAAGACAATGGCTACATTCTTGTGGTAGAGGTGAGCACATTCAATTTCATAAATCAATTTTTTCATGACACGATATTATCTGTCCTTAAAATTTCTATTTCCAATGCATTTCAGTCAGCTGCACCATCGTGCTTTGAGATTTTCGTATTTGAACATTTTTACTAGATTGTGTAGTTGAAGTGCATTAGGGAGAAGGAATAGAGATTTTGAGACGAGAAGATCCCATACTTAGCACATCCTCTGATAGCACATATTTAAAATTATTAGTCATCGTGTTTACAATCATCAATAATCTATAAATTTTTATTAAACTTGAGTGAAGTGAAAAGACCAAGGGGTTGGCCTAGTGGTTGAGGCGCTTCCTTACTGCTTCCTTACTGCATGTTGTGCCTAGGTCAGGTCTTATCATTGCAAATGTAACTTCCTTTTCCCTATTCTTCGTCCTTCTGTTGACAAAAAAGAAAAAAGAAAAAAAAATATATTTTCAAGGTGGTTTTAACTTTATTTACCAAATGTAGGTATTTACCTTTATTTATTTTAGTGTCAACCCACCATTTATGTTAGTTTTGATTGTTTTAACCTTATTAAAAAGAAGGTTTATATAATTATATCAAACTTCTGGAGGTAATTGTATTTTTCTCAAACCTCAAGGGAGGTGAGTGTAATTTACCATTAAAACAAGAGTGCTACAATTAGCACCCCATCAATTATTTTGGACCTCCTATTTGTTAGCTCTTTTTTTATTAATTTATGACAATAATAACCTCAAAAGAAATTATTAAAAAGGGCATCAATAATTTTGGGACATCCTATCTCACAATTAAGCCCACACACCCATTACATCATGAGTTAGGATTTATAAGAGCACCTACTTCCATCACCACTCATCCATCTTCTCCAAATCCCACTTTCAAAACTTACCCATCTTCAAAATCTTGAAAACCCTTTGGCAACAATATTCTAACGGTAATGATGGCAACCATTTGATTACATTGAAGTTTTTCCAATAATAACAACTCCATGAGACAAGAGGAGTACGACAATAAAAATTTAGAAAAGATTCATAACTTTGATGACTTTCTTAGCTCAAAGGAGATAGGCTTTGTAAGGGTAAGTTTCTTGAAAAAAGTAAAAAAAATAAAAAATAAAAACTGTTCGTCATTTTTTTTGGACTGAACTCCCGAACATATGACTGAAATTTGGGAACACAAGCCCGAATATTGTTTTTTTGTTCGGGAACAGGTAACCAAACATTTCTTAGTTGTTCGGGAACAAATAACCGAAGTTGCAACAGAAGCAGACAAACAAAGGAGGTCGGACCACCCTTGGGTAGTCAACCGATAAGTGAAATCCTACTCAGTTTTGCTCACACAGAGAGCATACAAGTACAGTCAGACCATGGATAAATGACAAAAAATCAATAAGAGAAGTACGAAAGTGGATATGTTGTGTGTGTGAAAAGAGGTAACAGAAAAAAAAAAAAAATCAAACAGATTGATAAATCTTGTAATGAAGTAAAGAAAAAACTTCTTAATCACCACAAATTTTCTCTACTGACTTTGGGTGGTTCCACCGTCGTGGGTTTTGTTAGGATTTTGAGAGACTTTTTGGGAAGTAGGGGGTGTGGGGGTGTGCATTTGAATGAGTGAAATATTTTTACAATGATAATTTTGGTATTATTTGGGGGGATAAAAGAAATTTTAAGAATGTTACAATTCATAAGTGGGGGTCTAAAGTAATGAGAGGTCTAAAATAATTGATGGGTGCTAGTAGCATTACTCTAAAACAATAGGCTTGAACGTAGTTGCCTAATCACATATGCCTAACTATTTACATGTACATTTTGTTTTTGGTTTGAACTATTTAGATGTACTAAAACACCAATGCCATGTGGTTGAGTTTTGCAGTATGCAGTTTCGGCACAAAGATGCTACCTTGTTGTTTTGAGTTCCAAGAAGATTGGGGAAACTGGTGCACTTGTTGCAAGACTTGAAGTTCCCAGATCTTTGAATTTCCCACTTGGTTTTCATGGCTTTTGGGCCCCTTCTTCTACCTCTCTATTTCATAATTAGCAAAATAGTGAAATTTGATCATAGATGTTTTTTTTATTTACATGGGTTGGCCAGCAGTAGGTATGAAGAAAGGGTGAAAATTTGGGAGAATGAAATTCACTTGCACATAGTAAAATTATGCAAGAATGTATTTCATATACTAGGGGTTTAGAGTTTAATTAGATGATCATTTTAAACAAGTTACATAGTTTGATTTAATTATTTTACAAAACTCTTAAAGATAATGTAATCGTGCTCAAGGGTTTTTTTAAACAAGTTACAAACTAGTTTGATTTATTAATTCGTGAGAATGTGATCATGGATGTTTTTTATTTACTTGGGTTTTGGGTTTTGCTACCAATGAATTTTTTGAGTTAATTTTGAGAATTTTGTTTTGAAAAGTGTTTTTGAGAATGTTATCATTGTTTGGTTGTTTCACATTTTTGAATTTTGTAAAGTTCTGTTTGTTTTGACGTAAGATTTTTATAAAATAATATTTTTCTTGTAAATTAATTTGACACAGAAAAAATATTTTTGTTTTTGTTTTTCGGCGTTTAGTTGACACTTAAAACAAAAATATTTTATTACCTAAAAGAGAAATTTTGATTCAATATATTATGATATTTTAGTAAGCTAAGATATTTATTTGAAAAGACTAAGGCCTCTTTTAGGAAGATAGAAAAAAACCACCTTATTGATTTATTTGATTCACATCACCTTTTTATTTTTTTATATGTTTTTTCATAATAAGTCAATAAACTAAAAACAAGTCACTTCCCAAAATATGTATTGAAAATGTAATAAGTGAGAGTTAACTTTATAAAAATTGATTTACGAAATTTTTAAAGATAAGTCATTTTTAAGAAAGTGATGTAAAAATATTTTCTTTAAAAAATATTTTACTTGCTTTTTATTCAATCAAATAATAAAAAATAAATAAAATATATCATATCAAAACAAACAAAGCCTAAGTTAAATTCAAAAGTCTCTCCAAACAATCGGACTCAGTGCGTTACTTGGGTTTCGGGTTAACGTACAACAACCATTCATCAATAATTAAAAAAAAAATCAAAACTAGTTACATAAAAAAGTAACACCACTGAAGAGGAATAAATTTGGTTTGGTTTGGTGTGGTGTAATAAAGAAAGCAATTGGCAATTGCTTGAGGCAAGTAGGTGTCATTGGCTCTGTTTGGTAGAGTTGTAGGAAAATGCTTCTAACTTATACCTTAACAATTTATAGTACCGGTTTGGTGCAGCTTAAAAGCTGCTTATTTCAGCTTTCAGCTTAATTTGAGTTATTTTGATGTGTTTGGTTTAGTTTATAACTTATAACTTATAACTTTTTGGAAGTCAGAAGTCAGCTTATTCTTTGAGTGGAGCAAGAGATGCTTAATTTATAAGTCAGAAATCAGCTTATATTTATAATTATAAGTGTGGGGATATATTTTCTGAGTACCAACATGTGGCAAGGGACGCCGACGTGTCAGCCGAGGTTCCACATGTTGAGATTATTACGCCGAGGTGATCTCAGAGTTGCCGAGGTTAACTCCGAAGATATCGAAATCCGAGATAAGCGGATAAAGGACAGGAGTCCTAAATTGAGAGAAGACTTCAGTTTGGATAAAGGTAAAACTCTTGGAGAGTTTTGTCCTGAACCCCTTGGGAGTTCCAGATTAGCAATAATCCAGAGTCCATTGGAGTTAGGCTCCTATTGGGACTAGGATTGTATTGACTATAAAAGGGAGGCACCCCCATGGGTCTAAGGTATGTTCTAAATACTCAAGCTTGTGAGTTAAATACTTGATTACCTTTAAGAAATATACTGACTTGATCGTCGGAGTGCCCCCGGGTGGAAGAACCACCGCCGGAACCTTTTCTTTCTGTGCAGGATAACAGGGTGCCATCTGTTCGGCCTATGTTCTACAGCTGAATTACTAAGGAGGGCAGTGTGATCGGAAAATCACTCACACAATTTGGCGCCGTCTATGGGAAAGAAAGACGAATAGATGGCCAGTAACGCACAAAACGAAAAGGTTGGGGACGACGCTCCCGCTGGGAGTGGCAGGCCTATCGACCTTGACGTCGAAGGAGACAATCACAACGAAGAAACCCGTGGCCAGGAGCACGGGGGAAAAGACGTCGGCCGGGAGGGCGACACTTCGAAGAAAACAGACCAGGGTAGATACTACAATGAAGACAACCTCCAGGTATGGAGAGATAGGTGCCTGCGGAGAGATGAGGAAGTAAAAGAATTAGCAGACAAGTTGGCTGACCTGCAGTCGGTCGTCAACTTCATGATGCAAAACAATGTCATGCAGCCACCATACCCGCTGCAGGACACGCCAATTCCAGCAGTTAATACTCACAAGGGAGGAAGGAAAATAATTCCTGAAGCACCACAACTATCCAGGAGCAAAAGGCACTCTCACCCGCCCTCCGGGGAGGTCAGGCGAGAGAAGCCAAGACAAGAGAAGTCCCAGAGAACGTATCAAACGAAGGATCAGGAACGCAGAGAACATCGACATATTCAAGGACAGGCGCTCTGCTTTGACACAACCCACGGAGAAAGATCAAAACGGGCCCATCACGAGGCCGAGAGTAGTATACCGAAGAGACTGAAGTCCACAGACAGCCGAGCTCCAGGGAGGAGTAAAGAAGACTTGAGAAACTACCTCAAGAGGAAGGAACAGAACGCTGAAGCCGAGGTAACCTCAACCATCAAGCCGAGGACGCCGTTCTCGGTAGAACTGGACAAATTTGAAGCACCAAAAAGATTCAGCATGCCGAGGTTTCAAATATACGATGGTAAGTCAGACCCTAACTTCCATGTTGGATTATTTTTGAATTCAACGGCATTATACAGTGGAAACGAGCCACTACTCTGCAAAGTGTTCCCCTCGTCCTTTGGGGAGATTGCATCAAATTGGTTCCATAAATTACCAAAGGGGAGCATAAAGACATGGGAAGGCCTGGCCGAGATGTTTGTGGCCAGGTTCATCACAAACAAACTGCAGCCATTAAGAGTGGACGCGCTAATGGCTTTAAAAATCAACAAAGATGAAAGCCTGAGGGCCTATGCCAAAAGGTACTACGAGGCGTTCAATCGAATACCTGAATGCAACCAAGAGGTAGCGGTCGTGTCTTTCAAGAACGGCCTGAAAGATAACTGTTCACTACGAAAATCTTTGGCAAAGACATTGCCAAAGAGCATGGAGGAGCTCATGGCAAGAATCGAAAGTATGCGCAAGCCGAGGAGGATGCATCGGCCCACAAGGAAGTCAAACATGAGAAAGGGAACGCCCCGCCGAAGCAAGGCCGAAGTAACAACGGATTCAGCAAAACAGAGATGGAGTTAAGGGCCAAACAGGCAGTCACCACCGTATTCCGAATTCCAATTCAAAAAGTCCTAGGAAAAATTCGGAACCAGCCCAATTTCAGAACACCAGCAAGGGAACCAGGAGAGTTCATGGGAAGAAACATGGACAGACATTGTGCTTACCACAATGAAAACGGACATACAACACAGGGCTGCAGAGCCCTAAAGGCGCACTTGGAAGATCTGGTAAGACAAGGCCACCTGAGGGACCTTGTCGATGAAACCAGAACAAGAGAGGAACAGGCAAGACTACCTCAGGCTCCAGTAGCCCCACCACCTCCGCAACCTCGGGCAGAAGGACCTCGGATAGTTAATGTGATCCACTCAAAGGTTAACGAGAATGAAGTTAGAGGAGAAACCCAAAGGGTAAGGCATCTACAGCATGTCTACCAAGTCGGGGAAAAGAGACATCGGCCTGAAGAGGGCCAAGGACCGATAATAACCTTTACCGAAGCCGACCTAGAGATGGTCCAGCACCCGCATAATGATGCCTTGGTAGTATCCCTCCAGGTTGGGGAGTGCCAAGTGAAACGCATCCTAATAGATCAAGGCAGCTCTTGTGACATCATGTACGTTAGATGTTACAAGGAGCTAGGCCTTCACCCAGACGACATGGAGCAATCGAATGGCCCGATGGTCGGCTTCAACAGAATGCCGACGTGGCCACTGGGCGCCACAAACTTGGAAGTACAAGCCGGTACTAAGAAGATCAGGACAGAATTCATCGTGATTGATACGCCATCCTCTTACAACATCATATTGGGAAGGCCATGGTTGCATGCAATGGGGGCAGTTCCCTCAACATTGCACCAACTACTATGCTTCCCAACAGAACATGGGATTGAAGAAGTCAGAGAAGATCAACTACAGGCAAAAAACTGCTCCATGGCAGCAATGAAGACTACCTACAATATTCGAGAACCAGCAAAGACAGAGATTGAAGATGAGGACATAGAGGTCCTAGATGATGTCGACAAGGAGCCGGCCGAAAAAAGTGAGGAATCACTAAAGAAAATCCTCGTCCAGGAGGGCGACGAAGAGCGCTTCTTTCTTCTCGGCTCAGGCTTAGCCGAAGAAGAAGAGAGAGAACTGGAAGCTTTTTTAAGAACAAACATAGAGGTGTTCACCTGGACACCTTATGAAATGCCTGGCATTGACCCCGAGGTCACATGTCACAGACTGAACGTCGACAGGTCGGCAAAACCTGTAATACAACGAGCTAGAAGACCGACGCTGATGCACGTTGAAGCTGTGGAGGAAGAGGTAGACAGACTTCTGGAAGTCAAGGCCATCAGAGAAGTCAATTATCCAACATGGCTTTCAAATACAGTAGTGGTAAAGAAGAAAAATGGTAAATGGAGAGTTTGCGTAGATTTTACAAGCCTAAATAAAGCATGCCCCAAAGACAGCTTCCCTCTGCCAAAAATTGACCAACTGGTGGATGCTACATCAGGACATGGAAGGATAAGCTTCCTGGACGCTTATAGGGGGTATCACCAGATAGCTATGTACCCCCCAGACGAGGAGAAGACAGCATTCATTACCTCAAAAGGCCTGTACTGTTACAGGGTGATGCCTTTTGGACTGAAGAACGTAGGAGCAACCTACCAAAGACTGGTAACAAAAATATTCAAACACCTGATAGGCCAGACAGTAGAAGTCTACATCGATGACATGGTCGTGAAGACCAAAGAGCCAAAAAATCATCTTGCCGACCTAGCAGAGGTATTTAAGATACTTAAAGCATATCGGCTCCGACTCAACGCATCGAAATGCGCGTTTGGAGTTGGATTTGGTAAGTTCCTAGGTTACCTGGTAACAATAAGGGGAATAGAAGCCAGCCCAAATCAGATCAAAGCCATCCTAGATCTACAGAGTCCAACATCGGCGAAACAAATTCAAATGCTCACTAGAAGGGCCGCAGCTCTAAACAGGTTCATAAGCCGAAGTTCAGACAAGTGTAAACCCTTCTTCAACCTGGTAAAAAAAGCCGCAGACTTCCTATGGACTGAAGAATGTGAGGCCGCTTTGGCCGACCTAAAGAAGTACCTGACCACGGCCCCAGTTCTCTCCACACCTGAACCTGGGGAGGAGTTGTTTTTGTACTTAGCCGTGTCAGAACACGCAGTAAGTGCAGTGCTAATCCGAGAAGAATAGGGAGAACAGAAGGCTGTCTATTACGTAAGTAAAACCTTGGCAAACGCTGAAACAAGGTACATACCACTGGAGAAGTTAATGCTGGCCTTGGTAATGGCCTCAAAAAAGTTGAACCACTACTTCCAGGCACACAAAATTGTAGTGCTAACGGAGCACCCATTGAAGTCCTTATTGCAACAAGGGGACTTAACAGGAAGAATTGCAAGGTGGACAGTAACCTTGGGCCAGTATGACCTGGAATTCAGGCCCAGAACAGCAATCAAGGGCCAGGTTTTGGCCGACTTCGTCGCAGAATTCACGCCTGAATCCTCGAACATCGGGCTCCGTCGAGCCAGGATGAACGAGGTCCTAGCACGCAAGGAGAATCCCAGCAAAGAGCAAAGGAACAAAGGAAGGAAAAGCTCAGACCTTGCAGCATCTACATCGGCGACTCATTCAGACTGTTCGTCGATGGAAGTTCAAACCGGCAGGGAGCAGGGGCAGGAGTATTGTTGATATCTCCAGATGGAGAAATAATAGAACAGTCCATCCGTTTGGGGTTCAAGGCCTCAAACAATGAAGCAGAATACGAGGCATTAATTGCAGGACTAAAGCTGGCAGCAGCAGCAGAAGCAGATGAGGTAATAGTTTTTTGTGATTCACAGTTAATTGTTAACCAGTCAATAGGAGAATTTGCAGCCAGAGACGAGAGGATGTCTGCGTATGCAAAGGAGGTCATCAGATTGGCCGAACAATTTCAGAACTGCCGACTTCTTCAAGTAAGCCGAGATGATAACAGCCACGCCGACGCGTTGGCCAACCTGGCAAGTTCAATACATACTGGAAAAACAAGAACAATTATGATTGACTATATGTCGGGCCCGAGCATAGAACCACGGAGCACAAAACAGGAAGCAATGTGTGTGGACATAGGGCCAAACTGGATGGATGCAATTGTTGCATATCTAAAGGAAGGAAAGCTGCCAGAAGACCGCAAAGAAGCACACAAAGTCAGTTTGAAGTCAGCAAGATTCATCCTGACCAA
Source organism: Camellia granthamiana (assembly GCA_036172215.1). Lineage (NCBI taxonomy): Eukaryota > Viridiplantae > Streptophyta > Magnoliopsida > Ericales > Theaceae > Camellia > Camellia granthamiana. The sequence continues at coordinate 28,105,255 of CM069908.1, read as the reverse complement.
GGACGGACATCTCTACAGAAGGTCCTTCACTAGACCCCTTTTAAGGTGCGTACACCCTTTTCAGGTTGAAGATTTTTTATATGAAATTTATGAAGGAATTTGTGGAAGCCATGCTGGGGGCAAATCACTAGCTCATAGGGCCATTACCCAGGGGTATTGGTGGCCCTACATGCAAAAAGATGCAGAAGCATACGTGAAGAAGTGCGAACAATGCCAAAGGTTTGCACCCTTGATTCATCAGCCAGCTGCCGACCTGAATCCAGTATCCAGCCCCTGGCTGTTTGCCCAATGGGGCATGGATTTGGTTGGACAACTTCCCCAAGCAACTGGGCAGAGGAAATACTTGCTGGTAGCAACGGATTACTTCACAAAGTGGATAGAGGCAGAGCCGCTTGCCAAAATCCGAGATGTAGACGTCAAGAATTTCATATGGAAAAATATTATCACTAGATTTGGCATTCCTAGAGCCATCGTTGCCGACAACGGAACACAGTTTGACAGCAAACTCATCAAAAACTTCTGTGCAAAATTCAAGATCAAAAATTACTTCTCAACACCAAGTTTCCCCCAAAGTAATGGGCAAGCAGAAGCATCCAACAAAGTAATTTTGAATGGAATAAAGAAGAGGCTCCAGGCAGCAAAAGGAAAGTGGGTAGACGAATTGCCCAACGTGCTTTGGGCATATCGGACTACGCCGAGAAGATCAACAGGGGAATCCCCCTTTGCCATGGCTTATGGCACAGAAGCAGTCATTCCACTGGAAGTCGGCATCCCAGGAATCCGAACCCAGGGAGTTGAGAATGGGACTAATGATATACTCTTAGCCCGAGATCTGGATCTTTTGGAAGAACGAAGAGAGAAGGCTGCAATTCAGCTTGCAACATACTAGCAACAGCTTGCCAGAACTTACAACAAAAAGGTCAATCCAAGAGATTTTCAAGTCGGCGACTTAGTCTTGAGGAAAGTCGTCGGCAACAAGAAGGATCCCAGGGAAGGCAAGCTTGGCCCAAACTGGGAAGGACCATACAGAATTACTTCGGTGTTAGGCAATGGAGCTTATCGGCTTGAAGACAATGAGGGCAAAGCATTGCCAAGACCTTGGAACACTTGTAATTTAAAATTTTTCTATCATTAGATGTTCACTATTTTCGGCCGATGTCATCAATAAAATCTTTTCAGAATTTCTCAAGCACAGATGATTGATTAAGATACTTAACATTGTTTCTGGATGACATAAAAAATGAGAACCCAAGTGGAACTCAGGTTCACATTGGGGGCAGAGAAGATACAAAGTCTACCACTTGTTGAAATTTGTAGCAATTTACAAGTTGGTCAGACCGAATACAAAGTCTACCATTTGTTGAAATTTGTAGCAATTTACAAATTGGTCAGACCGAATACAAAGTCTACCACTTGTTGAAATTTGTAGCAATTTACAAGTTGGTCCGACCGAATACAAAGTCTACCACTTGTTGAAATTTATAGCAATTTACAAGTTGGTCAGACCGAATACAAAGTCTACCACTTGTTGAAATTTGTAGCAATTTACAAGTTAAAGGTAAGCCGAGATGGTTCCTTAACTTCACTTGTTGAAATTTGTAACAATTTACAAGTTGAAGCTTAAGCCGAGATATTTGTTTCTCTTCGCTTGTTGAAATTTGTAGCAATTTACAAGTCGAAGTGTAGCCAATGTTATTGCTTACAGACTAATAGCAATCTACTGGTTGGATAAACTAAAGAAGATATTTAACATCTGTTGAAATTTGCAGCAATTTACAGGTTGAGGTAAATATAATTGTTTAAACCCTTGTTGAAATTTACAGAAATTTACAAGTGGATCATTGCTTAATACTCATTCTAATTTGAGAAAAGTTTATTGTATATGTTAATCCTTGTTGAAATTTGTAGCAGTTTACAAATAAAACAGATTGAGATCGCTGCTTAAATACTCGTCAAAACTTGGGAAAGGTTTGCAAAGTTAACATTGAATAGTATATGTTTCATACTTGTTGAAATTTATGAAAGACTGCAGGACAATATCTGGCCGAAGTAAAATTTGCAGTTATTATACCCGAGGTATGTAACCGCGAGAAGATTGTACAAAGGAAGAATTATGTAAATCATGCAAAATATTCTAAGTATAAAGCCATACAGAAGCAATAAAGAGAAATTAAAGACAAAGTATTTAGAGAAAAACAGTTGCAGTTGTATAGAATGAAGGCGCTATGGCCTAGCAAAAGCTGAATGTTCACAAGAAAGGCGCATCGGCCACAAAAAGGAAGCTTACATTGTTCAGAAAAATACAAAAAGAGAAAAAAGTACAAAAGACACTCAAACTTCTTCAGCATTAACAGATGGTTGGACTAGGACCTCAGAGGGCTCTGGAAGAACCACCTCGGCGTCTTTTTCTCTCACAACTTCTGTATCTTTTTCTACAGAGTCCACGGCTTCTTTATCTGCCGCAATCTCGGCATCGATCTCTGCAAGTGTTTTACTAAGACTTCTTTCAGCCAGAAGAAGGTCAGATGATAGATGCCCTGGCTCAGCCTCCTTGGACACCTCCTCAGTCTCCTCATCTTGGGTTAAGTCCATGACTTGATCACCCTGAGGTAGGGACTTGGCCTTCCTTACCAGGGCACCAGCATCCTTATCCTCCACATCGGCTTCAGATTCGGATGCATCATCTTCCTCAGTTTGACTTGGAGGTGGAGGAAGAGGGAAAGGAAGAGGAATGACTTCAGCCTTGCGCCAGGGTGAGTCAGCAGGAAGATCAAGCTTTTTCACCAGGGACATCCAACCCAGGGAAAATCCCCTATTGCATGCCTGCCTGACTTGGAGCTTGTAATCTTCAGTAACATCGGCTACACCCTGGGCGTAAGCCTTTTCATCAGCTTCTTTGATTTCAGCCTCTTTAGTTGCTAAGGCTTGCTGAAGCTCCTTCTCGAACTGAGCGGCCTTTTCCTCGGCCTCCTTCTTTTGCGCCTCAGCAACGTTTTTTATGGCTTCCACAGCCTCAGTTTTTTCTTCGGCCAAGGATTAGGCTTTGGTTGCAGCCTCGGCTTGGTCCTCCAACTTTTTCATTTTTGACTGAAGGCCTTTATTTATCTTTTGAAGAGCTGCAAACTCCTTCTTCAAATCATTTAATTTCTCCCTGGTCTCAAATGACTGCATGGAGAAGGAGTGTGCATGCTGGACAGCCTGAAAAAACACAAAGTGAAAAGTCATTACAGAATTTAACAAGTATGAAACAATAAGGATAAAACAAGTTACCAAGTAAAGCCACTTACTTGAACGCAACGTTGGAGCATGAACGCGTAATTTTCATACTCACTCATCTCGGCATTCTTCTCAAGATCGCCTGGAAGAAGGAGGGCTGTGCTTAGTGCAACGCCAATGTTTATGTCATCGGCGCTGTCACTAGCCAAGACTGGCTTGTTCTCCAATGTGATTGCTGGTGTCCAAGGGACGTTGGGCACTTTTGACTTTGAAGTCGTCCCAGAAGACGACCTCGGCCTTTTTGACTTCTGGGATTCTACTGGTTGAGTTTCAGCAGATCTTTTTGCCGCAGTGGAAGCGGTCTTCATATTCTCGGCCAATTGTGAGATCGGCACAGCATCCTCAGCCTCAGCCTCAGTAGCCTTGGTCTTTGGCAGAGCCTTCTTTATTCGTTTCGGTTTTGGTGGGGGCATCGACTGGGTTGGAATGGCATCAACATCATCTGGTAGGTCGGCCAGAAGGTCTTGGGCGACAGGTCTCGGGCGAACCATTTCGGCTGTTTTGACAAGTCTACGTCGGCGTTTTCTTTCTGGTATTGGGACTAAGTATGGGGCTGAAGTGGATGGTTGGTCGGCTGGGTCAGAAGTTGATCCTTGGTCAGCCCGAGATGAGGATGCGGTTTGAGTTATTGCAGTAGCTGAAGAGAGGCTCTTTTTCTTCTTTCTTGGGACGTCGGGCAGAGTGGATTTATATGATGGGATGAAATTCAGTACCAGTGGAGCTTTTCGTTTGTCAATTGGCAGATCTAGTAACTTCTTCAAGTCCTTACCCAGAAAATAGGACTGGCGAAAGTTCTTTGGTGGCTGACGAACATCTGCAGGAAGAAAATAGTGGTCAGAAACAGATCAAACATTGAAGACTTGAAAAAGAAACAACTAAGTAATTAACACTGGGCTCTTACCCTTGCCCTCTTTTACTGCTCGGGGAAGAGGATAAAGATGAACATCGTCGTCTGGGCCAAACTCCCAATTTCCAGAAGCAATAAGATAATCGTCACCAGCCCCTTTGTTGGAGTTTGGGAGGTCGGCTACGATTTTGAATTCGGTAGACCTCGGCTTGAGGTAATAGACGAAACCTTTTTCCTTCAGGTTAAGAGGACACATGGTATAACAGAATTGGATATCGGCAAGAGCGATCCTAATGTTCTCCTGCCTAGCCAGGGCTATGATACCATTAATCACTCTGTAGGAGTTGATGGCAAGTTGCATGGGGTTCAATTTATAATAGTGAAGAACCTCACGGAAAAGGGGATTGAGTGGAAGCTGGAGTCCACACTCAACAAAAGCTACAATAGGGAAAGGCATCGTATGGTCTGTAGGCATGATGGAATCATCATCCCCAACTAGCCTAAGGTAAACATCATCCGGAATGGAGAACTCTTGCCTAAAAAATTCAAGCTTGGTTGGGGTATTTACCCTATTTCTCCACATACCCATGATTTGTGGTGTGAATATACTTAGATAGAAGATATTCTTAAAAGGTTGCTGGGACCTCGGCCGAGATCCAGGTATGTAATGGTGAAAATTGTTTCAGTTTTTCCTAAGAGTTAATGGTTCTATATATAAATCCCAAACCTAGAATTATGAAGACGAAGATCAAGGGCACAGATCTGGAGAAAAATACAAAGAACAGAAAACGAAGACGAAGTCTCAGATTCAAGAACAGAGTTGGGCTATCAGAAACACGAAAAATACAGAGGATCGAAGGCTAAGAGCAGCGGTGAAACAGTGCAGGTGTTCATAACATGAGTAAAATCATGAAATAAGACGCATTCAGGTGAATGATTCACAAAATAAAGGCTTAAGCAGAACAGCATTAACAAGAAATTCCAGAAACAACCAAGAACTGAGAAAAGAAGGGCAAGTGGTTTACCAGAAAAATTGAAGCCGGAATGAGTAACGCCGACAAAGCAGAGTCTCAGAAACTTCACTGGAGTGAAATAAAGAGATCAATCGCAGAGCTTGGAGCTTAGGGAAATGGCAGACCCAAACAGAAAGAACTTTAGAGAGAGAAAGTGAAAGTAAAACGAATACAAAAGTGAAAAGACAAAGAAGAGAGGCAAGAGTTTTTTGTCAAAAAACTTGAAACGGCGGCAAAATACGGAGCATTTATTGCGCCTGGAGTAACGCAGACGTCAGGCGACGCGGACAGAGAAAAGACAGCTTACAGGCGCGTCGCAGACACGGGCCAATGGGGATAAAACACGTAAATGAAACGGTTGAGAAGTGGTGCATGACAGCTCATGCGCGTGGGGGAGTTTTTTTGAATTCTTGCTCTTGAACGAAGACACGTCGGCCTGAAGAGAATGACATCGGCTAGAAAGCTCTAAAGCCGATGTACGAGGGAGAAGTTCGATACAGGTTCCATCATCTCAGAATGCCGAGGTAATAGAACCTAGGGGGCAATTGTGGGGATATATTTTCTGAGTACCAACACGTGGCAAGGGACGCCGACGTGTCAGCCGAGGTTCCACATGTTGAGATTATTACGCCGAGGTGATCTCAGAGTTGCCGAGGTTAACTCCGAAGATATCGGAATCCGAGATAAGCGGATAAAGGACAGGAGTCCTAAATTGAGAGAAGACTTCAGTTTGGATAAAGGTAAAACTCTTGGAGAGTTTTGTCCTGAACCCCTTGGGAGTTTCAGATTAGCAATAATCCAGAGTCCATTGGAGTTAGGCTCCTATTGGGACTAGGATTGTATTGACTATAAAAGGGAGGCACCCCCATGGGTCTAAGGTATGTTCTAAATACTCAAGCTTGTGAGTTAAATACTTGATTACCTTTAAGAAATATACTGACTTGATCGTCGGAGTGCCCCCGGGTGGAAGAACCACCGCCGGAACCTTTTCTTTCTGTGCAAGATAATAGGGTGCCATCTGTTCTGCCTGTGTTCTACAGCTGAATTACTAAGGAGGGCAGTGTGATCGGAAAATCACTCACACAATAAGCTATAAGCTGTTTAAGCATAAACTATAAGCACTTTCCCACAGCTCTGCCAAACAGGGCCATAGCTTATAACTATGAATATAAGCTGATTTCTGACTTATAAATTAAGCTTCTCCTGCCCACTCAAAAAATAAGTTGATTTCTGACTTACAAAAAGTTATAAATTGTATTGTTAAGCTAAACCAAACACATCAAAATAGCTTAAATTAAGCTGAAAGCTGAAATAAGCTGAAATTAAGTTGTACCAAACAGGGCCATCAAGTGCCTGCTCAAACATCTAATCACTTGATATAAACAAGATATAATTATCAATGGCGGAGGAAGTGAGGGACCAGGGAGGTGACATATTTCCTGAATTTCGGAATTTTTTTTATTTTGCAAATATAAAAGAATATTTTAAATAAAAAAATTATAAAAATATTATTATAGTGAAATATTAATGACATTTTAAAAATTATGATAATAATAATAATTGTTTTGATTGAAAATAAATATACTATTATAAACCATATTATTTATGAAAATTTTATGAAATCTTTTTAATGTAACGGTAATATCATTATTAGTAACATGCAAGTATAAGTAATTTCACTATAAAGATATGAAATTTATTAGATTGTTAGTTATATTTGACATGTGAGGTTCACTATCTATATGTTTATTTACTATTAATTAGTTAGTGATATTACATACTAATGATGACATAAAATTACCATTATATTGAATTTTTAATCAAATTTTATACAATAAAATAATTTATCATTATATAATTTATTTTGAAACATGTATCCATATTTTTTTGGGTAAACTATCAATAGGTTCTAATAGTTGGACTTAATTCCAATCAAATCCTAGTGAAAATAAGTCTCAGTAAAATTATCACTAAAAATAATTTTTTTATGACAATTTTTTATATATGTTGCTACAAATTGATAATTAGTGACTTTTTTGTCATTATTTTTATAAATTGTCGCTAAAACTTACAATTAGTGACTTTTTTTACTATAAAATTTTCCTATAGAACCAATTAGACAGTAAGTCCACTTATTATGACATATACGTAAGCACCTCTATTTTTTTTGTATTGTCCATATACACTAGTTACAAATAATTTTTTTTTTTTTTTTTTTGTTGATATTTCTCGAAATCAATCGTAAAAACTTGTGTAAAATATTTTTATAAAATTTTTTGATATTGTAATTAATAAATATCCCCTCTAATTTAATTTTCTAGCTCCGCCACTGATAATCACCATGTTTGGTTCTAAAAAGTGTTTTGCTTTTCATATTTTTTTGTTTTTAGTAAATTTTAAAAATATTTTACTTAATTTTTTTATTTTTTAGATACACTTAATCTAAATACACTTAAAAAATACAATATTTGTAAAATAAACTTTGAAAAATTCACCAAATACACAAAAAAATAAAAATAAATAAATAATACATTTTCATATTTTGTTATATTTAATGAATTTTTTAAAAGATTTTTGTATAAAATTTTTACTTTTTAAATATAAATAAAAATAATTGATTAAAATTTTAAAAATATCATTAAAATATAAAAATATGATTTAAAAACTCAAAAAATTAAAAACAAACAGAGTGAATATTTCTTTTTCTCAAATGCATCTAGAAAATTAGATTTTTGATTTTCTTTTTTTAAATTTTGAACTTAATCAAACAAAAATTCTCGTTGTGTTTAGTTTGCCTTTGGAATCATGATTCCAAAGGTAAAATTTTCAAATTACTTTTCAAAATTTATAATTAAACACACAATTTAAAATTAAAAAATGCTTGGGACCTCCTTTTGGGAGATCTCCACAACCCCTTTGCACCTCAACCATTGATGTATGTGTGGGATCCACTCATGTATATGTGAGGCCCATACCATTAATGGTTGAGATCTAAAAAGGGGTTGTAAGAGTCCCAAAAAAAAAGGTCTCAATCATTGTTGTTTAAAATTATTCAAAACTCAATTCAAAATTAATTTGAAAACTCATAACCAAACACATAACTCAAAATTCAATTTAAAACTCAAAACCAAACTCTTTTTAAAACTATATTTTAAAAGAAACAATTCAAAAAAATATTTTTTATATTTTTTTAATATCATTTTTAGAATCATGATTTGAGTGTGAAATCGTGTTTTAAATTATGAGTTTTGTTAGTTTTAAAAAGTGTTTTGAGTTATATTTTGAGTTTTGCATTATATTTTGAAATTTTTTAGATTTATTTTTTTAAATATTTAAAAATTTTCTTAATTTTATTTTTTTAGGGTAAATATTTTATATTTTAAATATTTATTTATTTTAATGTGAACTATCTTTCATACATTTATGTATTGTATTTTTTTAATATTAAAAAATTATAAAAATTTTATTTTTTTATTTGAAATATATAATTTTATTTTAAATATTTTATTTTAGTTTATAAATATATTTTAAAGTATTTTAATTTTTTTTTTTATGTGTTGATTATGATTTGAGCGTAGAATTTTGAAAGTAATATGGAGTTTCGAATTATGTGTTTAGTTATAAGTTTTGAAAATAATTTTTGAATTGAGTTTTGAGTTATGTATTTGGTTATAATTTGAATGTAAAATTGTGTTTTGAGTTTAAAATATTAAAATTAAAAATTAAAACATTTACAAAATAAAATATAATGTTTAAAATAAAAAGATTTAGGGTGAATTACACGAATAGCCCCTATAATTTGGGACTTGTGTCACTTTGGTCCCTGACTTTTCAATTGTGATACATTTGACCCTGAATTTTGAATCTTGTTCCAAATAAGGACAATTGAAAATATTATTAGATTTTTCAAGAGTAAAATCGTCAATTTGATAAAATATAAACTAATTTGACAAAAATAAATGTCAAACAAATATTTTTGGATTTTTAAAAATTATTTTTACCCACTAAAAATAAAATTATGTAAAATTGATAAATCTTTTAAACATTTATTTATTTTTTTTACCAAATTAATTTTTATTATGTGTTTGGATGATGATTATATAAAATTAATTTTAAAAAATTAATCATGTAATTTTTATTAATTTTTATCAATTTTACATAATTTTGTCATTGGTGGATAAGAATAATTTTAAAAAAATTAAAAATATTTTTTGACATTTATTTTTGTCAAATTAGTTTATATTTTATTAAATTGACGATTTTGCCCTTGAAATTAAACAATGGTAATTCAATTGTCCTTATTTGGAACAAGATTCAAAATTCAGGGTCAAATGTGTCACAATTGAAAAGTTAGGGACCAAAGTGATACAAGTCCCAAACTAGAGGGACTATTTGTGTAATTTGCCCAAAGATTTAAATAAAAATTATTTATTTAAAATAAAAAATAAAATTTTCTTAAATATTTTTAATATTTTAAAAACACAAATCTAAAAAATTCAAATACAACTCAAAACTCTTAACCAAATAAATTTACTCATTTCAAAATTTAAAATTGAAAAATTCTTTTCAAAATACTTTTCAAAACTCATAATTAAACATTTTTTTTTTTCAAAACTCAACTCATAATTTCACACTTAAATCACAACTCTAAAAAAAAAATTACAATTCTAAAACTAAACAAAATGGAATACTAAGGTAGCATTTGGTAAGGTTTATGTTTTTAGTTTATGTTTATAAAAATTTTACAAATTGGTTTTTGTTTATTTTTAGAAAAACATAAACTACAAATGCGTTTGGTTTAAACAAAATGTTTGAAAAATTTTAAAAACATAAACTAAAAAATATGTTTGTTCAGACCTAAAATATTTATATTTATTTTTTATTATTTATGACAATGGGATCATACTGGCTTAATTCGACAGACCACTGCATTAACCGGCCTGACAACTCCAGCTGCTACATGATTTTCTTCAAAGGTTAGTCAATGAGAACCACTATGTAGTGGGCTTGAAAGTAGGACCGAAGTTGTCTAGAGGCGATGACCAGAGCTTGGGCCATCTTTTCCAATAAGGGGTAATTCTGTTCGGCTCCCTGAATGACACAGCTGATGTAATAAACCGGGGGTTTGACTGCGGCGTCCTCTCTAATGAGGGCAACACTGACCGCGGTGTGGGAGACAACTAAGTAAAAAAAGAGGGTCTCTCCTGGAACTGCTTGAAAAAAGAGGGGATGGTGTGTCATGCATTGTTTCAATTATTGGAATGCCTCTTCAGACTCGGTATTCTAATCGAAAGAGTTTTTGAGCACCTTGAAGAACGGAAGGCACTTGTCAGTGGCCTTTGATATGAAGCGATTGAGGGCGGCTACCTTACATGTGAGCCATTGAACCTCCTTTATCGTTCTGGGAGACTACAATTCGATTAGGACCTTGATTTTTTCTGGATTGGCCTCAATGCCCCTGTGGCTGACCATGAATCCCAAAAACATACCAAACCCAACGCCGAAGGCACACTTTTTCGGATTCAGCTTCATCTTATACTTGCACAGGGCCTGTAAGGTCTCTCGCAGGTCTGCTAAGTGATCGAAGGAGAGTTTGCTTTTGAAGAGCATGTCATTGACATAGACCTCCATATTCCGACCTATCTGGTTTTTGAAAAATCTAGAAATCCCTTAGATGTTGATTTGTGATTATGTATCAATTTTAAGCAGTAAACAACAATCCCAATCAAACAATCAAGACAAATCGACACAACGATTTTACGCGAAAAAACCACAATTGGACACCTCAAATTGTGATAAAAAAACCACGGGCAACAGCCACAAAACAATCCACTGAGAAGATATAAAGAAATTACACAGGTATACTCTCAGTTACCTAGCAAATCCACGCCCGAATTGAACCAACCCCTATGTGCCTCTTCCAACCCCTTATTCACCTTGGAATTGTCTTGACGATGAGCCACTCCAGAATCCACCAAAGCTTCAGGCTCGAATTCTTCAGAATCTACCGAAGAACAACTCTCTCTTTTGTGTAGAACAAACAAATAATCCTTTGATGTATACTCTTTAAACCATGAGTGGAATACTCAATCAAAACATCAAATAAAACTAGCAAAATATCCCCAGATATAAACCTTAATATCCAAGAAAAAGATCTGAAGAAGTAATCCTAAAATCTGACAGAAACCCGTACTTATAGAAATCTGGAACTGCGAGGCTTGCTCGAGCGAAGACTCTCTCGCTCGAGCGAGGAACCAAAAACGCGTGTTTTCCATAAGTGGCTTCGCTTGAGCCACGAAACCTTCGCTCGAGCGAGAAATCAACTATTTCAGGTTTTTATGCAGACGCACTCCTTCGCTCGAGCAAGCAAGAGCGGACATACAACTTCGAATGTAATTTTACATTTTGCTTCGGGGGCGCTGCCCCTCGACCCCGCCTGGGCGCTGCCCCGAACCCGCCAAGAGGCGCTGCCTCCTGGACCCTCACGAGTTGACCGGGCAACTCGATCCCAGTCATAATCAGCGAAGTGGCAATCTTAAAAGTATTAACATCATAAACTTCTCTGCAATGCACAATTTGGGTTGGATTCGTATCTAAACACTCATAGCCTCACTGAAATAAAAAGTGCGAAAATAAGTACAACTGAAAGGAGTTTTGTTAAACGGGATTGCCAATAATAAAAACCTAATAGCATTGACCAGGCATTGGTAAGTGGCTCCCGTATTCTTCAAACTGAATGGCATCACACGATAATGATAAGTCCATCTATCAGTAATGAACGAGATGTGCTCCTGATCGTCGGCATGCATTAAGATCTGATTATAGTCTGAAAAAGCATCCATGAAGCTAAGCATTTGATGTCCTGCAGTTGCGTCGACCAATAGGTCTATCCTGGGAAATGTATAGCTATCTTTAGGGCAAGCTCGATTATGGTCGGAGTAGTCGACACACAGTTGCCACTTGCCATTATTTTTACGAACTAAGACCACACTAGACAATCATTTAGGATAGTCTACATTTTTTATGAATTGGGCTTTCAGTAGCTTGTCCACCTCAGTGGCGATGAGATTGTTGCGCTCTGGATGAAAAATGTGTTGTTTCTAGCGGAACGGTCGGAACTAGGGCTCAATACTGAGGTGATGGGTAATAAAAGAAGGGTCGATACCTGCCATGTCCGAGTGAGTCCAAGTAAAGACATCATTGTGCTCGACTAAGAGAGCAGTGAGGTCGGCCTTACCCTGAGATGACAGCTGACTGCCAATCTTAGCCGTCTTCATTAACTTGGTGGGATTAATGGAGACTTCGATTTCTTCAACAAGTTCTCCTCTAATGAGCTCTTCCTCATCCTTGATATTGAGGCCTTCGATTATTATAGCCTCTTTCATCTTGACCTCTTTTAATGAAGCGACATAGCATTCTCGGGCCACTGTCTATTCACCCCTCACTACGTTGACACCGTGATCAGTAGGAAATTTCATGGCCAAATGGCATGTGGATGTTATGGCTTAGAGGGCATTGAAAGCCGTACGTCCAAGTATGATATTGTAAGCGGAAGAGCAGTCGATGACGAGGAAAGTAAGGAGTTTGGTAGACTGTCGTGGATACTCTCCGATGCTGATTGGAAGGTCGATAGAGCCTATAGAGGTCACCCGATCCCCAGTGAAGCCGACCATAGGGGTTTGTAAGGGTGACAACTTTTATTTGCTGACCTTGAGTTGTCGGTAGGTATTGAGGAAGATGATGTCTAAGGAGATGCCATTATCGACAATAACTTGTCTAACTTTATAGTTAGATAAGAGAGCGGAGATGACTAGAGGGTCATTATGAGGGTAGCGAACGCTTGTGCAATCTGTTTCCGTAAAGGTAATCGACTCAGACCATTGCTTGAGTTGCTTGTGGGGTTGGTCCACCGTCGTTACTTCCTTACCGAAGCCTTGTTTGATTTTTCTGAGCTTAGCTCGCTGTGCCAATCAAGATGGTCTGCCGCACGCGAGCCCTCCGGCGAGGACTCTGATCTTGCCTAATGGGGGGCATGACCATCTTGTGCTTGAGGTTGTTGATAGGGCCGGTCGTCATTTCTCCTTGGTTGTATTGGTTGCTTGGGAGGAGTGTGGCGATGGTTGTGCCTTAGGGGGTCAGTCCAAGGGCATTGCTGGAGACGGGTTGTTGTGAATCAGTTGAGACGCCCCTGGCGAATCAAACCCTCGACTTGATCCTTAAGGTTGACACATTCCGCAGTGTTATGGCCATGGTCTTGATGGAAATAGTAATACTTGGTTTGATCCTTCTGGGTGGAAGGAGATCCTGATGGTTGGGGCCATTTTAGGTTATAGTCATGTTGGATTTGGTTCAAAACTTGCTCCATAGGGGTGTTGAGAAAGGTGTAACGTTTAAATCGACCAGGTGGACGGGTGGGATCCGATCAGTCTGATCGTGCGGGTCGGCCTGAGTATCGAGGAGGCCAGTGTGTATATTGTATGGTCCTGGGCTCAGGTTCTTTTCTTTTGTCCTTGGATAGTGAGGTTTTGGATGTGGAGTCTTGGAGAGCAGCTAGAGAGTCTTCGGCATTCATATACCCCTGGGCTTTGGCGAGAAGGACGACTATGGCAGACAGGGGGTTTTTGGAAAAGAAGAAGATGAAATCTGACTGGCGCAAGCCAGCTATGAAAGCTGTGAGAATGACCTTGTCATCATTTTCCTCCACTTGTAAGGCATCGGTATTGAAACGGGTGACAAAGCTACGCAACGACTTCCTTCCCGATTGCCAGATGTTTAGCAGCTGAGTCATAAGATAGCGTTGCCTCTGAGCACCGATGAAATGGCTCAAAAAAGATTCGCTGAGCTGGTGAAAGGAAGTGACAGAGTCTAGGGGAAGCTGTCTAAACCAAAGTCACATCGACCCCTTCAATGTGACAGGGAAAACGCGACACATGATTTTGTCTGAAAAGGCATGGAGGATCATGAGTGTTCGGTATGCTTCTACATTGTCAACCTGATCAGTGGTACCATAGAAGGTGTCGATCGATGGCATTTTGAACTTGGGGGGTAAAGCTTTATCTCTGATGGAGGTGGTAAAAGGAGAGTTGACGGTAGAAGAAGGTTTGTGCTGCATGTTCTGCATGACTCCTTGTAGCTAAAGTTTCATGGCCCGTAGTTCCACAGCCCAGACGGGGATATTGTCCCCATGATCATGAATCAAGGGTTGAACACTCTAGCTTCTCCTTCATGGACAGTTGTGTGAGGTGGTGGAGAGTGGTTATGAAAAAATGGTGGTCCCTCTTGGCGGACCTGTGAGCCGGGTGGGGGTGCGCGCAGATCCTCAAGATTTGATGGTCGAGGGTGTGGGACGAATGGGGGAAATATTTCTTGGGATATATGTAGTGGGAACTGATGGTTGGATTGTTCTGGGTTTGGGGGGACTGTTTGTGGTGGAGGATGGGGGATAGGTAAATCTCGCTGGAGCAAAGCGTTGATCAGGGCTTGGTTTTGTTCGATCAGTCGGTTGATGCTGTTAATGAGTTCGGTGAAATACGGAGGTGGGTTATTTGGGTTGGAGAACTCAGCTTTAGGGTTACTAGCATTGTATTGTGAAGCCATGGATCTCGTCGTAACCATTCACTTTGACGCAGGAGATGGGTGATAGCGGAGCTTCCTCCAGTGACAATGAGCACAATTGTCTACTAGAGAGAGTTCCCACAGATGGCGCCAGCTAATGATGCTGCTGCTTCAGTAGAAGATGGGCTCTACTAATCCACACTTCTAACGGGTCTGTTGGCCTTGGAGTCCCCAATGAGTACCTGCAAAAAGGTCCGAGGGGGGAGGTGTTCCCCTGACGGACACTCCGATAACCAAGTTAGGGTAGATTGACTTGGAAGAGAGAGAGTAACAAGTGATAGAACTACTTAACCTCGACGTATCTCCAATGCTTTCTTATATCCGTTGCTCATTATTTCCTTATCCATTCCAAGATGTCTTGTTGGTCGAAAGTCTATAATCTAGTTAACATCGTTCATGGTGAGTCTGTATTCTCCGGCGGGGAGGAGTTGTCGCATTTAATGTTATGGGGGCCTTATTAATGACTGTTGTGTGAGTGCAATAACTTTGTAGGATTTTTGTTTGCTTACGTGGCTGGTATCCTGTTTGAATGTCATTGGTCCTGGTTCATCATTGGTTTCTAAAAGTTGTTGGACTTTAATACCTAGGTCATGTGTTGGGCCCCTAAATCGTGGATTGGACCATCTTGGGATTAAAACTTTTAAAAATTCACCAAATACACACAAAAAAAATTCAATACATTTTCATATTTTGTTATATTTAATGATTTTTTTAAAAAAAATTTGTACAAAATTTGTACTTTTGAAATATAATAAGATTGAGTGAATTTAAAAATAAAAATAATTGATTAAATTTTTTAAAAATATCATTAAAAATATAAAAATACGATTTAAAAACTTAGAAAATTAAAAACAAACAGAGTGAATAAATTTTTTTTTTCTCAAATGCATCTAGAAAATTAGATTTTTGAATTTTTTTTTTTTCATTTTGAACTTAATCAAGCAAAAATGGGTGAATTACACTAATGGTCCCTATAGTTTGGGGCTTGTATCATTTTGGTCTCCGACTTTTCAATTGTGACATATTTGACCATGAATTTGAATTTTGTTCCAAATAAGGACAATTGTAGATATTATTGGATTTTTCAAGGGTAAAATCGTCAATTTGATAAAATATAAATTAATTTGACAAAAATAAATGTCAAAAAATTATTTTTGAGTTTTTAAAAATTATTTCTAACTACTAAAGATAAAATTGATAAATCTTTTAGACATTTTTTTTTTACCAAATTAATTTTTATTATGTATTTAGATGATGATCATATAAAATTATTTTTTAAAAATTAATCATGTAATTTTTATTAATTTTTATCAATTTTACATAATTTTATTTTTGGTGGGCAGAAATAATTTTTAAAAAAATTTAAAATATTTTTTTGACATTTATTTTTGTCAAATTAGTTTATATTTTTATCAAATTGACTATTTTGCCATTGAAATTAAGCAATGGTAGGTTCAATTGTCCTTATTTGAAACAAGATTCAAAATACAGAGTCAAATATGTCACAATTGAAAAATCAGTGATTAAAGTGACACAAATCACAAACTATAGGGACTATTAGTGTAATTTGCTCAACAAAAATTATGGGCTGTGTTTAGTTTGCCTTTGGAATCCTGATTCCAAAGGTAAAATTTTCAAATTACTTTTCAAAATTCATAACTAAACATACAATTTAAAATTACTCAAAACTCAATTCAAAAATTAATTTGAAAACTTATAACCAAACGCACAACTTAAAATTCAAAACCAAACTATTTTCAAAATTATATTTTAAAAGAAACAATTCAATTTATTTATTTATTTTGTTTTTTAATATTATTTTTAGAATCACGATTTTGGTGTGAAGTCGTATTTTGAATTATGAGTTTTGAAAAGAGAAAATTTATTTGGTTATCAATTTTAAAAAGAGTTTTGAGTTATATTTTGAGTTTTGTGTTATATTTTGAAATTTTTTAGATTTATTTTTTTAAATATTTAAATATTTTCTCTTTTTTTTTAGAGTAAATATTTTATATTTTTAAATATTTCTTTATTTATTTTAATGTGCACTATCTTTCATACATTTATGTGCTGTAATTTTTTAATATTAAAATTTTTTATTTTTTTATTTTAAATATTTTATTTTAGTTTATAAATATATTTTTAATATTTTAAATTTTTTTTATGTGTTAATTATGATTTGAGTGTAGAATTCTGAAAGCAATGTGAAGTTTCGAATTATGTGTTTGATTATGAGTTTTGAAAATAATTTTTGAATTGAGTTTTGAATTATGTGTTTGGTTACGATTTGAGTGTGAAGTTGTGTTTTGAGTTTAAAATATTAAAATTAAAAGTTAAAAAATTTACAAAATAAAATAAAATATTTAAAATAAAAAGATTTAAATAAAAAATTATATATTTAAAATAAAAAAATTAAATTTTCTTAAATATTTTTTAATATTTAAAAAAAATAAATTCAAAAAATTCAAATACAACTCAAAACTCTTAACAAAATAAATTTACTCCTTTCAAAATTTAAAATTGAAATTTTTTTTTTTAAAACTCCTTTCAAAATACTTTTCAAAACTTATAACTAAACAATTTTTTTTTTCAAAACTCAACTCATAATTTCACACTTAAATCACAACTTTAAAAAAAAAAAATTACAATTCCAAAACTAAACAAAATGGAATACTAAGGTGTCGTTTGGTAACACTTATGTTTTCAGTTTTCAGTTTATATTTACAAAAATTTTAAAAACTCAAATAAAAACTTGTTTAGTAAATTTTTGATTTATAAATCAGTGGTATCAGTTTATAAATTTGGCCAAAAAATGTAAACTAAAAAAATGTGTTTCCGTTTTGAGTTTTGAATTTTTTTTTTTTTACCACCCAACACTAACCACCACCCGCCACCATTTTCCACCACCATCTTCCCCACCACCACCCACCCCCCACCACCACCTGCCACCACCACCCGCCACCACCATACACTGGCCACCCACCAGCCACCACTACCAGCCACCCACTCGCCACCACCATCCACCACCCACCAACCACCACCACCCGCCTGCCACCCACTCGCCACCACCCACCCACCCCCCGCCATCACTACCACCACCACCATCACCCACCACCCACCCGCCACCACCATCACCCACCACCCACTCGCCACCACCATCCACCACCCACCTGCCACCACCACCTACCACCCGCCACCGCCACCGCCACCACCCACCACCCGCCACCACCACCACCCACTCGCTACCACTCGCCACCGTCACCCACCCACCCACCGCCACCACCCAACCGCCACCACCACCCACCTGCCACCACCACCACCCACCACCCGCCATCGTCACCCACTCACCCACCACCACTACCACCCGCCATGTGATACCCCTGTTCCGTAATATATTAATTGGTCCTTAACATGAATGTGATTATGTGTTTTGTTATGATTTTGTGTACCATTATGTGAAAATATGTGATTTTGAATTTCTATCTGTTCACCGTAGGAATATCTGTTTGATTATTTGCTTCGGAAATTAAATTGAGGGCCTTATCGGCCACAAAACCCAAAATTGATTACGCCATTGTGACTGGTATAATTTTTAGAGCCTATGGTGAGATTTAATTGAAAATTGATTCAGGTTAGATTAAATCGATTAAATTGATGAATTAGAGCCCAACTACTGTATTATTATAATATTAGCCTTAGTGGGTTTTGTTGTCAAGGCTTTAGACACTCAATCTCTCTCTCCCTAGCCTCATTTTGACTGATAATAAACTCAAGGAAGAGAAGAGAGGGTCGGTTGGAAGAAGAGAGGATAGGAGATTGAGGGTATGGCTTAAAGCTTGGAAATTTTGGAGGTTAAGCTCAAGAATTGCCATAGATTGTGAAGATTAAACTCCTTGGTGAGTAATTCATGCATTTTTAGTTATTGTCTTGTGAATTCAAGTTTAATAGATGGCCAAGAGCATGAATTAGTTTAAATGTGAGGGGATTGAGTTGTATATGTTGGATTTCAAGCTAATAGAAGCATGCATGTAAAGAATTGTTATAGATTTCCATGTTTGAGCTTAATTTGTGTAATCTATGTTGAAGTTTGAATGAAATCCATGTGGATGACCACTTCTTT
The DNA here is from genome assembly GCA_036172215.1 of Camellia granthamiana. Taxonomy (NCBI): domain Eukaryota; kingdom Viridiplantae; phylum Streptophyta; class Magnoliopsida; order Ericales; family Theaceae; genus Camellia; species Camellia granthamiana. The sequence goes on along the minus strand of CM069908.1, from coordinate 28,086,384 downwards.
ACCAAATAAGTTGTGAATAATGTGTATTTCTTACATGCAAGAGTAGATCATGAAAGAGCAAGCTTTGTATGTTGAAATTTAATATGTTGGTGATGAATTTGGATTAATTTGAGGCATGCATGTAAATGATGTAAGAAATTGAGCTTCCTAATGTTGTAATTTTGTATTGGTAGCATGTTAGCATGAGTAAATGTGAATTTTGAGCCATAACATGCATGTTTTATTGGTTGAAATTCGAATTGGAGCTCAAGAACTCGATTTGGAAAACCCAGATTTTTGATGTCTGCTCGAGCGGGAAAATCGTGCTCCCAGCACTTTTGCAGAGTTGGATGTCCGCTCGAGCAGGATATCTCACGCTCGAGCGGGGAGTTTTTGTAGATAGCCCTTCCGCTCGAGCGCTCTATTCTACGCTCGAGCTCATTTTTCATGCAACCAGTACTTTTGCAGGCTTAAGGGTCCGCTCTAGCGGGGAAGTCCACGCTTGAGCGGGGACCCTATTTTCTGAAAATCTGTTTTTGCATTATGTGTTCTGTTTTCTGTTCTCTTTCACTTGTAAGCACTCTTAAGCATATGTTAAGCATCGTAAATGAGTTAATGAGATGGGAATAAAGCCTAATGAGGAACATGTGAATTAAAGAACGGATTAAACTGTTGGTAACCCTTTTGTGTTTATGAAATGTGTAGGGTCAAGCTCCGGGGCAAATCCACAAGCCGATCACTGTGAGTAATATCGATCCAATTGTTTATTCCCTTATAAGCTTTATGAGTTGCTAACTGGGATTGTGGACAAGTCTGACATGAATAAATGAATGGACCGAAGGTCGTTTTGATAAACACAAATGGACCAAAGGTCATTTTGATAAACATAAATGGACCAAAGGTCGTTTTGATAGAATTGAATGGACCAAAGGCCGTTTTGATAGAAATGAACGGATCGAATGTCGTTTTGATATGTATGAATGGACCAAATGTCGTTTTGACATATATGAATGGACCGAAGGTCGTTTTCACATAAATGAGTGGGCCGAAGGTCGTTTTGACATAAATGATCGGGCCGAAGGCCATTTTGATATAAATGAGTGGGCCGAATGCCGTTTTGACATAAATGAGTGGGCCGAAGGCCGTTTTGACATGAATGAAAACCTGAATGGGCCAAAGGCTAGAATGTTGAAACTGCAAGTCACTTGATTTGAAATTCGTATAGTTATACATCTGTTAAATAAAAATATGGATTGGGCCCAAGGCCGTTTGGAACCTGTTGTTCTACATTGATATGTAACTTCTGTATTTGATATTATTCACTGGGCTATCGCTTACGCTCATTCATGTGTTTGTAGGTGAGCTAAGAGAAGTCCAGACCCGGCCCCAGTGAAGTTTGCCATGAACAACACGAGTTTTGGAGAGTTAGCCTTGTGTCTCACGTACGAGACCCATCCTTGCCATTTTGTTATGCAATTACATTTTGTTTTGTTGGCAAGGACTTTGTGTATATTTGTATATAGTCTGTTATGGGTTGGCTTAGCTTAGACGATCCTGTCTGTAAAGAAGTTTTACTACTGTACTTTTGATGTGGGTTATTAACGTATATGAGCATGGTTTGTTGATGTGCATATAAGCACGGCTCTATGGACAAAGTTTTAAATTTTTGCTTCCGTTTGGCCCCTTTACTCTGACGAGTTATGTCTGTTTTGGTCTGAGGCCGTAGGTAATCATAGGATTATTGGCTGGTTATGTCTTTAACCCATAGGGGCGGGTTCGAGTCATGACACGCCATCTACCCGCCACCACCCACCACCCACCCGTCACCGCTTTCCACCACCGTCTTCCGCCGCCACCACCTGCCATTTGCCATCACTTTCCACTATCGTCTTCTGCCACCATCACTCACCACCTGCCACCATTTTCCACCACCGTCTTCCACCACCACCACCCACCATCATTTTCCACCACCGTCTTCCGCCACCACCACCCACTATCATTTTCCACCACCGTCTTCCGCCGCCATCACTCGTCACCACCCACCACCGCCACCACTTGTCATTTCTCACTCTTTTTTATATTTTTAATTTTTTTTAAACATTTTGTCTAAACCAAACGCGTTTGTAGTTTATGTTTTTCTAAAAATAAACAAAAAATAAACAAAAATCAGTTCATAAAAATTTTGTAAATATAAACTGAAAACGTAAACGTTACCAAACAGGCCCTAAGGTAGCGTTTGGTAACGTTTATGTTTACAAAAATTTTACAAATTGGTTTTTGTTTATTTTTAGAAGAACATAAACTACAAACGCGTTTGGTTTGAACAAAATGTTTGAAAAATTTTAAAAACATAAACTAAAAAATATGTTTGTTCAGGCCTAAAATATTTATATTTATTTTTTATTATTTATGACAATGGGATCATACACATTATAATTGAAACAAAAAAGTTAATTGGAAAAAAATAATTGAAAAAAAATTTTGTTAGTCAAATTTTTAAATTTCTGTTTAAAAACTAGCGTAAACTCATTTTGAGTTTACGTTTTTCCTCAAATTTATAAACTAATATAGCCATTTATAAACTAAAAAAATTATCAAATAAATTTTTATGATAACTTTTTAAAAATTTATGAATATAAATTGAAATTGAAAACAAAATAATAATCAAATAACGTTTGGTTGTGTTTTGAAAATATAATTCTACACCTACATTTGAATATCATGTTGGTAGGAGTTTTAGAATCAGTTTTCCAAAACTCTGCAGAGAACTCTGTCTCAGGTGCGCTTTTCGGATTTTTTTTTTTTTGCAAATTTTGCCTAACTGGTCGTCCGGCCGGTTGATTGGAATAGTGATTTTTTTTTTTTGCAATTGATATGTTAATTTTTATATAATTGAAAAAAATATTTTCTGAAATTTTTAAAATTTTTTATGTGCTTTAAAATAATTTTGAATTGTATGTTTGGTTATGAGTTGTAAATTTTTATATCAAATATCAAATGTCACATCAACAATTCCTTACTCAAATCAAAACTCTTTACCAAACAAATTTTTCATACTCAAATCATAATTTCAAACCTCACAAACTCAAAATACAACTCATACTCTCAAATCATAATTACAAAATCCTACCAAATGCAACCTTAAATCTTCTTAAAAATTTGAGTTCAAAAAAAGAAAGATGGTGTCGAAAATTTTTACCATTGAGTTCAAAAAAAGAAAGATGGTGTGGTGTCGAAAATTTTTATAGTAAAACCCTAATCAAAACAACTCGGACCGGACGGTTTTTTTTTTTATCATCTCATCGGGTTACTGTTTTGCCTCCTCCCCCATAACCCCCAAATTTCAAAACCCTCACTCCGCACAGAACCCAGACAAAAAAATACAGCAACCTTGAGAGAGAAAATCTGGTAACAAATTTAGAGAGAGAGAGAGAGAGAGGCACAATGTCTGGCTTCTCCTTCTCCACCAACCCATCTTCATCTTCCTCATCATCTTCAACCACTCTCTTCTCCACATCCTCTCTCTCTTCTTCTTCATCTTTCCCTTTCTCAAATCCCACCTCTTCTTCTTCCCCCCCATTCTCATTCTTATCCTCCTCCACTTCTTCTTCCTCCCCCTTCGCCTCTCCAATCCCTAACCCTAATCCTAATCCTAACCCTAACCCTAACCCTTTCTCTCTCAATTCATCTTCTTCCACCACCTCCTCCTCCTCTTCCGCCACCGCCTCCGCCCCTTCCTTCGGCTTCGGTTTGCCCAATTCCACCGCCTCCACCCCCTCGTTTCCCTTCGGTTTCGGCTCTTCCGCCGCCGTTTCATCGCCATTTGGGACCCCTGGTTTGCTTGGGTCGTCCTCTGCTACAAACTTGTTCGGATCTACTACTTCGACCTCTGTTTCATCTACTAGTACACCGCCTTTTGTGTCGTCTTTGGGTTCAGGTTCTACTACGACGAATACTACTACGAACCTGTTTGGATCTTCTTCGAGTTCAGCTCCTACTACTACTTCTACTGCTGCTGCTTCTCCATTTTCTTCAAATTTGTTCGGATCTTCTTCGAGTTCATCTTCTACTACTACGGCTTCTCCATTTTCTTCAAATTTGTTTGGATCTTCATCTTCGAGCTCTGTGTCTGCTTCAACACCTACTCCAACCTTTTCTTCTCCATTATTTGGGGCTTCTTCGTCGGCTTCTACTACAACTTCAACAATGCCTTCTTTTTCTAATTTGTTTGGATCGTCTACATCGAGCTCAATTTCAACTTCTTCACCATTTCCCTTAGCTTCAGCACCTGGGTTTGCTTTTCCTTCGGCTTTGAAAGGTAGTGGAAGTTCTGCATCCCCCGGTACCTTTTCTTCAGTACCCATTGCAAGTTCAATTTCAGCAGGTTCATCAAATTTCTCGTTTGGAACTCCGGCCTCTTCTGGTTCGCAATCGCAATCGCAATCTTCTTTCGGGTTCGGGAATGTGATATCCTCTGCAGCCACAGCCACAACCACAAGCACGCCCGCTGTGAAGCCTACTTCATTAGGCTTTGGAACTGCGTCTTCTTCATTGTTTTCGACTGTTACGACCACTACCAGTGCTTCGACTCCAGCAGCATTGACAGCCTCATCTTCTGCTGCTTTTTCTTCTTCTTCTTCTAGTGCTACTGCTTCGGCTGTTTTGTCACCGGCATTTCCTGCTTCTGGTGTGAGTTCTTTGTTCTCAACTGCAGCTTCTACACTGACTACTAAAGCTGCTTCATCCGCAGCCCCTACTCTTTCATTTCCAAGTTTTGGAACCACTAGCACAGCTGCTTCGTCAGGCACTACAAGTTCACTTCCAACTTTTTCACTTTCTACCAAAGCATCAGCCCCAGCTACTGCCTCTGCCTCATCAACACAATCCCAATCGACACCTGCTGCGCCTCTTTTTGGTGAGTTTGTCCATTTTCTCACAAAATATATTCAGTTCTGATCTTTCATGTAGCATAAGATGGTTAGCAGTGATTAAGTCATGCTGATTGGGATTTAATGTTCAGAGTCTTGTTGTACAAAAGGGGAATTTAGTATGGCATCTTTGACTGTAGTACTTGGTCTTGAGCAACTAGTTGAAAGCTGTGACAATTCACATAGTGGATTATTGTATGTCAAGTCAAGGGAATCAGTGAACTCATGTTACATAAGTTGAAGTTGTCAATTTGTCAAACAGAAAAGAATCTTTTGCAATTAGTCATTTAGATAAGGTTCAAGTTTCGTCCTTTATGCATTTCATGACCCCTTTTCCCATAGCTGGAAGTTGTTCTGGGTGCCCTTCTATGTTTCTCGAAGTACGCTTAGGTTTTGGAGAGGGAGAGATTATAGGTGAGGATGAGCAAGGAAAGGGTGGTTTGGCAAAACTGCATACAGTTCCAATGGTTGAGCAGGAGACAATGGTTTCCAGGGGTAAGGACCGATCAAGATGAGAGTACGAAAGTTATGAAATTGGAAGTTTCTAGCATGCAGGAGAGTTTGGTGTTGACAGTGGCTTCTCTGCTAGTAGCTTTATTCCTGTGGATGTGGTAACCAATCAGCAGTGCTACCTGTGGAGGCTACTATAGTCATGACAAAAGTCCCAAAAGAAGAGTTACATGCTGCTGGCAATGCAAAGGTGTCATCTATTAGGAATTTGACTCTTCCTAACAGGATCGGTGAGACACGAAATAATAAATAAGAAAAATAAAATGAATCAAACAAATCAACACACACAAGGGCACAAGGATTTACTTGGTTTACCTCAGAATAGGGTTACGTCTACGGCTGCAACGGTTTTCACTATGATCAGAAAATAATACAACTCCTTTAACCTAAAAGAGGCACCCCTTTCATCTGTTTATAAGTATAGAATTAGGGTAATGCGGAAACAATATGAAAATTACCAAAGTGTTCAAAAAATTCGGGCCAGGGGGTAAGCCCCCCAGACCCCCCTCTGCTTGGGCTGAGGCCCCCCCAACGCTTCAAAGAAATTTATGTTTTCTACTTTGGGTCCTGAAGAGAGAAGGGAACCATTGGTAAGGTAGGCCTAAGAAGTATGGACACTTGTCAAAAGTTGTGGACACGACACCTTAGGGAAACTCTAAGACACATGTCTGATGATCTATGAACATGTCTACAATAAAAAAACAAATTGTGTAATGTTGATTTTTGCCAATGCATCGCAAATAATTCCCAGTACAGCCCAAAGTGCCCGTGCCCAACATCTATCCAATCAAATAAAATGTAATATTATACGAATGGCAACCATTATCTAGCATGCAGAGGACACTTTGAACTTTTAGAGTTAGTTAATGCAAAGTTGTAACCTACATAATGTAATAATAAAAAGAATTTGTCAGCCTTGATGTTCTACGTCATCAATTTTTCTTATTGACTTGTTCGTGTTGTGTCTGTGTCTTATGTTATATGTTTGTGATACTTAGGTGATGGTGAATACGGCTGTTGATAATGTAAATTTGAGGTACAAGCCGCTTAAAACAACTTGGGAATGGATATTTTGTACCAAGTGAGAAGTGCCGATGTTAACAATGGGCACTTGGTTTGAGTGGAATGCCTCCATTTGGTTTTAACACCCACTGCTTGAGGACCTCATTTTATGATCTGGAAATTGAAACACGATTTAGGGAGTTAGCCTTTGCAACTTTTGCTCTGACCTGGAACTTTTCCGAATCTTTTTTTTTTTTTTTACACCCTTAGGTCTCAATTTTCTTGATGGCCATGTCAACTTGTGCTCAGGAGACATTCTACTGACAATACTATCTTGAGCCATGGACTAAGAAAGGCAACCTAATGGTTTTCTTGCTTGAGGTTCCAAGACAGTCATTTTGGTTTTTTGAATTTATGGTTCCAAATTGTAGTTAGTTACTTGTATGTTGTAGTTGTGGTGTTGATGGAAGTAGTTATCCTGAGGCAGTTTAACTTTTTATAGGATGCAATACCTACTAAGAGCTCACATATTTAATATAACCTTAGAATCTTGAAATTATGTTTTATATTTAATTTTAATTTTAATGTAAGCTATATACATAATTTAGAATTAGGAAGCCTTTCATTTGTTTGCAGACACTAATAGTGTGAATACTTAAAGTTTTACTTTTAGGCTATGTTTTACTTTTTCCTTTCCCTTTCCAAATACCTACCAAAATCTATGATTCAAATACAACTTTAATGCTAATGTTTATTTGAACTTCATATTAAGCTACCTCTCTATAGTCTACACTAATTGTGTGATTACTTAGGTGCTGTTTGGCAATGTTTACAGTTTATTGTTTTTAGTTTATAAAACACACTAAACATGTTTTTGTTTAGTTTGGTAGCCGGTAGTGATAAGCAATGGGTGGTGGTCAGAAAGGGTGGGAGAAAGAGGATGAAATGATCTTTTTTTGTAAACAAGTGAAACTAACTTTTTTGTGTTTACAAAATTTACATATTTACAATTTGTTAAAAACAAAAACAGAAACCAAACAAGTTTTTGTTTACAGTTTTCAAAAATTCTGTAAATATGAACAAAAAAATTGTAAATATAAACGTTACCAAACAAGCCCTTAAAGTTTTACTTTTAAAATTGTATTTATTTATTTATATTTTTTTTTATTACTGATGGAATTGTTTAGTGGGAAAATGTACAAATGCTTCCAAATTACTAGAAAAAATCTATTAGGGTCCACATATTTTCTCTTTTGTTTGCGATGTGACTGTTTGAAGACACATTTTCCAAGCTGCCATAAAAAATCTTAGTACATTTTACTGAAAAATATGAGGCCTGTAAAATTGACAATGTCTTGAAAGTTGTATGGATGGCCTTACATCTTGTTCTTTATTGCATGTGAATTCTGCACAACATTTAACTTATCAAAAGGGGAGAAAATAAATTAAAATTCTGGACAATGTTCCTATAGCCAATGTATTCCTAGGATGCATAAATACCTTCATTATAATTTTACATGTAATCTAATCACTACAACTAAATTTAAAAAGAAAAAAAGGAAAAAGGCATTCATCACAACATTTAGTTAGAGAAGCCAATCTTGTAAAAGGGGGGAAGAAAAGAAAATATTAAGTCGCCTTGAAACAACTAATTGTAACATAAATGAAGTTAGCTTTACACATGATTTGGTTTTTATGCTGTTCAAGTTCCTAGAAAGAAGGCAATCTAAGAAGCACGAATACGTGACACGACACGGATACGGATATGGATATGGACACGTGGACATGTAAAATTTCAAAAAATGCAGGACACGACACATTGGGGACACGTGGAAAAAATATAATTTTATATATTTATTATATGTTATAATTTTAGATATTTAATATATATTTTATGTCAAATATTTAATTTATCAAATTTATCAACTTTAGATATGTTATTTTAGTAAAATAATTTAAAATTTTAATTTTTTTTGAAAAAATAGTTCTCACCATGTCCCTACGTGTCCGCAACGTGTCCTAAGTGTCCCAACGTGTCCGACTCTTTCCAGTGTGTCCGACATGTGTCTGGTTCATGTCCGTGTCAGAAACTCGTATGTGACCTCCGGAGAAGTGTCTGTGCTTCATAGGCAATGGGTGCAGGATATCTTGTGTTTGTCATTTGGACTTGAAAACACTTACTGTTTCTGCTTCCAATATATTTAGTTTAGAAGTTTCTTTAATTCCCCTCCCCTCTCCCGTTAGATTTCTTCTTTTATATAGCATAAGGAGATTGGTAAGATCATCCTTTAGATTCGTCTTAAATCAAGCTATATATGGCCTTATCAATTGTCTTAGTGTAACATCTTAGTGTGCATTTGTTTACACATGATTTTTCCAAATGGTCTAGATTAGTATGTTCTCAGTTTGTCTCTTCCACTGACCACTTGCTTCATTCCTGAAATGCCTAGGTACCAGGTTGACTAGCTGGTAGTTCTTTCTGACTGAACTTCTTATGTTTGTTGATAACATAAATGCTAAGATGCCTGTGCTTCCTGTAGGTGTACCTACTTCTGCTTCTGCTTCTGTTGCTGCAACATCATCCAATGCCAGTGCTACTGTTGCTCAGACATCAACGTCCCTGACTGTAGCTTCCAGTAGTGGGTCTGTATACATTTTCTTTGTATCCTGACTCTAATTTTCACTTTGCCAGTTTTCAAACTGCCTTCAATTCCACACCCCCCCCCCCCCCCCCCCCAAAAAGAAAAAAAAAAAAAAAAAAAAACCTCTGCAAATCTTTTGAGTATTATTTTTAAAAAAGCTTGACAACAGTATAAGGTCACCCCTCTTCATGCTCTTTTCGTTTAAGTTTTTCAAAAAACCCTTTTACTATATGTGTGGATTGCTTGGAAATTTGATTGGTGACATTTTAAGATTTCCGGGGTCTGACTTATCCTTGTGTTCTGGTCATCTGGTAGGACTACTACAACTGTCAGCACTGTTACCCCAGCTCCAAAGTTGCCATCTGAGATCACTGGGAAAACTGTTGAGGAAGTATTTATATGGCTAATCTTCTCTTCATTAATTGATTTTTTTTTTTAATATATATATAATTTTCTTCCTAGACTTCTTAGACTGATGATGAATGGTATTTTCCAGAGCTTGTTATGACCGCAAAAAGTTTCTTTTTCTTTGTACTATTAATATATTTATCTTTTGATTGCCTTATTGTGTGAGTTATCTATTGCTGATTACTTCTTTTAAGATGTCTGTTAAGTTTATCCTTTTATTTGACCTCTTTTCCATTTTTAGTTTTTCTCCATTATATTTCAATTTCTTACATGTATGTCTTTGTTTAAGATTATCAAGGAGTGGAACTCTGAGCTGCAAGAACGTACTGGAAAGTTTCGAAAGCAGGCCAATGCAATAGCTGAGTGGGACAGGAGAATCTTGCAGAATCGTGATATTCTTCTTAGACTGGAGGTGATCAATTTCTAATGTATTTGATATCGTCAAGTCCTTTTTTTTTTTTGGGTTTTTTATGCTTATTTGACCTTTTTATTTATCTTAGTCCCTGTGCCCATGGCTTGCCCCAATTCTAGTAGCCTTGAAGGCGGCTGATTAGGTCTGGAGTTGAGACCCATCCCTCTCTTCCCTTCCCAGTCCTCAAACGAAAAAAATTGAAAAATTGTTGTCGCTTTCATGGAGTTGACAATTTCGATGACATGACCTTATGACTTTCCAAAGATTGTTGCTTCCATTATTAAAGCTTGAATTCTTATGCTCCTAAAAATTTATTGGATGGAGGATGTTTTACATTTTTCTGTCGACGCAATGACTTACTTCTAAAGGTTTGAAAAGTTGAAGGTTGATTACTATGAAAGAGAATACTAGAATATAGAAAGCCTAGGTATTTCCTACTCCTAGGTTAGTTAATGATACCAAAGAAGAAGTGTGTTACAAGTTACAACTAGTAAATTGACTTCAAACCTGCTGACCTGTAAATCTGACCATAATTGTTGGAGTCCATATTCAAAAGCCAACCATGGCAACTATTACAACACTTTTTTCGGAGTATAAATTTAGTCTTGTGATGGCACTAAGGTCCAACACCTAGTCACAACCAATTTCCAGCACACACTCACACAATGAGTTAGAACAAGTAAGGGAGAAGGCAACACGAATTTACAGAAAATTTCCAACATTTATTATTGCACCAACAATACAAAGGAATGCCTATGGAAACTCTCACAATTACTTGACTTCCTTTCGAGTTCCATGGCCATGCCTTATATAAGCTTACAATTAGTTACAAAATACAAGCAACAATACAAGGAAAGCGTGCCAAGTGGCATGGCAGTTGACACCCCCAACTGCCTAGGGACTTAGGAATAATTCTGGAGCTAATTGCTAGTAACTGCTCCTGATTTCCAGCCTTCTTGCATTGTCTTTGCCCCAGCAAGGTAACTGCTTTAAATAGACATGCATAACTACTAATAACTGCCTTGTAGTCTGCTCCATCAAGCCAGCCACGAAATTGCTTGCCTTGGCCACCAGATCAAGTCTTGCCCACTGATTGTGTTCAACTCCCAAGTATGCTGTAGCTCACATCCAGGTCATATTAATGCCTTGCATCTGTGTAATGCCACCCATACTTTGGCCAAGGGTTGAGTACTATTGCTAGACAACACTTATTCCCACCTTGCTGTCTTGGCATGCCACTATCATGCCGCGGCCTTGGTTGGACATAGGTGCAAGGTGTCGCCAATGCTAACCACGTAGCCTTCAAGTAGATGGTGCTAACAAACCACCCCCACTAGAAGAAGCCAACGTCCTTGTTGGTAGGGTCTTCAATTACTCAGCCACTTGTTTCTTAAATTGCCACAACGTCACTTCTTTCTTCCAACTAGCATTAGCTTCAGGCAAACCTTTCCATTTCAATAAGTAATGGGTTTGCTTGTTTTTTTTGCTCATGCCCTCTATTTTGTGATCAAGAATACTTTCGACCTCCTTGTCAAATTGTTTTCGGATCACTGGTGGAGCTTGCTTTGCTTGCTTCCTCTCAACATTTGCCATATCTTCATGATAAGGCTTTAGGAAGCTCACATGAAATGTTGGGTGAATTTTTAGCGTGTCAGGTAATATTAGTCTATAAGCCACAGCTCCAAACTTTTTCATAACTTCAAAAGGACCGTCATACTTAGAAATGAGCCCACGATGGACAGTCTTGCTACTGATCTTCTTCCAAATTTGGGGAGTAAGTTTTAGCAGTACTTTATCCCCAACTTGGAATTCCAGTGGTCTTCTTCATTAGCATACTTTTTCATGCGATGGGTGGCTTTAGACAAACTATCTTGTGCCTCTTCTAGCAACTCTTGCTTGGCATGTGCAAATCGATATGCTGCGGGACAACACCCCCCTGTTTTTGTTTTGGTCACCTCATGAGGAGTGAGGGCCTGATATCCAATGGCCAACCCAAACGGACTAAGGCCAGTTGCTGTGGACCGGTCCATGTTGTGCCAGAATTGTGCACTATCCAACGAGTCCACCCAATTCTTTTGACTTGCTGTGACATAGTGCCTTAAATATTCCTCCAGCAAAGCATTCATACGTTCTGTTTGCCCATTTGTTTGCGGGTGATTTGCTATGGAAAATTTCAATTTTGACCCCATCAACCCAAACAACATTGTCCAAAACCGTGTAGTGAATCGAGTGTCTCAATCACTTACAATGTCCTTTGGCAGCCCAAAGTTCTTCACCACGTTTTTGAAAAATAGCTTTGCAACCACGTTTGTTGGGCATGCATGTGGTGCTGCAATAAAAACCGTATACTTGGAGAAACGATCAACAATAACAAAAACAGAACGCATACCTTTCACTTTAAGCAATCCCGATATGAAATCCATGGAAACAGAAACCTATGGCCTCGTTGGAATAGGAAGGGGTTGCAATAAACCAGCTTCTCTTTATTGTTTTGTTTTGTCTAGTTAGCAGACTAAACATGTCTTGGCATACATTTCAATATCATCCTCCATCTTCGGCCAATAATATGAACGAGATAAAAGGGCCAACATCCGCTTCACACTGGGGTGACCAGCCCACTGCGGATCATATGTTTCTCGAATTAATTCCTATCTAAGTCCCCCATTGGCATGGAGAAGGTCATCTTCCAACCAATATCTGCGGACAATCCCCTCCTTGACTTGCTATACCAACTTTTGATAAGTGGCATCTCCAACAACGTTCTCTCTAACTCTGTCCAGCAAATCTGACTTGATGGTAGAAATGGCAGTCACATATTCCTCAACCACCTTCCTACTCAATGCATCCGCAACCTGGTTGTGCCGACTAGGCTTATGCTTCCCTCTTGAAGTCATACTCCTTCAAGAGCTCTTGCCATTGAGCTTGTCTAGGAGACAATTTTTTTTTTTGCGTTTTGAAGAAAGTATTCGCCACATTGTCTGTTAGGACTTGGAATTTAGTCCCCAACAGATAAATCCTCCAGGTGTACCATTGCTGTCATTTCTTTCTCATGGGTTGAATAGTTTTTCTCCTCAGCATTTAACTTGTGACTTTCAAAGGCAACCGGGTACCCCTCCTGCACCAAAACGCCATCAATAGTTTTGTCTGACGCATCAATACGCTTTGCAAAAGGAAGTTCAAAATCCGGTAACCGTAACACCGGCTTAGTTGATACCGCAACTTTTAATTTTTCAAAGGCCACTTGACACCTCTCACTCTAGCTCCATTTCTGATCCTTAAGCAAATCAGTGAGTGGTGCGGTCTTTTTAGAGTATCCCTCAATAAACTTTTTGTAATAGTTGGCAAGACCCAAAAAGGAACGCAACTCAGGAACATTGCTGGGAGCTGGCCAGTCTTGAATGGCATGGACTTTCTTGCTATCCATCTTCACATGGCCTTTACAGATGATATGCCCCAAGAATTTGATTTCCTGCTTGGCAAATTCACATTTCTCTTTCTTTCATACAATTGGTGTTCCTTCAACCGAGAAAACACCATACGAAGGTGGGACAAGTGATCTTCCAAAGATTCACTATAAATTACAATATCATCGAGATAGACAACAACAAAACAATCAACATAATAAGAAAAAACATCATTCATTAATTTACAAAATGTAGCAGGCGCATTCGTGAGTCCGAATGGCATTACAAGAAATTCATAAGATCCATATCTAGTAACACGTGGTTTTGGACTCATCTCCTTCAGCCACTCTGACTTGCTAATACCCGGAGCACGAATCCAACTTGGTGAAGTAAGTGGCCTTGCATAGACGGTCAAAAAGATCGACCACCAAAGGGATAGGGTATTTGTTCTTGATTGTCATTTTGTTTAAGGCACAATAGTCAACACACATCTGCATGGACCCATCTTGCTTCTTTTGGAACAAAACTAGGGCACCGTGAGAGGCTTTGAATGACTGAACAAGTCCAACATCTAGCAATTTTGTTAATTGCTTGTGTAATTCTGCTAACTCTATTGGAGCCATTCTGTAAGGTGCTTTTGTCGGAGGCTTTGCACTAGGGACCAACTCAATTTTTGTGATTTGTGGCACGTTGAGGCGGTAGAGACTTGGGCAATTCTGGAAGCATCACATCCTCAAATTCTTTCAAGACTGTAGCAACTTCATCAGGCAATTCCATCATCACATCAGGCTTGATTTCCACTAAGGTTGCAAGATAAGTCTTAGCCCTTTTCTTTAAGCCATTGTGCACTTGAATTGTTGACAGCGTCTTTGTTTTCCTCTTCATGCCCTTGCCTTTGTCTGGTTTGCCACAACCAAGAACAAAGCAAGGTCTGTCTTTATCTGAGATAAGTAACCCACCAAAATAAGGCATCAGTGCCACTTTGGCAGTCACAAAGAAATCATTTCTGAGGATGACATCAAAATCATCCAATGGCACCACCATTAAGTTTATTTGTCCAACCCTTTCCCCCATTTTAATTTGCACTTTGGAAGCCATTCCATGTACCGATTGTGCAACAGAGTTTACAAACTTAATTCGGCTTGGACTTTTGGAAACTTGTAAATTGAGGGACTGCACCATCTTTTCTAAAACAAAGTTGTGAGTGGCTCCGATGTCCATCATAGCCAGAACATCCCCACCACCCAGTGCTACTTGAATGTACATTAGACCGATCAAAGGGGACTTATCTGCATGAATTGCATTTAACAATTGTTAGGAATTTACCTGAGTTGGGCTATCACCATCTGTGTCCCCCCCCCCCCCCCCCCCCCAATCGTCTTCTGCCACAATAACATTCAACTTCTTCCGCTTAGGGCAATCTTTCGCCCTATGGGGTCCATCACATATAAAGCATCCTTTGTTCGACTTTCCACCATCATTTTGTGAATGTGAAGAAGACTCTCCCTTCTGTTTGTATTTGTACTTGTCTTTCCCTTTCTTGAAACCAGCCTTCTTTTCCTCATTTTTCTTCCTTTCTTCTTGGATTTGTTGGTCTCTAACACAGAATCCTTGCTCAACATGTAGTCAAGCAACCTATCAGTGGTAGCCACAGCCGCGGCTAAGTCCTTGACCCCCAGTCGACGCAATTCCAACTGTGCCCAACTTTGTAAGCCTGACATGAAGCTAAAGAGTTTATCCTCCTCCGACATGTTCTTGATGTCAAGCATCAATGAACTGAACTCCTTCACGTAATCCCGTATAGAACCGGTGTGTTTCAGTCGCTTCAACGCTTCTCTTGCAACCCAAGACGAGTTGCAAGGAAGGAATTGTTCTTTCAATTCCTTCTTCATGAATTCCCATGATTCGATCACTGGACGAGCATCGTCCACTGTTCGAGTCCACTGCCATAATTTAGCATCACTTGAAAGGTACATGCTAGTGATCGTAACTTTCTTCACATCAGGAACATGAGTAGCGTTGAAGTACTGCTCCATGTCCCATAAGAAATTTTCAAGTTCCTTAGCATTGTGAGCACGGCCAAATGCCTTAGGGTCAGGAACTTTGATCTTGGAATGAGTGGACTCCCCACTGTTTGAATGCCCACAGACAACCTTCTTGAGGATAGACAATTCGTCTTCCATGTTCTGTAACTTGTCTTTCCAGGCATCTGAGATGGTAAGCATATCAGCCATTACTTCCTTGAACCGATTTGCTGTTGAGGTCTCAAGGGCAAGAAACCCAAAAGCCATGACATCCAATCGATCTGTTAGCGAGTGATTCTCAGCAGTAGGTTCACCCACGAGATTCTCCAACCGCGTCACTTTTTCCTTCAAAGCATCCATACCAGACACCATTAGAGCAAAACCTGGCTCTGATACCAATTGTCACAACACTATTTTCGGAGTATAAATTTTAGTCTTGTGATGGCACTAAGTTCCGACACCTAGTCTCAGCCAATTTCCAACACACACTTACATAATGAGTAAGAACAAGTAAGGGAGAAGGCAATACGAATTTACAAGAAATTTCCAACCTTTATTATTGCAATAACAACACAAAGGAATGCCTATGGAAACTTTCACAATTACTTACTTCCTTTTGAGTTCCATGGTCATGCCTTATATAGGCTTACAATCAGTTACAAAATACAAGCAGCAATACAAGGAAAGCATGCCAAGTGGCATGGTAGTTGACACCCCCAACTGCCTAAGGACTTGGGAATAATTCTGGAGCTAATTGCCAGTAATTCTGGAACAAAGATAACTGCTCTCAACAAACATGCATAACTGCTAATAACTGTCTTGTAGTTTGCCCCATCAAGCCAATCATGAAATTACTTGTCTTGGCCACCAGACCCCCCAGTATGCTGCAGCCCACGTTCAGGTCATATTGATGCCTTGCATCCATACTTTGGCCAAGGGTTGAGTGCTGCTGCCAAACAGCACTGGACATATTCCCACCTTGCTGTCTTGGCATGCCACCATCATGTTGCGGCCTTGGTTGGACATAGGCGCAATGCCAACCACACAGCCTTCAAGTAGAAGGTGCTAACAGAAACCCACTTTAGAGCCAAAATTGCAAGCTACTACAAAAAAATCTTCGTAAGTAATGAATTAGAATCTTGCCAAATAAGTGTATTAGCTCTTGAATCTCATTTTTCTCTGTGTATTTTCTTTTGAAATATAATTGGCATCTTCTTTGCATCCATATGTCTCTGTTAAGGAGGAAAGTATCATTTATGGATTGGAGAGATGATTTATGGTTTAGATCTGAATATAATTGACTCTTGACATTCTAATATTATGTTTGATGGTGTACCAATTTTTTCCTCAGAATTATGTTTATTAGTTATAACATGAGTTGGATGGTTTCATATAGTATCATTGCGAGCTACATGCTTTGGTTGGCTAACTTGCTTTACTCTGAATGCTTAAACTGTTAATCAGAGTGAAGTGGCCAAAGTGGTAGAGACTCAAGCGAACGTGGAGCGGCAACTAGAGCTTATTGAGACACATCAGCTGGAGGTATCTTGATACGTCCTTTGTTTAATTTTTAAATGGTGCATTTGTCAGAATAATCTCAGTTTACACTTCCATGAAAATGCATACTTTCAACCGAATTCCTCTCTTGCTATGCCTACTGACGTTTAGTCACTCTTCATCTACGTAGGTGTGATGGTGTTGTTATTTGGGCTTTTGTAGCCAGGAGTAGAGCATGTAGATCAGTGATTCTTTTATTGCATCACCTATTGGAGAAGCACCTACATGATCCTACATATGTGAACTTCTGAATCTAAAAATTGTCATTATGTCTATAAATCCATTTTAAAATGTTGCCATTCATATCCTATGGCATCCTGTGGTTGCATTTGGAGGTGGAATAGGATTAGGCCGGACTGGATTAATGCTGATGGGTCTGTACTCTTGGGGAACTAATCCTAGTCTAATGTTTGGATGAGCATCAGATTAGATTGAACTAATGGTTCGCCATATTTGACCAATTTAGCATATAATTTTTTTTTTAATTTTATCTCAAGGGGGTAAAATTAATTTCTTAAAATACTTTTCAGTATTTTGGAAGAGAGAATGAGAAAATTCTGGTGTTGGGAGCAAAATAGAATTTTATGTGTTTTATTTATTTATTTATTCTAATTTTCAGTAATCCCGTGGATAGGACTAGCAATAATGCCAACTCCTCGGCCAAATGATGTTATGTTACATGTGTGGGACAACAATTTTTATCTTGATTGTTTGTGTGTAAGTTAAACCAATATAAATTTGAGAATAGAATGGACCAGATTTATTCTGCTCCTTTTATTGGGCATGCAAACACGGTGTATAATAATTTCTTTCAATTGACCGACAACAATGGATCTCATCTCATGATTCAGTAGCAAATTGGAACTATAGCATCTGCTATCTTAGTAAGTTACGTAATTTAATTGGAGCTAGATTTCTACTCAATTGTCCAAATTATTGATAGCTATATGTGTTGGTTGTTCTATTACCCAAGGCATTTTTTCTGATAAATATTTGCTTATAAAACATTATATTTTAATGTTTTATTCTCCAAAGAATTATGTGCTTAAATCATGCTTTTAACGAATAAATCATATGATTTGTGAGCACCTGCATGATTCTTTTTTATCAATAAAATGCATTTCATTTATCTTTGGTTTGTTGTTAGGTTGACAAGGCTTTGCAAAGTGTAGAAGAAGAAGCTGAGCGTATATACAAGGATGAGCATAATGTGCTACTTGATGATGAAGCAGCATCCACACGAGATGCAATGTGCGTATTTGTTAATTAGTCCTGTTGCTTTACAGTTGCATTAATTCTTCTTTGCCTTTTCTATTATTTTGTTTATATTGTCGGCCATTTAAGAAAATAAAATGCTCCTAACCAGTGCTTGAAATACTCAGGCTAGTTTTCAGTTGATCTGGTTTGAGAGTATATCCCAGAAATTTGACTTGTTTATATTCAGACCCAGATTCAATTAGATGTATTTGTTCATAGTTCAGGGGGATGGTTATGATGGCTTCTTTTCTTGGTGTGGTTTCAGGTACGAGCAAGCTGAAGTCATAGAGAGGGAACAGGAACAGATGGCTGAACAGATCAAAACAATTATTCAGATCCTCAATGCCAATCAGGTCGACTTTAGTTCAATGATCTTGTACCTCTCTTTATGTGTTTCAAGTGATCATACTTACCCTTTGTTGCATTTAGGGCGGAGAACTCGATACAATTGATGGAATGACTCCTTTGGATGTTGTTGTCCGGATATTAAACAATCAACTAAGTTCACTGATGTGGATTGATGAAAAGGTTAGCATCTTCTGTAGTATTTTTTCGTTGTACCCTCTTTTTTTAGTTCATGGCGCTAGTATGTGAAATTGAACATAATTGATGATAGAATATTGGGTTAATTTGACTTTCATCCCCTAAACGATTGTCAATTTTTCTATTTAATCCACAAACTAATTAATTTCATCTATTTAGTGCCTAAGTTTCTAATTTTAACTATTATGGTCCAACTGGAGACAATTGTCCAAATCACTAATTGTTTAAACCTAATTTGATTAGCCAAAAGATCTCTTTGAAATTTGAACAATTTAAATCATACAACTCAACACTCATTATTTTTATTCACTACTTTGAAATGAGGGTTGGAGAAGAAGATGGTTATTTGGTCATAGGGTGTAAGTTGTATAAAATAATGAAAGTAAGAACATGGGTATTCGGTTGTATGATTTAAGTTGTCCAAATTGTCAAATTACCTTTTTGCTTATTAGGTTAGGTGTTCATTATTATTGATTTGAACGGATGATCTCCAATTGTACCATATGAATTGAAATCAGAAATTCTAGAAATTAAATAGATGAAATTAGTAGTTTAAGGATGATATAGAAAAAAAATGACAATACTTCAGGGGATGAAAATGAAATTAATCCTAGAATATTATATTTAGCATGAATGCTTCGGGTTTTGAATTGCTACGTTTTGGTGAATTTGTTTTACCTTGCTGTAATCCTAGCCAAATATTTTTTTGGCTGAAAATTATTTCAAAATGGATTGGGCTTCTCTCATGTTGACCATCTCAATTTGAGGGAGTGTTTAAATTTGATAGGTCTATTTTGTAACCGACTTTAGTGATCCGAACTGTTTACTTTTTAGGACTCGAGTAAAATATTTATGTAAAAAATCAAGATGATCGGATTTCGGTAATTATATGTTTGAATCAAATTTGTATTACAAAAAATAGATGGCTATTCTTGAAATTATATTTGTCGTCCATTTAAAAAAAAAAACAAATATGATTCAAATATATAGTTGTCGATATCTAATCATTTTAATATTTTTGCATAAATATTCTACTCAACAAGTCTTAAAAAGTGAACGGTTCGGATCACCGAAATCAATTCCAAAATGGGCTTACTAAGCCCAAACGCTCTCTCAAGTTGAGATGACAACTTGAGAGAAGCCGAACCCTTTCGAAATATAGTTGATTAGTGTTATGTTTCCACTCCATTCACATGAACACTGACAGACCTTAAAAATCTATCAGGCTGAGGAATTCTCATCTCGGATTCAGAAGCTTGCAAGCCAAGGTTCTGCTGTGGACCGTGAATTGATGGGCCCAAAGCTCTGGTTGACTTGATCTTCGATTTTGTACTTAGCTGTAGATTTTTTTAATGTCAAATGATACTCCACAGAAAAGAGTTACTTCCTGAAGAAGAAACCGGGTGGCAACACACAGCATTCGTTTTATTCTCTCTTCGATGAAAACATGTATGCTTCTTCAAAATGTTATTTCCTTGTTCTCTTTTAAATATGAAGAGTGAGGTAACACTAGGTGGTCTGAATTTTATAGCTACAAGTAGTTGAAATCTTTTTGAATCTTTTTGGATTGATTTGTTTTACTTTCATACATTACTGTACTTAACAAAAGATTTGTGTTGAAGGAGATGTAAGATGATTACATTGTCGTCTGAAATATCGTACCCAAGTATTCATTATTTGTTTACTTTTAGAAAGAAAAGGGTTATTGTGTGGGCCGGCTGACCTGGAAGTTGGCTGCAGAGGTGGTGGTGGTATTGTTATGACTTGCATCTTTTAACAAAGGGTTTGGCTATGTGAACATAAATTTTAGTGTCCATAGAGAGGAACCATCATAAAAGAAAGGGTTATTATTGAGTTAGTGTCTACGATAGAAATGTTATGATCTTACATATTTTAACAAAGGGCTTGACTATGGTATCTGTTGGTATAACTTATAAGTTAGCTTTAATAGAACCCTATTCTGTACAAACCTTCAACCCTGGCTTAAAATGTTGTCATAGCATTGAATTAAAAGTTGTTATGTTCAATGGATTTGTTTTCAGCTATTGACTTTTGTCACAAAATAAGAGAGAATAGAAAAACGCAGGGTACTCAGAAAGTTTAAATCTAATTAAAACACTTTATTTTATAATAATAAAGAACTTTGCAGACGACATATTTTGAGTTCTGTGACATTATAGTAAAAGCAAATCCCAATATTATATATATATAGCCTTGCACTTTGAATAAAATGAACGATCAGTCCCCAAAGGCTTCAATGGTTACCAAGTCTAGTTGACGTGCTTGGCTCCTAACTAGGGTTGAATTATTTAGGCCTCAAGATCATCAATCAAACTTCATCAATCCTTAATTTATTGAAGACAGAAAGAAACTAAATATAGACGGGAATACAAAATACACAAATGAATCAGATTGTACAAAATTTATTAAATCTTGCCCATCTGTGTACATTTTGTATTCGATTTTGTGATCGGTTTCTGTGTTTGTACCCGCCACTTTAACTGTTCAATTTTCTCCTTCTCCACCACCATGAACAGGAGTAGGAGGAACAGAACCAGGAGAGTTAGAACAGAGTGAAAGTCTTTCCAAGCGGCGAAAAGCAACTTCCAAGATTAAGGCGGTGGCGGTGTGGATGAGGTGAAAAACTATGTCGTCATTGGTGCACATAGAGGAAGAGGAGTTAAACCTCTTCAAGAAATGATCTAATTTTCAATAGCATTGGTCTTATGCTTATGCTTATGCTTATGCTTATGTTTATCCCACACCCACAGGTTGGAGTTCTTCCTATATTCCTCATTATTTCTCTTCTTGGAGATTTCCTCTGGCAGCTCCCTTTGTTTAAAATAAATAAACAAAAAATGAGATAAGTATAATTACAGTTTTTTTTTGGTTCTCGTAGTTTTAATTTGAATAATTTAAACTAAACTCTACACTTTCAATTTTTTGGCAATGTTGTTTCACCGTCATGCGTTGTTGACATTTTGAACGGAAAAATATCACTTATAAAAAACTAAATAGTCGAAACTGTAATTTATTTGGTTTGAATTCTACTTGAGTTTTTTGAGTGACAGAGGGATCACATTCCAACAAAATTAATAGTGTAAAAGTCAAATTATTTATATTGAAATTACATGAATTAAACTGATACTTTACTTAAACAATAGGAATTAATAATGTAATTTACTCATCAAAAATTAAGAAATTATAAATAAATAATAATAAAAAACCTGGATTGAACTCCAGCAGAAAATTTTGTACTTCTTTCATCCACAGTACTTCACGCCATACAGCTTCGTTACTTGCTATTGCACTGACCACATTGTACAAATATATATATATATAAATTAGTGATAAATTTTTATATAAAAAATAAAATAAAATTTTGAATTTTTTAATAAATATGTAATTATTTTTTGAAAATTTCTTTGGGGCGTAATTTGCCCCTTAAAAGAAGGCTAAATTACATTTTGTACTTTTACATTTTTACTAAAATTTCGCTTTGCTCTTTTTATTTTCAATTGTAAGTCAACTTCCCATATTTTAAGTCAAGTTGCAATCTCTAGGGGTGAGCATGGTTAGGTTTTGAAGTAAACTAAGACCAAACTACTACTTATGATTTCATGAAATTTGAAATCAAATTGAACCATGAAAATCTTAGATACGAACCAAACTAAACCATGAAAACGCGATTCAGTCTGGTTTGAAATCATGATTGTTATAAACCTTGTTATCATTCACAATATGATCATAGCATGCTCAAATATTAAATAATATGTGATTATTTTACAAAAGATAAATTAAACCATTAGTTTTTGTAACTTAAGTAAAGTGTCATTTTAATTTCCGTAATTTCAATTTAAATAATTTAACCCTTACATTTTTAATTTTGTTACAATATGGTTTTTTTCGTCAATTACCGTGCAAAATGTCAACCACATATGATAGATAAATCATATTACAACAAAATTCAAAATATAAAGTTCAAATTAAAATTACGGAACCAAACAAATGGAATGTTATTGAAAAGTGGGAAGTGAACCTTTAACCGAGTGAAAAACATAATAAAATTTAGGAACCCAAATAAAAATAGAATTGGACACAAAAAATAAAGTGTAAATTGTATTAATAGTCTTTATATTTTGTTCATTGTATTATTTTGGTATTTATAATTTTAATTGGATCGATTTTGACTTTAAATTTTTGATTTTGTCTCAATTTAATCTAATTAATTATAATTATAAGTAGTTTTTAATGAAAATGTGCATATAACAACATGTGTTATACTTTTATAGGAAAATTTTTGAACTTGTTCAACTGAATGAGTTAATGCCAATCAATTCAGTGATTATTTTTCTTCAAAAACTCTAATTGACATTATTAATTGAACAAAATTGACACAAAATTTAAAATTAAATATTAAAATTTGAACTAATAAAAATTATAGGGATCAAAATAAATTAAGGGGGCAAAATACAGGCACTATTGGCGTAATTTGCTCAAAAAATAACTGGGTGTTATTAAGGCTGTGTTTGGTGCATGGATTTGAAGAGGGATTTGGAAAGGGAAAAGGAAAATGTATGTAAAATGTAGATGAAATATAATTATATTTCATTTACATTTCACGTACCTTTTCTTTTTTCCTTTTCAAATTCATAAACTAAACACAACCTAATAAATTTTGTCAAATCTTATCTATTTATATGAATTATGTTTGAATTTTGTATTTAATTTCTGTATGCCTAGCATTTTCGTAAATTAAAAAAAAAAAAAAGAGTTAAATAAAGATAGAAAGGGACCTTAAAGGCTTCGTTAGGTAGGGCTGAGCAAGAAATCCGTGAAATCCGTAATCCGATCCAGTCCAGTCCAATCCGATAGGTTTGGATTGATTTTTTGAATCCGTGGTTCGGTTCCGGATTGAAAAATTAAAAATCCGTAGTCCACGGATTGGTTCCGGATTGAACCCCACGGTTCCGGATTGGAACCGATCCTGACCGTATGCAAATAGTCTATATTTTTATTATATATCCTCCCTCATAATATCTTCTCTTATTCTATATAAAACTTAAACTAAAACCTAAACCCGTATAATATTTTCTTTTATTACTTTTGCTCGTTAGTTTTTAGTTTTAATTTATAATGGTCTAAATTTTTACGGTGAAACCAGTTTTTGTTGGTTGTTTAAATTTTAGAACAATATGTTGCTATTATAGAAAAACATATTGTTATTGAGGAAAAATATAACACTATGTTTATGTTTTTATGAAATTAAAGTGTTATATATATATTATTTTGTTATTTAATTATGTGAATCCGCGGTCCTAAACCGATCCAATCCGTGTTTAAATGGATTGGTTCGGATTGGTTCCATGATTTAAACGGATTGGATTGGTTCCAATTTTTCAGGAACCGTAGATAACGGATTGGTCCTGATTTTATCCCAATCCGATCCAATCCGGACCATGCTCACCCCTATCGTTAGGGGACCTTCTTGGCCGATGAAAGGTTTCTTCATTGACACTTGTTTGCCTACTAAAGCCTTGTTTGTCAACAGACTATATTAGTAATTTTTTAACTTTTTGACTCAAATATGAGGTAAAAAAATTAATATGTTTAGAATGATTTTTTGATTTTTTACAAAAAAATGTACAAAAAGTAGAGAGAAAATAAAATCATTGACTTTTTGGTATAGGTTGTTGGCTTTTTAATTTTTTTACTAACTTTTTAACTTTTTAACTAAAATCACCATTTGCCAAACGAGGCCTAAAATGACAAATTTGTCCCTAACTTTAGACATTTACAGTTTTTCAAAATTAGTCTAAAGGGACAAAATTGTCATTTATTACCTGTGGTGGTAGGCTGTTAACGTGATAGTGGCTTAGGCTACTCTCTTTTCCTTGTTTTTATTTTTATTTTTATTTTTTTTATTTTTTAAATGTAGGTCAGTGACTTAGGTTACTATTTGAAACTATTTGACTTCTTTATGCTGTGTTTAGTTGGGAGATTTGGAAAGGGAAATAGAAAAGGTAGATAAAATGAGAATAAAATATATTTGCATTTTTCTTAATTTCACACACATTTTCCCTTTTCATTTTTAAATCCCTTCCTAGATCCTCTAACCAAACACAATATTAATATTTAAGACTATTTTAACCCAAACCTAGGTTCCCATATGTGTGTGTGTAACATTTCTTGACAAATTTTATTTTTTTACACTGTATTTAGTTGAGAGATTTGGAGGGAGATTTGGGGAGAGATTTGGAAAGGAAAATAGAAAATGTGTGTGAAATTAGGTGAAATATAGGTATGATTTATTCACATTTCACCTATATTTTTCATTTCCCTTTCCAAATCCCTACTCAAATCCCCTAACCAAACACAACATTAAAGAACCACTATCGTTATGGTTGAGACAGTCAGTGGTACAATTTGTAAAAACCCTTGTTAGAAAACACATAAACAAACGCCACCAAAAATATTCCAAACGAGACACGCAAAGTAGCATAAAAGCACAACGCGACAGAGATAATTGAATCCTCTTAGATACACTTTTTTATAATTATAATATTTCATAATAAATTATATTTTTTTATCAAAATAATTTGTAACATATTTATAAAAAAATTATTCATAACATTTGCACTATATTATTCATAACATAATATTTTAGTGATACATGCCATAGATCCATGTAACTTTTATTACAAAATGATATAACATACCATAAAATTTGTGTTTTTGCCACAAAACTTTTTCATAGTGTGTCACTTTTTAAGGGTGTATACGTCACTTTTTCATAATTTTTTCATAGTGTGTCACTTTTTAAGGGCGTATACGTCACAAATTTATTTATTATCCTTTGAATTTTAAATTTGTCACTAATGAAAGGCCTTGGTCAAAATAAAACTACTTATACATTTATTTTTTGTGACTTATAAGTAATTAATTGGAAAGAAAAAATTAACTTTATTTTTTTCTAGTTTTAACTTTAAATTAATTAATTAATTAATTTATTTTTGGCACAAATCTAAAACTCAAGTCCTACACCCATTTTTTTAATACATTGGATATTGAGGGGTATCTAATACACACCCTCTTGATCGGCTAGTTGTGACTGACCAAAAAAATTTTTTTTTGGAGATAGAAGATATTTGTCCTTTCAATAATATTTATATGTAGAATATAATGTTAATATCATGAGATATTATTATATTGAATCATTGAAAGAAGAGTCTTAAACGAGGTTAAATAGGTAATCACTCATTCAGTTAAGTCGAACATAAAATTAGCTTCACCTCACTTATTTTGTCAAAACTAGTTTGCTTGATGGAATATAATGGACTAAAATAATTATTCATTAATCTTTATGAATAACTATTGGTGTGTTTGGTTTCAATTTTTTAGAAATTGAGTTTTTTGTTTTTCGTATTTTTATTTTTATTTTTAGTGAATATTTTTAAAATTTTAAGTAATTTTTTTTAAAACTTTTTTAGATGCACCTTACTTAGATGTATCTAAAAAGTAAAATATTTGTGAAAAAATATTTAAAAAATTAACAAATACATAAAAATACAAAAAAATATACTGAATTTTCATATATATATATATATTATTTTTGGTATTTAGTGAAATTTTTAAAGATTTTTTTCTCAAAAATTATACTTTTTAAGTGTATTTATGTTAGGTATGTCTAAAAATTAAAAAAATTGCTTAAAATATTAAAAAAATTAAGTGAAACAAAAAATATATGAAAAATAAAAAAAATAAAATTTTATGAAAAGTGAATTCTAGAAACCAAAACCAAGCAGAGTGTATGTTTTTACAATTGCAAATTGTTTCATTTGTAATACACTTTTTTTTATCATTTTATTAGTGAATCAAATGAAAAAATGAATATTAAGTAAAAACGATCATTTCTAGTAAACCAAATAAAATATGTGAAATAATATCACCATTACATACAATCTTGCACCCCAATATGGTATTGGAGGGCAACGAACAGAAAATCTACTAACTCAAAATATTGAATTAGAATCTTACCCAAACAGTTAACGTGTGATATGAATTCTACTTTTATATTGTGGCACTGTACTTAGAATAAATCTCAATCACATGATTGATTTTGTAAAATAAATTTTTTAAATGTTTAATATTATTGGGGCAGTTAATTAACCAAGCCCCACTCATGAGCTTTTTAGATAGTTTCTTCCTTTTTTCCTCTTTTCTTCGTTGTCACCCCTCCACATAACTAAAACCTGTCTTTGTCTCAAAAGACTTTCAACGTATGCGCATAAAAAAATGCTGGACATCCAAAATGGTGCAACTCATTGAACTCAATGAACCTATTGACATCATATTCCATTGTGAAAGTGATTAACCAAAAGCCTCTCAACCCTCCCATGTCCCACCCATGGAAAAGTTTCCTCACCATTTATATTTTAATCTCTATGCCCTCCCTGAACTCTTTTATACTCTTCTTCATCATCCATGCAAAAAATTTTCCATTCTCTATATGGTCAATGGAATCCCAAAAGTAAATTTACATTGTCTCTAGCTCTTAGTGCCACCAAACTCTATAAAAAAAAAAAAAAAACACGAACAGCTCATTCATTGAAAATCATAAACTTGGTAAAAATACTAATACCCTCTCTCCTTTCCCTTCTTTCTTAATCTTATACTCTATACATTTGATTTTTCATATTTCTCATTGTGTTCTAACTCATTCTTATCCATCTTTTTCATAACATAATCAGCCAAACAGGGCCTTAAATCCAAGACATGAACAACAACAACAACATCAATGTCTTATTTATCAGCTGGAGGACCTTCTACCTCTCCCACCACCACCTCGGGCCCCCGCCCACTTCCCGCCACGCCGTCCTTGCCTTCCTTGCTCCGGTGCTCCTCGACTTCATCGAACTGAAATTTCAAGGAAAAAATGCTTCTTCATTCGAAATGCACCAAAAGGCCATCTGGGTTGCCATTGCTAGTCTGATCTTGTATTGCTTCGCCTACGAAGCTGAACTCCGATTACCGGCCTATTCCCGCGTAATCCGCCGTGGAATGGTAGTGCTTGGTTTGGTTTCTTCGGTGTCTCTGACTTCCATTCTTTTCCCAGGTAATGGCAGACATGTGTTCTATCTATTGTATGCTCTGGTTTTGGCAAGCGAGTCGGCAGTGATTCGCCACCGATTCCAAATGGTGTGGAACTGGGTTTATCAGAGAATCATCGGTCATCTTCTGAGAGAATGGCGGCGACGAATGGGTCGGAGAGACATGCTTCCACGGTATGTGTAAGAAATGAAAGCTATGGTGGATTGAGTGTTGTTTGTGAGTCTATGTAAGTGTCTCTGTTCTGTTATGCTATGTTCTGTTACTCCCCTGTTTTGTCCTTTGATTTTTCTCTATTTAGCATAGATTGTTGGTTTATGTTGTTATTCTATGTTGTATTGGAAAAGAGTTTAAATTGTTGCTATATTAATAGATCATCTATTTGAATTGCATATGTTTTTTTTGTAAAAGTTTTGATGTCAAGTGAAGATGCTGTTGAATTGTCTGAGGTACTTTATCAGTGTATTAATAGATCATCTATTTGAATTGAATGTTTTTTTTTTTTTATATATATTATTATAAAGGTTTTGATGTCAAGTAAAGATGCTGTTGAATTGTCTGAGTTACTATCTGTGTCTGTAATGCTAATTGGGATTGGCATAATAAGGTTTCTACAAACCCATTTTCTTGTAAAACTTCCTAAAATAAATTAAATAATCACACACAGATCCTTGTCCTTTTTTCAAAGTTTCTACATCTGTAAACATCCTAAAAATTTATGAAGTGATGTCCTAAATGTCAATATCAGGTACTGCTTAGAGAACAAATGTGTAGATCAGCCCTTTGGTCCCTTTGAACCAGATTGAAATAGTGAATATGAATTTGAATGGTGTAATTATGGATTTCTAGAGGGAGATTTGGATTCGAGCTTATCGAGAAGTATTGAACGCTTGATTAAGATTTAGCATCCGCCTGGGTCAAGATGGGCTGGGCTACGAAAATGATGTCCAAGCCTGTTTGTAGATTAAGCCCAACAAGTTTTTTTTGACAGATCAGGCAAAGTCGTAAGCCAAAATCTTAGGTCCAAGTCCTTCCCAACAACCGGCTTGGCCGGGTTGTGAAAATGGTGTCCACGTTTACTTGTGAGGTAAGCCCAACGAGCTAAGCCTAGTTGGTCAATGAATTTTCCTTAATATGCCCAACTCAAGTTCCCTTTTATTGGCCTCTCCCATTTGCCCTCGTATGGACGGCCTAAAAGTCCCCACCTGGGACATAGTTCCCACTTACCAAAAAAAAAGCCCAAGGAGCTTTTTCTGATGAGTTAAACTCTGCAAATTAAAACCTTAAACTCAAGCTCTCTTATCAACTAGGTTTGACATTGATAGGCCAATGGGTTAGGCACGTGTGCTTGTCTTGATGAGTCGAGATTCAGGCCTATTTTTTTGCATTGACTTGGATGGCAGTTTTGTCAATTCAACATAATTTTTGCCTTGGCAATAGTGTCACCCTCCTAAATTTTGTCCATCCACTTTTTTTTTTTATTATTATTTTTCTTTTGGAGTTTAGGGCCCTACTAAAATCTTTAGGCTTAATTACATTTTTGGTCCTCAATATTTAAATTGTGTCAATTTGGTCCTCAATGTTTAAATTGTGTCAATCGTTTCCGCAATATATAAAAATTGTTCCAATTTACTCATAGTTTGGGAACTAAAAATGTAATTAACCCATAATCTTACTACATTAGAAATTCGCCTAAAAGATAAAAGTATTTTATTTTTCATCAGTTTGAGAATCCATTTTTGTATTGTAACTTGCCATTATTTTGGTTGTTACAACAATTAAATGCCATTGATTGTGCTGATAATTTGGTTTTATTATTAGAGAGATAATACTGGATATGCAAGTTGGAGCTTGGAGAGGAACTTCCTTGTTGATTTGTGTGTAAATTATGAGGTGCTGATTTAGGGTTTAATTATGAGGTGCTGATTTAGTAGTTGTATAATGCTCTGCTGATACAGTGGTATTTTTGTGGAATGGATGAAGGGTTGAAGTTTTTTTTTTTATTATTTATTTTTAATTTTTAATTTTTAATTTTTTTTTTATGTGGCGTGTTTTGGATAGTTTTTTTTTTCTCTATGCAGTAGGTAGATCCTGATCCTGTATTTGTTCTTTTCTACACAAGGGAAATACCATTTTAATGAAAAGTTGGAAAAAATAATATTAATTTAGTAGAAACTTTGCAATATGAAAAGAAAATTTAATTAACTATAACCACTAAATTGAAAATATTTTTTGTACTGATGTTAAAATGATATTTTCCCTTTGAACTACTGACTGTTATTTTTCAATTTAAAAAAAAAAAAAATTTTAATTCATTGAAAACTAATTATTTAGTAGAATTCTCACTTTTATTCCATTAAAAGTTCTCAAGTCCATGTTTGGTAGGGAATGGTAAGTTAATTAATCCTCTTTGGAGGATCAATGGATTCCAACTATTCGCAATTCTTTAACATGCTTGAATCTACCTCATTTCATTGATACTCAAAATCATGCTCGAGGATCGATCTTCAACGAGTAATTTTTCCACTAGAGTGCATAGATTGTATTAGGGGTATTCATTTACCGGTGGTGCCTTTGCGAGATCAAATTATTTGGGGCTGTATTTATATGCAGCAAGCTCAGGCCGTAGGGGTACACGTCACCATTAGCGATTGTAGAATCTTAGACTACCTAAGTGGACACTCTTCTTATAGAATTGTCTTAACTGTATCTTTTTGGTCCGATGGGTGTTATATGGGAGAGGGGCTTCCACTGAGCCTAGTTGTCTGTGATGTGATAGAGGGATTGAGACTGTAGAATGTCAGTATTCTCAACGGGTTTGGCGAGCTTCTTCGTTAGGCCTTATTTTTCTAGAGGAAGTCCCATGTTTTTTGGGGACTGGTTCAAACAATAGATTAAGAAGGTTTGGAATCATGAAATTATTGTTCAATCCATTGCTATTCTTTGGGACCGTTTGGCGTTAGAGAAATAGTTGTGTGTTTAAAGGCATGACTATGACACAAGTACAAGCAAATCTTCTTGCTGAAGAGCTTTAATACCTCAACATCTACTGTTGATGTTTGTAATAATGATGATATATGTATGCTTGCAAATTCTCTCTCTAATGTGACAGATTACTAGGTGTAGACTTTTGTCATAGATGGTTCGTGGCGGGCAGCTGATCAAAGTGCGGGCGTGGCATGTGTTTGCTTCAATATAGATCAATCACGGGTTCAAGATTATGCTTCTAGGATGCAGGTTCTCCATTGTTGGCCGAAGTTAAAGCGTGCTGGTAAGCTATTCATTGGGCTAAAAGCCAGCATATGTTAAGCATCTCCATTTTCATGGATAGTCAAGTTTTGGTATCTACTTTGCAACGGCAAGGCATCCCTGATTGGAGCATTGTGGCTATTATTAACGATATTAAGCTAATTAATAAGGATTTTGATTTTCTTTGTATTTCTAAAGTAAATATGGACTCATGTACTATCTAGGCAAGTTAATGGCAACTCAAGCTAATATATAAAAAAGAAAAAAAAATTATAATCACCAAAAAGTCATGGTGTGCACATCCAAGTATGGGTTTCATGTTGGAGTTTTTAATGTAGGGAGTGATATGTATGTGCAATATACATAAATTAATTCTGGAGGTTCCTAAAAAATCGACTTGCTTCAAAAATCTTGATTAATTTTATGATTTTTGGAACAAATTGATTTTTTAATCAATTTTGGGTTTTGTTTATTTGATTTTTATATTTCAAATTATAAGAAATTTGATATAATAATTAAAATGTGTTATGATTATTGTGATGGTTAGTGATGGTGGTGGTTGGATTTTATTGTCTAAGCTAACGTTAACATAGTAAAATCTCAATTGGTTAAAATTTATAGCGTTATGGTTTTGAAAATAAAAACTTGTAAAAATGAAATTATGGCAAAATAAATAAATAAATAAAATAATTGGTCAGATGAAATAGTAACTTTGCCTCCTATAAAAAAGCAACAATACTACAAACTCATCCTTATCTACCTAGAATTTACTAGAAAAAGAAATCAATGGTTTATATTCATTTCATATGTAGACCAAACACTTTATCAATTCAATCTCTACTATACAAACACATTCAAGGTAAATTCGGGGGTCCGTAAGGGTGGGTTCTTAGCATTTTTTATAAAAAAAGGAAAGTAGTCACACAAACACACTCTTATCTCACACAAGGTGCATGCGCAATGAATTGATCACAATATTGGGGACGGATGGATTGTATTGTGCCATATATGCTTCTCTGCCTTCACTTAGGAAGTTGTGGTCATGAAGGAATTAGATGTCACACCATAGAAGATCTCTACATTGGTGCCCTCTATGGTTGGCATGATGTCCTCTGGAGTGAAGGTGTTAGTAGTCCGCATGCAATCTGGTACCACGGCAGGCATTCTGGGGGCAGCCATCCCCATAGACTAGCAGCATCCCCGCTTGCCGAAATACCAAACTCAATAGAAGGGGCCCTTTAGCAAAATCCTCTCCAACTCACCATAGTGATGTTGAGCACCGCGATGAAGCACATCACGGTATTCAATGCCACACCTGCCCACAATGCCCAAGTCACAAACAAGACAAATATGAAGTTTAGAAATCTCATAGCATAATGAATGAAAGCAACAGAGTACATGATTGAAGAGGGATTAACCCAATTGTCTGATCGAGGGTCACTATGTTAAAATACTATCTAAACTTGTAAAAGCTCGACAACCCTGAGGCCTGGCGGCAATGCTAATAGAAGTATTGTCGGGACCAAAGGACAACGTGCTAGTCCATCTCCTGAGTGTCAGAGGCATTCACCCCTGAAATACTCAAAGCTCTACATCTACAATTCAGAGAGTTGATTAGTACAAGATGAGGCAAAAATTTCAGAATAAATGCATAAATGACATGTGCAATGTAGAAATGACATAAAACAGTAAATTGTACCTTCCATCGTTTCTAATGACCTTCAATGGTCATCTCTTAGTTGCACATGACAACACTAGCGTCTCTATAGAGGGTGACTAGAGCAGCGCCACCCCAGTTGTAGTCGTCGATGTGATCAATGTCCACCACTAAGTAGTGGAGATGTATCTTGTTTAGAGGCGACTCCACATAGTAACCGATGGTGTCTGAGTAACCCATCCAAACTATCAAATTTAAAAAAAAAAAAAAAATTATTTATGTTATCAATATTTTGTTTGATATAAATTAATCTCATTAAAAAGTTAAAAGACCCCCATCAAATATAAATTCACGATCTATTGTTTTGTGAAGTTTAAATCAAAAATAGTTTTTGAGTTTATTTTTCATTTTTAGTGAATTTTTTAAATATTTTAAGTAATTTTCTTGCTTTGTAGATTCACTTAATCTACACACTGAGATACATTTCAAAAGTAAAAATATTTTAAAACTTCACTTACATAGAAAAAAAAGTTAAAAGGTGTGTTGTGTCAAGACTAGAAGAAAGTTAAATTCTAATAAATCAGCCACCTAAGCAGAGCTACAAATGAAGATGTGTTGTGTCAAGAGACTTAAAAATGGCCCAGAACTGCATTTATCCACAAATTGTGTTGGGTGCGGAAGTGAATGACTACAATGCTAACATATTCAATCACATTGTAAGCTGACTCAAACCACCAAAAATACCACTAATGTACAATAACAGTAATCAAATTGAATTACTTTGCACCTATTCAAGTTTCACTAAACAGGTAGGATATTCGAACAGATTTTCATTCAAAGATTTTCACTTTATTCAGAACTTTCAGCAGCCAAATCTTCTTCCAAAATGCCCTTTCAAAACTCGCCCCATCTGAAGAACTAACTCGTGTTTCTCTTCTTTGCAAATCCATCTCCAAATGATATGCCGATTAACAGAAAAAAGAAGGCCATTTTTAGTAAAGTGCCAAACCAGTTTGTCATTAACAAGCCATGGAGAAAAAGGGATTTTACATGTCAACTCAGCTTCAAAATCCAAAAAGCACTATGTTATGAGAGCTTCATTGCATTCCAGACATCAGTGCTTTCATCAATAAGGGAGCAAACTTTAGCATCAGCATGGAATCCGTCTAACTTTCCAAATCATCACACACCAGACATTCAAATCACTTCAAATCCTTTCTTACAGATTGCACATAGAATCTATTGCCTTTGATGACGAGGGAACTCTCAGATGTGCATGGATATTTCAGCCAGCACTACCATTTTTTTTTTTAAGTTTTCCCATAACAAACCTCAATATTGTTGTGGAGAGTCTCAAGCATCCTCAAAAGCTACCTGCAAGATAAGAAAACAAAACCATAAGTTGATAAGAGGTTCAAAGTAATATACATGAACACAATTGTAGTAGAGATGAGAAGGCAAGAGAATTTGCTTAATAACAAATAAATTGAAATTAGCAACCAAACTCAAGCTCACATAAAGGAAAAAGGACCAAACTTCATCATTTTATTAACTATTATTGTAAAGTCTTAGTTGCTCTATCAAGTAAAAGATGAAATGACTGATTCTTCCATATTGCCATTTTTGGAGTGGTAAAGTAACTATGGATTGCCCACATGGATTTTGACCAGACTAGATGGCTTACTAACTATCAAATCTAGAATAGCATGCAAGGAGAAAGGCTTAAAAACAAAAAGTGATTTTTTGCAAGGTCTGGAAATTTAAATGATCAAAAGTCTTGCCTAAGAGTGTGCTAGAGGGAGGTTTTTCCAATTATGGAAATGACTTCTTCTCAATTATTTTGAAATATCTCTTACTCCTTTATCATTTTTTTTTTGTTGGTCTCTTAATCCTTTATCATTTTTTTTTCTGTCTGTTAATCCTTTATCACCTATGAGATTTAGAATAGAGCATCCAAAGTACTTATCAAGCAAATTCCTGGCATACCTTGAAAACTCGCAATGTAGTTTAGATGATGAGCATGCGTACATCCTAAAGTTTGTTTCCACAACAACAAAGCCATAAGAATGGAAAGGTAATGACAACAGTCAATACATTTTTCTATTTAAATTTTCAACAAAACATTGAAAAAATAGAGAAAAGCACAGTTTTACAAGCTGCAACTACAGGTCGTAACAGACTAAGGAAGTTGTCCTCTTTAGGGTTAAAAATATTGTCGATGCTCATGGAGGTGTGTTTGCATTTGGTGGAGTAAGTGCACGTACTCATGGAGCAGATGAAAAACAATATCAACATTCCAAGTGAAATGGAACCACTCATTAGCTCTCGTCTTGGCAATTTCAAAAAAGAACAAATAACTCAAACTAATACAAATTACTGATCAATTAAAGATTTTGGATGAGACCATGAACATGGTGAGTAAGATTTTGGATGATTGATGAGCTCCACATCTTTAAAGATTGTCACTTATACGGTTTGAGAGAGAAGCATTGTTGTCTTTTAAGGATAATAAAATTCTTCAATCTGCCAGCTTTTCATTCTATGCAAGACCCTGAAATCTAAAAATCAAAATTTATGCATAAGCTTATCATCAATAAATTTCAAATTTACTAAAGCTAGAACTTGAAACAACTCAAAATTACAATGATGGTAACAATAGAAGAATTATGTTTGAGTGAGTTACTGTCGTGAAGAGTATCAAAAAGTGATGCTCTACTTTTGAATAGACTTCAAAAAACCAGATTTATATGGTCAATGTTTGTTTTGGCTGAAAATGTTTTTGGAAAAATGTTTGTCACATTTTCTGGCGGTTAGTATGATAGAAAATGAAAGTTAAATGGAAAATGTTTTCTATGGTCAATAAAAAATAAGCCTTTTTCAGTGATAAGTGCTTTTCACTTTTAACGGTGAAATTTTTTTCCCGAAGTGTAAAACATTTTTTGGTCTAAAGTCTTACCAACACCACCGCCCCCGCCGCCCCCACTACAACAAACACCACCGCTAATATAACCACTAATACATTAGTTTCAAGTTGCAATCAAACACAGGAGATCATTTTCTAGAGAACATTTTATAGAAAAATAGGTTGTGTTTGGTTTACTTTTGGAATTGTGATTCTAATCAAAAAATTTCAAAACTCATAAGCAAACACACAACTCAAAACTCAATTTAAAAAAACACATAATTCAAAACTCTTTTCAAAAGTCATAACTAAACTTTTTTCAAAACGAATATGGCAATTTTTCCATCAGCACCTATGAATAATACAAGATAAAATAACAAATGAGAATGAAAATTATCCATTCATTATTAATATTGTGTTTGGTTGGGGGATTTGTGAAGGAATTTGGAAATGGAAAAGGAAAAGTTAGGTGAAATGTGAATAAAGTATATTTGAATTTCACACACCTTTTTCCCTTTCCCTTTTTAAATCCCTCCTTAAATCTCTCAATCAAACACAGCCTAAGGAAAAATTAAGAGAAAAGGAAATATTTGAAAGGAAAAGACAAAAGGAAAATGTTTGGCAGCGTCAAAATTTTGTGGCTCAAATGGCTCAAATCTGTCCAAACGACGTCGTTTTAAACTCATTTACACTCAAAACGACGTCGT
Source organism: Camellia granthamiana (assembly GCA_036172215.1). NCBI lineage: Eukaryota > Viridiplantae > Streptophyta > Magnoliopsida > Ericales > Theaceae > Camellia > Camellia granthamiana. Next base: position 28,050,095 of record CM069908.1, on the reverse strand, counting down.
TTTGAGTGATTTGAGCCATTTGAGCCACAAAATTTTGAGCTACCTAACATTATTGAAGACAAAAATGAATTGAAAAACAGAGCAGTGTGTTTAATTAATCAGTAATGTATTGATAATTTCAACATTCACAACAATCTTACGATATAGTAAACTCTCAGTTGTGATAAAAATTTGAGATGATATTGGTAATGAGAAAATAAATAAATAAAAATGGTATGAGAGATTTTGTGTTTGTTTGTTTGTACCTTGCAGTTGGCTGCTTAATATACTCGAGGAATGGATTGGATGATGGGCCAATATTCTTTCCCCATTTCACACTTCTGTTTCAGTATTGGATTACATTCGATGATCCTCAGTGACAAAAGCGAGGGAGGGAATCCTTGTTCTGGAAAGGTCGCAAGCTCAGGGCAAAACCCGATCCATAGATGCAAAAGAGAGGGAGGCAACCCTTCCTTTGGAAAGGACGCGAACCTAGGGCAATCCCAGATGTCAAGTGTTTGGAGAGAGGCGAGGTTTTGAAACTCCTCATAAGAGAGTCTTTCCAGATTTGGGAAGAATCTGATGGTCAATTTGATGAGAGAGGTGGGCAGGAACATCCCTTCTTCTGGAAAGGACACCGTATCTCCCCACGGCCAAGCTGTGCCTTCGAGTTCGAGTGTTGTAAGAGAAGAGAGTTTGTGCAAACCCCACTCTAATGGAGATGGAGGCGGAACTGGAAGTTGACCGACGTCGTCCACTCTCAAATTCCCGATTTCAAGTGAAGTGATGTTGGTGGGGAAACTCCCTTCCTTGACAAAGTAGGAGACCATTCCTGCTCTGCAATCAATTAAACTCAGATCTTGAAGCGAAGTGAGTTGGTTGATGTTGTTGTTCTCATCACGACCACCAAGTGACGGGGGCTCCAGATTCGGACAACCTACTATACTGAGATTCCTGAGATTATTGGCTTCAGGTAAAGATTTGAGACTCCCACAATCTACGATCCAAAGAGTTTCAAGGGATGGACAATCAATTTTGATCCCTTCCTCTGCAAAAAGTGACTCCAGATTTTTACACCACCTAATCATAAGTTGTTTTAGTGTGGATGGTAGCCCACCTCTTGACAATAAATATGTGAGTGATGCACAGATAGAAACGTGCAACTCTTGCAGATTATTGAGTGTCATCAACTCCGGTAGGGACTCCAAAGCATCACACTTTGAAACCCAAAGTTCTCTCAGCATAGATGGCAAACCCTTCATTGGAAAAGAGATGAGACTTGCACAACCTTTGATTCTAAGCACCCCAAGAGATGTGTATGTGTGCAGATCTTGTGGCAGTTTCTTCAGCATTCCACACTCTTCAATTGTTAAATACTCGAGTCTCGTCATGCAAGGCAGCCCCTCATGTTGCTGCTTTTTCAAACCTTCTCCTTTTTTTTCTTGCTCTTCTTCAAACAAGCAAATGAGTTTGGGGCAATGAGAAATGTTCAAATGGCAGAGGGAAGGGAGACATACTTGTATTCTCACCTTATTCCGCCACAATGTTATGAGTTCTTCGCAGTTAAGAATGTCCAATCTCTCGAGTCCCGTCAAATGTTGAGTAAACCATGTCGGTAGGAACCCCAGTTTTTCAACATCAGAAATGCTCAAGGCAGTTATTGAAGTCAAATGCTTAGACATTTCATTAGCCAGTAACTCTTCATCAGTTGTGCTTGGATTGCAGAGGGAGTCGACAACTGTAACATGTCTAATATCCAAGGTGAGGGAACCAAGTTCAATCGTGGTCTTCATCCCTAAGAGTGCTGGAAGGCTTGGGAGCATAACATTCTTCATTGACAAGGACGCAAGTGATGGCTGAACGAGGCTCGAAACATCAATCAACAACTGCGGACAACCATCAATTTTGAGAGAATTGAGACAAGGAAGATCATTTGGTAATTTTCCAACAAGTTTGGTACAATTTATGATGGAAAGCTCACTGAGATGACCGAACGGCTGAACTCCCTCTGTTTCAAAAGCAGACCAATCCTCCCATTCTGGCATAAACTTAAAGCTCAGTCTCTCTAGAGAGAGGAAAGGTTTGGCACCACACTGCTGCCCATAGAACTCACAACCCAGGCGCTTTATTGCACTCATTCTTTCAATGTAAAGGTCTTTAAGCAAGGGTAGTTGTCCAAGTGGTGGCAAAGATGTGCAGTATTTACTACCTTCTAATCGCATGAACACCATTTTAGAGAATGAAACATCTCCAACCCAGTTTGGAAATTTTGTACTGCTATACCCACTGATGGTAAGTCGTTCCAATAATTTGAAAGGTCTCATCACGTCAAGCACATCCCTCTCAACTATGTCATTCTGTGAACTACGAGATTTATCCCATTTTAGTGATAACTCTTTTAACTCCTCCTTAGACATTAAATTGGCATCCATTGCATCCTTAACACCACTGACATTCTCCATTCTTGATATGTGTATTGCCCCTTGAATGTGTGATAGGTTTTTCAACGCTCCTATTTTACGCCCACAATCTTTACCCACTATAAAATTTGACAATGTTTGGAGATTAGTTAATTTACCTATATGTAGTGGCATCTCTTCTGATGATGGAATATACACGCCAGTCATGTCAAAATGGCGCAAGTTCACTAGCCTCCCCATGTTTAGAGGCAACTTCTTAAGTAAAACACAAAATTTCAAAAACAAGACTTGTAAATTGTAGAGAGTTACCACCGACTCAGGTAGCTTCCTAATTCGAGAATGGGATACATCAAGGTACCGTAGATGCTTTAGATCTCCAATGGAATCTGGTAGTTCATCTATCCCAGAACAACACAAACGCAACTCACGTAAGCACTTTAACGTTGGCAACAAATCATGAATCAAGTACCTTGTTTTGTAGTTGGATTTACTTGGCAAAAACTCTAAGAAGGTTCGTAAGCATTTGGCATCATCGAAAGCTTTGAATTTTTTGATTTCGTCAAATTCGCTAGCGACATAAGATGAATGTCGAGCTTTGTCTGAAATCTTGTTCTGCTTACCAACCTTTGAATTATTCTCCAACCTAAAACAGATGTCCCTTGCAACTGCTTGAGCCAAATCATTGATGAGGTCATGCATTATGAATAGCAATTTATCATGCCTTGATGATTGGAAAAATGACCTAGACACCAATTCATGAAAATACCTACGGCCTACATCTTCTATTTGTTCTTCACCTTCTGGGTGTTCAATTAAACCTTCTGCCATCCATAGCAAGACTAATTCCTCCTCCCGAAATTCATAATCCTTTGGGACAATTGCACAATAACCAAAGCACCTCTTCAAATGGGAAGGGAGATGATGATAGCTCAATTTCAGTGCTGGGAGAATGCGACTTTCCTCGTATGGTTTATCCCATATATTGCTAGTTAGTACCATTTTCCATTCATGCTCATTTTGTTTACATTGTAATAAGCCACCGAGGGCCCTTGCTGCCAGTGGCAAGCCTCCGCACTTGGCAACAATTTGCCTGCCAATTGATTCCAATTCTGGATGTTCACTAATATTTATATTCTTGAATGCATGACAGGAAAATATTAACCAGCAAACATCAGGTGATAAGCTTGGCAAATTGTGATATTTAATCGTCATCACCTTTTCCGCAACAGCTGTGATTCGCGTTGTCACAATGATTTTACTTCCATGTGCTCCAGCTCGCAATGGAGATTGTAGTGAACTCCATTCTTCATCTCTATGGTTCCACACATCATCTAAGACAAGCAAAAACTTTTTTCCTGCCAGCATGACCTCAAGTTTACGTTGAAGGGCAGTTAACTCTGTCAAATCGCATGACTGGAGAGTGAATGACTCCAGAATCGCCTTTGTTATTTTCTTAACATCAAACTCGTCAGATACACAAACCCACGCTTTTAGATCGAAATGGATTTTGACACCATCATCATCATAAATGAGTTGAGCCAGAGTAGTCTTGCCAATCCCACCCATGCCGGTGATGGGAATGACATCGACTTTGTTTTGAGTTGGTGTATCTCTAAGAAGCAATTCAACAATCCATTTTTTATCTTCATCTCTGCCACAAACAAAAGGATCATCCAGCAAATATGTAGTTTCTCGTCTCGGCCACGCATTTGTAGGCCTATTAGTCCCCCCAATAGCCTTTTTCACCAAACCAAGTTCCTTAATTCTTGTGGTAGCATCTTGTAACTGACCATTGATCTTCTTTATCTTGGACCCAATTCCGAAATTGAATGAAATTGCACTTGGAGTAAAACCAGTGCAACAAGTAGAAAGGAGGAATCGTCGTACCTTCTTACTTGTGCTGGCCTCACCAACATCAACATCAGCATCAGTCTCTGCCCTGATCAGCTTCTTGCGTAGAACTTCAGTAGAAAACTCATCCAGCACATCGTCCGCATCGTAAGCCAAATGCTGGAGCTCTTTCAGCCACCTATTGACAGCCTTGTCAGATATCTGCTTGTCCTCTGCATCAGCAAGAACATCGTTTATATCTGCGAATGACTTCTTCAGCTTCTTGATGGAAGTGCTGACACCCTCATGACGCGCCAAGTTGATTAAATCAGGGGACAACAACTTGTCAATCACAGATTGAAGCAATGGAGAGATAAAGATCCCCAACACATCCATGTCTACTCGTCTTTGTTGTGAAAGAGCCCAGAATTGAATGTATGAAACAAAGCAATGTGAGAGAGAGAGAGAGAGTTGAGAGCAAATTTTTGGAACAAGTTTGGTAGGTAGGTAATTGAATGAAGAATATGATTTTGGATGGTCCTCCCTACCTAGCAAGCAGGGTATATGATTCTGGACAAACTTTTTGTATAAAGCAAGCAGGGTATACGCTTCCCTCCCTCCCTCCCTCTCTAGCAAGCAGGGTATATGCTTCTCTCTTCTCTAAGTAAGCAGGGTATAAATTTTTTTTTTTTGTACAACTTTCTAATTAAAAAATGATGCCATGTAAATTAGAATGATGACCTCTGAGATTTATATACATATATATAATCAGTTTTACAAATTTGGTATAATTATATCATCCTTCTTTTTGGTAAAGCTAAAGTGCCGGAAACTTATACAAAAGAGAATAAGATAAAATACACATTTCAAAGTAAAATAAATTATAATATTATTTTTTCATTAAACGACTAACAAATTATTGATGAAAATAAGACTAAATATTATGTGAACTTTAAAAGTATCAAATAAAATTATGTTAAACTTGTAAAACTCTATGTTTATTTTCTAAATTATAAGACATGTTAGTGTAATTTACTCCCAAAAAAAAAAAAAAAATGAAACAAACAAATATGACTTAATATCTGGAGTTTCTTACCGAACTACAAATTTTTTTTTTTGAAATAAAATTTTTAAATTTAAGTTGTAAACTTATATCCCAAGTTGTTTCATAATGTCCTTTTTTCTAAACTAATTTATTATAAAAAAAAAATGATTTTTTTTTTTTTAAATTTTACTTTAACTTTGAAGTCGTGTTTTGAAAATACCTTACAAATATTTTAAATTTCAAAAAAGATGGGTTCTGTATAGGTATGTCAAAATAAAATTAAATATAAGGAGAAGAAAAGAGAGGAGTTATTTTTTAATCTAGTTGCAAACTTTAATACTTATAGTTAGTTCAATCGAATAAAAACAAGGGTTGGGCTTTCCTCTAGTCTGTGATCGGACTAGAGAGTATCGTTGGGCCTGTAGGGGCCCACCACGGGTCCTGTTTCGATAATTCGAACCGTTCAATGTGTAGAACTCTTTGAATACTATATGCCTGTAAAAAATCACATTGATTGGATATCGATAGCTATCTCATCGGATTAGATTTCTATCAACCGTTTATTTTTTCACCATCTATTTTTTTTTAATACAAAACGGATTTGATCAAGTAGTTATCGATATCCAATCAACGTAATTTTTTATAGGCATATATATAGTACTCGACGACTTATACACATTGGCGATTCAGATTATTGAAACAAGATTCGTGGTGGCCCCCCACAAGCCCAGCAGTACCCTCAAATCTGATCACGGACCGGAGGAAAGCTGGACCCTAAAAACAAAATGAAATGAAATGCGACCATTTGAATGATAATTCAATTTTCAAACTCCCTAAGATTATTTTAGGAGTTGGTTTCTCATTGCTTAAATAATAAAGTGTGAAGTGTTAAAAAAATAATAAATTCAAAAGACAAAAAGAAAAAGAGCATATAATTTTATTAATAATGTGGTAGAACATCTTGTCCTCTTTCTTTTTTCTTACTTAAGCTTAACAATATTCTTCGTCGCTTTTCAAAAAAAAAAAAATGATAGAGCATCGCTTGTAGTATTATATTTCTCACTACCTCTCTCACAAGCTATAAAATTCACAAATATATGGGTTTCATCGCCTTATAAGACACGGTAAGAAATACACAAGCGTCAATGATGGATCTAGAAGCGATTGCCCCCTACGAATTCAATCACTCATATATTAGTGTTATCCAAAAAGCAACCTAAAAGGGAATGTGAATTAGGTTTCTACAAATTAAAAATAATAATACCCCAATAAAATTAACTATTAGTACAACAAATTATTAACAAGCACAATGATGAACTTAGCAGTAAATGATCAAGCAAAATAACAATGAAGTATAACTAACATACATGGTAAATCAAATGATTAACACATGAATATTAGATATCTATAGCAGTAGTAGGAAGTAAAGAGATTAGGGAAGAGGAGCCAAACAGATTTATAGTGGTTCAGCTTCAAACAATCCTACATCTACTCTTCAAGCTTCACTTGAGATTTTCCACTATCTTCTAGCTTTACAGGAGTGCTAGCAATCTCCTGACAAATGGAGCAATCCTCCACGGATTTTACATAGACTTCACAAGCCCAAACCCTTGCACATCTTAGGTGATTCACAATTACTCTCAAGATTTCAAGAATACAGTGTTTGCAACACTTTTACAAGATGAAATGGAATTTTTGCTTTCAAAGAAAGCTTACAATAAATATCTCTCAAAGATAAACATATAAAATGAAACTTTGATTTTTCTGTAAATCTCACACAAGAAAGATGAGCTTAATGCTATAAGGTTCAGTGTATAATTTCTGAGAATAGATATAAGTGATTATAGATCAAAGAATATTTTTTTGATTTTTTGTAACTTGTTTACATTAGAGGCTTTGGTATATATAATGAAAATTATAGCCGTTTATAGCCTTCGTATTCATTTGAATTTATAGCCGTTTATAGCCGTTGTAGTCATTTGAATTTATAGCCGTTGTACTTCCATCATTACCAATTTGAATATCTTCTACTCCATCATTACAAATTTGAATCTTTCACTTGAACCTTTTGGCCTTTTGAACCTTTATAGCCGTTTATAGCCGTTGCACTTCCATCATTACTAATTTGAATATCTTTCACTTGAACCTTTTGGCCTGCTGCTATGCTAGGCTGTTTGAACCTTTGTTTTGGGCTGTTTGAACTCCTGATTTAATCAAATATTAAATACATTCTAACAACTTTTAGGATAAAGGTTTAGGTGAGAAATAATGGGACAAAATAAATTTTGATTCTATTTTTCTCTTTCAAATAAATTGAAACATAAAATCATCAAAATAAATATTGATTCTATTTTTCTCTTTCAAATAAATAATCAAAATAAATTTTGATTCTATTTTTCTTTTCCAAATAAATTAAAAACATAATTAAATAAATTATCAAAATAAATAAGTCTAACAATTAGTATTAGTTATTAATTATTTTTAAATTATACGAATTCACCCTCTCTAGGTTTTAAGAAAAATTAATTAGTTGCACAATCCATGCATTCTATATCTACGAAACATATTAGTTATTAATTATTTTTAAATTATACGAATTCACCCTCTCTAGGTTTTAAGAAAAATTAATTAGTTGCACGATCGATGCATTCTATATCTACGAAACATAACGCTCAAAATATAAAAATCAATAGTTTGGGCAAAAGATAACATCTTTAAAAAAAAAAAAAATTTTGTTTCTCACAACTAGTATAAAAAAAAATGTCTTAAAATTGCCATCTTTTGTAATTCAACAAAAAGATATATATATAAAAAAAAATACTTATTTATATATGTTTTTCATATTATTTTATACTCTTTTTTTTTTTTCCCTTCTTGTTGATAGAAATTGATGTTTTAGTCAATAATAAATTTTTTTTTTTTTGGTGCAAATTTTGGTTAGTATGGCTCCGTTTGGGAAGAGAGGTTTGGAGCTTTTTTGGCTAAAATAGCCACAGAAAACAAAATAAATTTTTTAACTTAATAAGATAAATCATCACATCCAACCCATAATCATTACATTCTTTTCCTTACAAAAAGTCAAAAAAGCTAAAAAAGCAGAAAGTCCTTATCAAACCAGACTTTTTAGCCAGAAGCTAAAATAGTTAAAAAAATCAAAAAATCAAAAAGTCAACACATTTCCCAAACGAAGCCATTCACACCATTGTTAGAATTCTAGATTCATCCATGTTAGTATTTTTTTAATAATATTCATGATTACTTTATTAGTGCTGATAGAAGACAACACAATTAACTCCAGTTGGGACGGTTGAAAAATAATAGTAGCATTTCATTTTCCCCAAGAAACGGACAGATGTGGAGTATATAAAAAAAGAAATGTTGGAGATCCATAATTTAAGATTGGGCAAAATTCAGTTAACCCTTGGTTTAAGGCCGAAACTTTACCCCTATTGTTCAAAAATAGGCAGACAATCCTTTTAAGATTTTGGATTAAATTTTAACTCTAACACCATTAAAAAATAATGTAAAATTAGCTTGATAACCCTTTGTACTTCTACCTAATTTTTGCTTCTCTTACTTTATTTCCCTTTTTTTCTCTCTTCTGCACATAATCTCTAACTTAAGCAACAATAATTTTTCATAAAAAATAACATTAATTCAATTAAACAACATAATAACCACCCATCAAAAGGGAAAAAAAAAAAAAAACACTCTAATTATTTATTTGATCTCTGACTTTTTAAATTAATTTTCATTCAATTATATTTTGCACAAAAACAGATACATATATATACATGCATACGCAATATATATGGGAATTTTTTTTAAAGGTAAATGATATTAAGATTTTATAAGATAAAAGACATACAATATTTTCATAATAGTTAAAGTCCCTCAACATTTTTACAGAGACAATTCGACTTCTCTGTGAAATCAGAGAAATTTCTCTGAGTTGGGGCCGAAATTTCTCTGAGTCAGGTAAAATTTCTCTGAGTCGGGCAAAATTTCTCTGAGTCGAATTTTTTCTGTGAAAATGTTGAAAGACCTTGGCTAATAGAAAAAAGTATCTTGGACGTCTCTTACTACACAAAGTTGAAGAGGGATGTTTTACTAATTTTCCCTATATATATGTATATATATATATAGGCTATAATAATGGAAAGAGAAAATGGGTTGGTAGCTGATAGATATGAGAGAAACAAAATCAGATAAAATAAATTAAAATGAGAAAGATGAAATTACAAATTTTACTCTTCTTTGTTTTCTGTTCTCTATTCTTTATTCTCGGTCTTTTCCCAAACAAAAACAGATACATATATGTATATATATACGTACACAATAAATACACATTGTATATATTGTAAAATGAAATCAAAGAATCATTTGGATTAATCAAAATCATGTAATCATCCAATGTAATCATGAAATAAACCTAACATAAAGAATTTAATTTTTTTGGATCAAAGCCTCGCATATATGATGGACGGACTAATGCTATGAAATCCCATATTTTTGAGGTATTTAATATTTTAGTAAGAGGTATTGGTGGGTTATTATTTGGTGGCGAAATTTTTAGATGAGAACCTAATTTATTTTTTTATATTTATATTATCTCTTTTATATCTATCTTAGGTTGAAATATAGTACACAGAATATTCTAGAATAGGATCCTTTTTATGGCCATTGTTTAGGCTTGATGTTATTTCCTATCTTGTACAGTTTCCTAGATATATATTAGGTATTGATTTCCTAGATATATTTGTATTGTCATAGTTAGGTTTTTAGTAGGATACTCTTTCTCAGCATATATATATAGGCATTCTATTGTATAGTATCAATTTCATGGAATAAAATACATATTATTTCCTTTCTCTCTACTATTCTAACATGGTATCAGAGCCTAAAAAACCCTAGCCACCCTCTTTTTTCTCTCTCTGTCTCTCTGTCTCTCTCTCTCTCACAACTAGCCACCACCAAAACCCCTTTCCAGCCACCATCCACCAGCCAACAGCCTTTCTTCTCCTCTTCTAGCTAGTTAAAAGTCCTTCCCAGCCCATGCCCACCAGCTGAAACTCCTTTCTAACCCCTATCCACCAGCCGACAACCCCTCTTCCTTAACTCTTGACCCTCATCAGTCCCTAGAAACCCCTGCTGAGGGCTATGTGAGTGTCGACTAGTCTTTTATATGAGTGAGACTGATTCGGCTTTATCCCTAGGGTTTGTTTTACCCTTTTTTTCCTTGTGTGGGTGCTCCAAATTAATGTGTTGAGTATTTTTTTTCCTCTTGTTTGTGAAATGGGCAATTGGCTTTATTTGGTAGCATTTAATTGGATAGGACGTTGAGTTTTTTCCGGCCTCTTGCTTTTGTTTTTTGGACTGTGTTGTAGTGACTTTGTATGTCTTTCAAACCTATCACTATGATTGATGAGAAACCTCCTGCTGCTCCTTTTGTTGAGACCACTAAACCTATTTCCATGAGCTCTGATTTTTCTCTTTCTCACTACACTTTTGTTCATTGCATTACGAGTGTGGTGCTGAATGGGAAAAATTTTGCCGCATTGAGTTGTTCCATTAAACTCTATTTAGGGGGGCAATGGCAAAGCTCATTGGCTCTTACCTTCTACTACCCAGCCTGATGAGATCAACCCTAAATAGATCTAGTGGAATATTGATAATTGCACTATTTTAGGTTGGATGTTTAATTCTATGGAGGATCATATCTACCACATGTTTCTTTATTGCGACATAGTCTCTAGCCTTTAGTGTGCCTTGTTCCAGATGTATGCCCATGCTCATAATGATGCTTGCATCTTTGAGCTTTATCAAGATATTGCTCATGCCTCCCAATTTGCTTTGGGCCCTTCCGTATCCGAGTTGTTTAGATACCTTCAGGCTCATTAGGAAAAATTGGCTCAATATGAACCCTTGACTGATTTACCAGCCGGTGCTGTTTCTCTTGTGACCAAACATCTTGCTCGCCAACACAATTACCAGTTTTTCTTGGGTTTAAACTCTGAGTTTGAATCTCTTCAAACACAAATTTTAAACACCTCTCCTATGTCGTCTCTCTATGAGGCATTCGCTACCATTGATAATGATGAGCATCATCGGTGTTTGGTTTAACCGAGCTCTCTTTCACTCTCTCCATTTTTATCTGATCAGATGGCCCTTGCTACCAAATCTGGCTCTTGGGATTCTTCAGGTTCCATTACTTGCCATCATTGTGGCACTTTTGGGCATGTCAAGCCGCGTTGCTTCAAACTTCATCTTGAGTTGAGGCAAAGTTCTATTCATCCTCATGGTCCTGGTACCCCTCGCACAACTTCTTTAGTAAAGCTACTCCTGCTCTTACGCCTTCTGCTATCCCTAACTTGCAAGAGTTATAGACTCAGATTGCTTAACTTCAAACTCAACTTAGATCCCTTGCTAGTTCTTATGGCCCATCACTTTCCACTGCTGCTACCTTTGCTACAAGTACATCTACTACTTTCTATGTTTGGTCTGCTAGTCCCTCATGGGTTCTGGGGCTAATGATCATATGACGAGTGAGTTTTCCTTTATTTCTTCTCTTGTCCCTACTACCATGGCCCAATCTGTTTGCCTCTCTGATGTTTCTTCAGCTTCTGTTCATCATAAGGGTGCCGTGTCTTTATCTCCTACCATTACTTTATCATCTGTTTTACATGTCCCCACTTTTGCATATAATTTCTTTTCTATTAGTCGTCTTGCTAAACAGTTTAATTGTGTTGTTATCTTCTTACCCTCTTCTTGTCTTTTACAGGACTTGAGTTCGAAGAGGATTTTTGGCAAGGGCTATAAGCGTGATGGGCTTTACTACTTTGGGGACACACCGGACGAACCTTCTACTTCTTCTTTAGCTAGTTTTCAGACCTTTATTTTGCCTGCTTCTTTGTGTTGTGTTTTTAATATTCAAACTTTAGAACTTTGGCATGCTCGTATAGATCATGTTAATTTTCAGTATTTATGTCAACTTCTTTTCCTTTTTCATAAAGCTTACAAAGATTTTAAATTTCATTGCGTGGTTTGTGAGTTGTCTAAACATACTCATACTAGCTATACCCCTCACATAACTCGTGCTCTTGCTACCTTTGACCTTATAGATTCTGATGTGTGGGGGTCTTCCCGGTTACCGCCTTTTCTGGTTATAGATATCATGTAACCTTTGATTACACTTGGTGCACTTGGGTCTATTTTCTTCATCGTAAGTCCGAAGTGTTCTCAATTTTTGTTCAGCTTTTACAAATAATTAAACTCAATTTTGGACAATTGTTACGAATATCCGTTCTGATAATGGTAGGGAATATATTTCTAATGAATTTCGTTCCCATCTTAATCAAACTGGTATTCTTCAACAACTTACTTGTCTTGGAACCCCTGAGCAAAATGGTATTGCTAAATGCAAAAACCGTCACATTATATCTGTTGTCCGTTGTCTCATTCGGGGAATGCATGTTCCCAAATCTTATTAGCATATGGTTGTCATCACTACTGTTTACCTCATTAATAGGACACCCAGTCATGTGTTGCATGGTCTTACTCCGTTCCATATTCTTATGCCCACTACAACTCTGTTTCTTATATTACCTCATGTTTTTTGGTGTACCTGTTTTGTTCAAAATTAGAGTCCCACTTGTACTAAATTAGATGACACGTCCATTCGGTGTATTTTCTTAGGGTACTCATCTATGTCCATGGGGTATAGATGCTATGATCCTGTGTCTCATAATTTTCATCATACTTTGGATGTTACTTTTTGTGAAGATGTTCCATACTTTGGTACTAACCCTCCTTTGCAGGCTCATACACTCGTTTCTTCTAGTGTTCGTCTGGTGCCTATTTTGGATGAGGTTGAGGTTGAGGATGAGGTTGTTCCCCTTCATTCTCTTCAATCTTTCTCTCCTTCTCCTCCACCACTACAGATATATTCTCGTCGCCCTTGCTCTTAGTTACTCCCTGCCTCCTTTTCGATCTCTGGGTCTGGTAACTCTTCTCCATCTCGTCCACCTTCTCTACCACCTCATCGTAACCTACCTCGGGCTCAACACCCTCCAGCTCATTTGAGTTATTTGAGTAGTACTAATCATTCCCTGTCCTAGTATCTTTCCTATGACAGGGTTTCCGACTCTTATCGCTCTTTCCTTGGTAAACTTGACTCAGAGTCTATTCCTTGTTTTGTGTCAGAGGCCATTCAAAATCCAAAATGCGTAGTGGCTATGCAGACTGAGATGACAGCCTTACAACAGAACCATACTTGGGATTTTGTACCTTTACCTCATGGGGAAAGCACCATTGGTTGCAAGTGGGTATTCACTATCAAGTGTCTTACAGATGGCTCAGTTGATCACTACAAGGTCCGCTTGATGGCCAAAGGTTTCACATAGATTCCTAGCAAGGATCTTGCCGCCACCTTTGCCCCTGTTGCCAAGCTTACTTCTGTGCATCTCCTCATCTCTCTTGCAACATCACATTTTTGGCCTCTTCCTCAACTTGATGTCAAGAATGCGTTCCTTTATGGGGGATCTACTTGAGACGAATTATATGGATCCTCCACTCGATTTTCGGGCTGAGGGGGAGTATTCGAGGAAAGTATGTTGGTTACGCAAATCACTATATGGTCTCAAACAGTCTCCACGAGTATGGTTTGGTCATTTCAATTCTGTTATCATCTCCATGGATTTTGTTCAGTGTCATTCAGATCATACTTATTTCATCAAGCGTAATTCTATGGGACAGTGTATCATCTTGTTAGTTTATTTAGATGACATTATTCTCACAGGTGATGACTCTGCGGCCATTGGTCAAGTAAAGGAGAATTTGGGTCAGACTTTTGATATCAAGGACCTAGGAAGTCTCAAATATTTTTTGGGGATTAAGGTTGCACACTCGACATAAGAAATTTCTTTGTCTCAAAGAAAGTATACTCTTGACTTGCTTAAGGATACTGGTATGTTAAGGTGTAAACCTGTTTCTACTCCTATGGATCCTAATGTCAAGCTCACATCAGAGTCTGGTGAGTTGTTGGATGACTCTGGCATGTATTAGTGTCTTGTAGAGTGTCTAATTTATTTGACCAATACTAGACCTGACTTGACATATGTAGTTAGTGTTGTGAGTCAATTTATGCATGCACCTCATATAGAGCATCTTGACGCAATTCCTCATATTTTGAGGTATTTGAAGACTTCTCCTGGCTTGGGACTGTTTTTCACAGCTGGTCTTTAATTTGGACTCTCTTGTTTCATCGATGCCGATTATGCGGGATCTAAAACTGATCGACGTTCCCCATCTGGCTTATGTACTTTCTATGGCGATCATCTTATATCATGGAAAAGTAAGAAGCAAGTAGTTGTGTCTATGTCTTCTGCAGAGGCTGAGTATCGAGCTATAGCACAAGGAACATGTGAGCTTCTTTGGCTTCGCTCTATTTTGACAGAGTTGGGTTTTACTGAGACTGCTTCTTTCTCTTTATTTTGTGATAACAAGTTTGCCATTATGTTATCTTCTAATTCTATGTTTCACGAGTGTACCAAGCATATTGAGATTGATATACATTTCATTAGAGAAAAGGTTCGGACTGGTATTGTGAGTCCATTCTTTGTCCCTTCTTCATAACAGTTAGCAGACATGTTTGCCAAGTCCGTGGGACCATCTTTGATTCAGTCATCTATTGCCAAGTTGCGTTTATCAAATATCTTCATTCCAGCTTGAGGGAGAGTATTGAAATATAGCACACAAAATATTCTAGAATAGGACCCTTTTTATGGCCATTGTTTAGGCCTTGATGTTATTTCTTATCTTGTACAGTTTCATAGATATTTAGGTATTGATTTCCTAAATATATTTGTATTGTCATAGTTAGGTTTCTAGTAGGATACTCTTTCTCAGACTATATATACAAGTCTTCTATTGTATATGATCAATTTCATGGAATACTATACATATTTTTTCCTTTCTCTCTACAATTCTAACATCTCATTGTTATTCATCTCTTTTTAAAAATAAATTTACTCCCATTCCCCCCACATTTCACATCCTCTTTAGGTGGAAAAGAAATATATATATATATATAAGAATTGCTTTGGTGCCCCTGGGGATGGGTTCAGTGGATAGGGCTCGACACGAAAATGTTTTCAACTCGTGTTCGAGTCCCCATTGCCTCTCAATTGTGGTGCCTTGCGTTTTCCTGATCCGGCGTGCTGGATCAAAAGCTGGGGGAGCCTTGCCCGGGACTGGGGTCTGGCTAAGCCTGTGCCACCCCCTTTTTTTTTTGGTACCCAAAAAATAAAAAAATAAAAAAACTGCTTTGGTGAAGAAGGCTTGTACTTTGGTTCCTATTTTGCCCTCCAGTTAGATTAGTTGCACAAATTGACTTACACGCCTGCCACTAGCCCATGCCCCTTGCTGCCAACAGACCATGTGATTAAAAAAGTAATAATAAATTAAGAGTTGAAATTTTATAGAATTATTTTCTTAAGAAATGCTATAATGTGCACCTCTTTAGTGGTGCATATTACATGAAGTTTATCATAAAAAATATAATTTTATTATAAAGTTTCACAATATTAACTACATAATGCATAATCTCGTTATAAATTAGTGTAACAAAAAATGTCATAACAAAATCACAAATTTTTGCAACATCAGTAACCAAATTTGGAATATTTTGTTATGTCAATTTATTACGAAATTATACATTTTATGATTGCTATTATGAATTTTTGTGGTGAATTACACATTTATTTTGTGATAAAGTTACACCATAACATTTCTCCATTTTCTTTAAAAATAATTTTAGAATGATTATTTATACTTAATTTTTGACTATTGGATCTTCGCCTTTTGTAAAATTAAATATTAGTTGAGGACAAAGAAACTGCAGATATCGTTAAAACTTGAGAGGAGCTGTTCTATCTCTTTGCACGAGCTTTGGTCGGTGTTTTCTACTTTTGTTCAATTTGCAATCGCAGTTGGTTTCTTTGGGTGGTGTTAGTGGATTTGATAAGGTTGATATAAAGTATCTTCCATAGGCTCTGTTCTGTAAGGTTTTTGTGTTTGGGGAAGTAGTAGGGTCTTCCTTTGTCTGCTGTGTTTTGGGTTAAGAATCAATGCCAGAAAAATTACAATGGATGGGTTTGCAATTGGGTTTTAAGTACTGGACAGGGGTTGACTGTATCGGGCAACGTGGTGGCTTGTGGGCTGCTTGGGATGACTTTCTGGATCTCCAGGTGCTTCAGCTTAGTGAAAGATTTATTGTTCTACGGGTAAAGGCAAAGGGTACAGAGGATTAGGCGTTGGTGCTGTTTTATGGGGCATCCACAAGTGGCAATGCGAAAGTGTACGTGGGATTGTGTTTCTGATGTGGTTCAGAGATTTGGGCTCCCTTTTGTTTTAGTGGGTGATTTTAATCAAGTTACTCAATGGTTACTTGATTCATGTCTCGACATAGATTCACTTGGACGAATAATCAAAAGGGGGAAAATGTATCTTATGAGTGTTTACAGATTTAGAAATAGATTCACTTCCTATCCAACAGTCTGATCATGGTCCCATTCTCTTGGATACTTCTCCCAGTGATGCACGGGGTTAGAGGGGACCTCGGTTTGAAGCTTTTTGGTTGATGGAAGTGTCTACTAAAAAGATTGTGGAGAAGGTTTAGCAGATTCCAGTTGTGGAATCTCAGGTATATCGACTAGTGCAGCTTCAGAAGATGTTCGAAGAATACTAGGGGAATTGCAGGCTGATCAAGATGTGATCAACGGCTACAGAACGAGTTGGATAAGTTGTTGCATAAGCAGGAGATGTATTGGGCACAGAGAGCAAAGCAAAGGTGGATGCAGCTGGGGGATAAAAATACTAAATACTAAATACTTACATATGATGGCAACCTTTAGAGCTTCAAAGAAATGAATAATTTTCTTGCAAAAAAAGGATGGGTCGAGTTTATCGTTACAATATGAAATTTAGCAAGCATTTGTGGATCATTTCCAACAGCTCTTTCAATGCTCCGGATAAATTTTCTTACCAACTAATTTTCAGTGTTTAAACATGATTAATTGTCAATTATCAAATGAGCAAAAAAGTGTTGCTGGATGCCCCTTTCGAAGAGCTGGAGATTAAGAATGCTATTTTTTTTATCGGAGGGGTGAAGGCTCCTGGGCTGGATGATATGATTGTTGGACAATCTTCACTATATTTAAACGATTTAATTCTATTGTGTACAAAACAACAATTAGAATTTAAAGAAATAAAGAAAAAGAGAGAATATGTTTGATTACAAAAATCAAACTCAACATAAAAATAAATAAATAAAAACCAGATTTTATTTTGTTACAAAAACGAAATAATAATCTGATTAAATAAACAAATAAAAACAGAATAAATTAAACAACTTACTTGGTTAATTTCTTCGAATAACTTTCTGATCAAGTCCAGTGTTTAACACTGTGTCCTTAAGACAGATTCGTCCTCTCCACGGTGCTTTCAGAACTTGGACGTCTATCTCCCAGGATGAAATGATCTTATCAACAATTAAATGCAGCACTACAATTTAATTGTTCGTCGAACACACTAAGTGTTTACACTCTTTCTTTCAGAAATAAAATGCAGCAATATGGCAGAGATTTAAAGCAGAGATGGAATACGAAAATTGGTGTGTTAATCCAAATGGGAGGCTGGTCTATTTATAGATGTTAAGGTGGCTGTAGGATTTGAATTGAACAGGTATGAAACCTGTTGGGTTTGAATTTCAACAGATTTGAATCTGTTGGTTAACTATTCAAACAGATAAAAACGGGAAGGGCCCTGTTTGGATGAACCAAAATGCCAAACCAGTTTAATCCTGTTTGAAAACGGGAAGGGCCTTGTTTGGATGAACAGAAATTCCAAACCCAGTTTAATTTGAATTCTGGATTAAATTCAAATGTTTTTGGCCCAAAAAGATTAGTATTGGGCCGAACAAGCCCAACCCAACCACACACCCGCGCCCAAGCCCAGCCCGCCCGACCGGACGGCGGCGCGCGTGTGGTGATTTTTGAGTCCAATGGGTCTAGCCCATTTTGCCCATAACCTCTCCCTCTAAAACACTTGGGTACCCCTTGGGGCACACCCCAAGTACCAAACCCAAGCCTTATAAACCCTTTCAAAACCTCCCACCAAATCAATGTGGGACAAGCCTTATTCAAGCAATAAGGAATTTTCACCAAAACTCCATTTCCATGGAGCACACTTTGGCTTCAATTTCCTATTCACTCGGTAATGGTTTTAAGCAACCAAATATACCACGTGAATCACAACGCGGCATAGAACGCGTTACCACTTTGACCCGTGTAAAACGACGCACGGGGCCCACCTAAAAATTAGACCAAACTTAGGATAAAATTCTGGTTTTACCTAGAATTTATAACCATTTCCAACAATGATTGCTGCTTTCTACCAAAAACATTGGAGGGTGGTGGGTCCTTCTGTCTGTGGAATGGTTTTGTCCTTTTTGAATTCGGGATTTCTACTTAAGGAACTAAACCAAACTTTTCTGGCCCTTATTCCGAAGAAGAAATCTCCACAAACTGTCAATGACTATCAACCTATTAGCCTAAGGTGGTGTTTGGGAAGTTGGAGACTTGTTTTTTATTTTTATTTTTTTTTTCACAAAAAGACAAACTTTTTACAAAATCAAAAAAAATACATCCAAACAAAATATCACATCCAACCCCATAATCATTTTATTTTTTCTCTCACAAACATCACATCCAACTACAAAAAAACCCAACTATCTTCCCAAACACAAATTTTTTTCTCCAATAATATCCTACAACAAAAAAAACCTACATAAAAAGTCACTTCCCAAACATCCACTAAGTAATGTAAGCTATAAGATCATTGCAAAGGTGTTAGCTAATAGAATTCACAAGGTTTTGCATGTCTTAATAACTCTTGCTCAGAATGCTTTTGTCCCTGGGCGTTTAATTACGGACAATATTCAGTGTGTTTGGTTTGAGATTTTTGAATTAAGTTTTTTGAAAATTGAATTTTTTTATTTTCATATTTTTTTTGTTTTCAGTGAATATTTTTAACATTTTTTTACTTTTTTAGATGCACCTTAGATGCATCAAAAAAGTAAAAAACTTATGAAAAAATATTTTAAAAAATTAATAAATACATAAAAATACAAAAAAAATGTACTGAATTCTCTTTTTTTTTTTTTGTATTTTTGTATTTTTGGTATTTAGTGAATTTTTTAAAGGTTTTTTTTTCACAAATTTTTTACTTTTTAGGTATATTTATGTTGGGTATGTCTAAAAATTAAAAAAAAAATTTGCTTAAAATATTAAAAAAATTCAGTAAAAACAAAAAAAACATAGAAAACACAAAAGTAGAATTTTCTGAAAAGTATTTTTAGAAAACTCTAACCAAGCAAAGTTCTCATGAGGTGTTGGAATTCATCCGTTAAAAGAAATCTGGGAAACAGGGCTTTTTTGCAATGAATTTAGATATAAATAAGGCCTATGATAGAGTCAATTCGGATTTTTTGCTTAAAGTTATGGAGGGTATGGATTTTAGTCATAAGTGGATTAGGCTTATTTCACAATGTGTTTCCACAGTTCCGTTCTCAATTTTGATTAATTCTCAGAGAACGGACTGGTTTCAACTTTGCCAAGGCGATCCTCTTTCTCCTTATTTATCTCTTATGGTCTTGCGAGAATGGCCTTTCAAGGGATTTGTCGCGGTATATCTATTTGTCGACAAGGTCCATCCATTTCTCATCTGCTTTTTGCTGATGACTGTTTAATTTTCATGTCTTTTATAAAGGAGGAGGTGTGGTGTTTAAGGTGGCTTTTCGATGCTTTTTGTTATCAATCCAGGCTCAGGATTAATTTCCATAAGTCAGATTTGTTGGTTAGTCCCAATCTTGAATCCCATTTTCGGGAGTTTTTAAAGAATTGCTTTGGTATTCGAGAGGTGGCTAAGCCTGGCATTTATTTAGGAGCCTCTATGGATGTTTCAAGGAAGAAAGGAAATGTGTTTAGTTCCATTATTCAGAAATTCTAGGCCAAACTTCAAGGTTGGATAAGAGGATTGTTGACCTTTGCAGGTAGGTGTGTTTTGGCTAAAAACACCCTTTTAGCCATCCCGGTATATTTGCTTTCGGTTTTTAAGGCCCTTGAATATTTTATCAAACAAATTGAGTGTATTGTCAATCGTTTTATCTAGAAGGATGCTTAGGGAAGGATGAATTGGAACTTGATTTAAAATATAGGGGGTTGGTTACAATTGAAAGTAAAATGATCAAACTAACACTCCGTTTGGTTTACTTTTCAAATCACATTTGACAGCCCAAAACCCAAAAGCCTATTTGGTTTTGGATTTTCAAACTTATATTTAACTCAACCATTTGAAAACTCTTTTCAAAAATCATAACCAAGTAAGTTTTAAATTTTCAAACCTCTTTTCAATACTCAAACAAATAAGTTCTAAATTTTCAAACTTTTTTCAAAACTCATAACCAAACAAATTTTAAATTTGGCCTTTTTGGTTTATGTTTTAAGATATTATTTCAAAAATAATTTTCAAGAGAAAGTTTAGAAAATTAAAAAATTCGTTTAATTGTATATTTTGAAAATAGTTTTAGAGTTTTGAAGTTTGAAATAATTTGATATTTTATTGTAGTTGAATAAATGGGTGTGCGATAAAAAGTGAATGAGAAAAAGAGAGGAAGGAGAAAAAATGATTGATTGATATCAAGGCGGAGGTGTTTGGTATTGGGTGGCTCTATGATAGTGTGGTAGTTCGCTTGAAAGCCAGTTATGTTAACATCAGTCTGAAGATTGAGCTTGAAGAAAGAGGAATAGAAAGGTTGCAGTCAGGAATTGTGGAGGAAGAGATGTGCTGTTATCATTTAAGACCAAGGAGGAAAGGGAGATAAAAATGAAAGCCATAAAAAATATTATTGAAGATTGGTGTGAACTCATCATCCAATGGCAGCCAGACCTTGTCCTCGAACCGGAAAGGCTAGTATGGATTACCTGCTTTGGCGTTCCATTACATTTATGGAACAGGTCCAATTTTATTAAGATTGGAAGTTTATGGGGAGAAGTTCTGGAAGGAGAAGAAGGTATTCCTCAGTCTTTTGACTGTGGTAAGCTCAGGATCTTAACCAAATGCATGGAGCCTATTAATAAGGTCATCCATTTGGAGACTAATCAGTTTTCTTACCCAGTGTGAGTCTTGGAAGACCAGATAATTGTGGCAAAAAATTTCAAGCAGTGCTGCAGATGTTCGACACCTCAAGATGTGGAGGAACATCACAGCTCTAATGAGGTTAGAGTTTCTGAGGAGAAATTCGACTTCAACAGAGCTGCTGAGCCATCTCAGAACCATGTTGATGGGTTAACTCGGCACTCAGGAGGTGAGTCAGCTCTGGAGACTGCTCAAACCAAGATGGAGGCCAGAGGAGAGTCCTTCAAGCTTCTTCACCAGCTCTTTGTGCTTTCTGCAAAACTGTGGCCGAGTCTAATGGCCATGTGCTGTTGCACTGCCAATTTTCCTGGAGGGTTTGGTCTGCAATGTTGAATTGGTGGGAGGTGCAAGGAGCCCTACCCGGATCTGTGGAAGCTGTTCTTCACTGGTGGGAAGGTGTGAAGCTTAGCAAGAAAGAAAAATTGCTTTGGAAAGTCATTCCCTCAGCTGTCTTTTGGTCTCTGTGGAAGCTGCGAAATGAGTGTATTTTTCAGGCTGCTAAACCTCACTTGGAGGACCTGTGTGAGTTGATTAAAATCAGAGTTGCATTGTGGTTAAACCAGAGATTCAAGGGCTTTAACTTCACTGTCCAGGACTTCCTGACCAATTTAAGACAAATCAGGTTCTGTTTGGGGAGTAAGTCTGTCCTGTGTGGCTAATTTAAATCTCAGTGTGCTTCTGGTTTTTCTTGGAGTTCTTCCATTGGTGTCTTTGTTCTGGTGGAGTTCATCTTCTGGTTTAGTTCTAAGGCTAGCTGTTCTGCTGTTCTGGGTTAGTTCTGTTCGGGGCTGCTCGCATGGGTTAGTTCTGTTCTGTTCTGCTGTTGCTTGTATGGTTATGGGCTGCTGTTTTGAGCTTCAGGTTCTTCTCAATTCTGTGTTAGGATGGGGTTGGTTCTGGTGGTTGTTGGTGTGTGATCTGCTCTTGGTCACAAGTTGTGGGTATGCTTCTACATCTGCTTTGAACTGCTGAATCCCTTGCTGCTGGTCCTTGTTTGCATTTTGGCTTTTCTGCTTTGTTCTGCTTGTTCTCCTCTCTGTCTTTTCTTTTCCTGTTTCGGTTTGGTTCCTCTCCAAACCCCCCTTCCTCTCCTTTTTTGATGTAATCTCATCTTGTATGGTTTGATCATCAATAAAGGTTCTTTTGCTGCTTCAAAAAAAAGAAAAGTGATTTTGAAATTTTTTTTTCTAAGTATTGTCCAAATAATTTGTTATGTTTTAGATAAATATGGGCAATTCAAAAAATATACGTAAACAGTAAACAAAATATGAAGAAATGAAAAACAAATGTAATAAATATGAAACGTTTTAAATGTATGTAGATTGAGTAAATACAAATCAGAAAAGCAGTTTTAAAATTTTAAAAACATTCTTACAAACTAATATATACATATGAAATTATGTCCTATAGATTATATTAGATCTATTTACAAAGTACATTTATTTTAGGGAAAATTATTGATAAATCCTATTTAGAAGTGTTTTAGCCCAAGAAGTCCATGAAGGAATTTTTTAACCCATTTAGTCCCATGTATGTATAGTTTTATTCTATAAAGTCATTTTTCTTTATTTACACTATTTTCTTGGACACTTATGCCCTTATATTTAATTTTGATACCCTTATAAATATTTTTTGAACGGTTAGCAATTTATGATGTGAACATTCATATTTTTAAATTGACATTGGCAGGAATGTAAAATTGGCCCGTGGACGGCCCGAAACCCGTCAGCGAGCCGGGGCGGGCCCGGCCCGTTGGCAATGTGAATATTCACATTGACATGTTAACATTCACATTAATAGGAGTGTAAAATTGGCCTGCGTCCCGTGGCGGCGCGAAACCCGCCCGCAGTGCATGGGCGGCTCGGGGCGGGCCCGGTCCGGGCCGTTGACAATGTGAATATTCACGTTGACATGTTAACATTCACATTGATAAGAGTATAAAATTGGTCTGCGGCCCATGGGCGGCCAAAAGCACGCCTGCGGCCCGGGGCGGGCCCGGCCCGGCCCGTTGACAATGTGAATATTCACATTGACATTGTAACAAGCCCGCGAGGGACCTCGCTACAGTTCGGACTCGATTTGTGCCACGGTTCTAAATCTTGAACCAAAGAGTCCAAATCCGGCAAATCGTTTTGAAAACAGATTTTTTTTTGAAAGAAGTGCCAAACATGGACTGCTTTGCCAGATACAGAGTTGCCACCTAAATATTTTTTAAATGGGAAATTTAGGAAACCCTAACTCGGTGCCAAAGGCCACGTGTCCGTCATCACCAAAGTTGGCTCGGGAACTTGGGTACGATTGGGGAAGGTCACATCGTGAGCACCCCCGCTCACCCGGTCAAAGACCGGCCTCTACTAACAATGATATCTGTTTTTGAAAACTTTGTATGTTCTTATTCCGGTTATTAGCCTAGGTTACTATGTGATGCTCGCAGCAAACAAGTATAGACCGGGCCGTCTGAATTGGAACAAAACATTTCATGTTTGTTTGTTTGAAAATGGTGTGATGGTGCTACCCGCAGGTAGGCTAAAATGCGGATTTGCCACCCTCAGGTGGGCTTAGAAAATAGTGATGTTGCCACTATCTAGTGGGCTTAAAACAAACATTTGATGAATTATCCCAATTCAAGTAACCCAACCTCCACCCACAGGCATTCAAGGCAGTTATATCACATAAGCAAATAGCCTCATGGTAAGCATGCTATTCATGGCAACACTCACACGCATGCAAGGATGCTAAAGCATAACCACTTACCGAGTGCTCCAAGCCAAAACAGAAAACTAATTAGAAATCATGGATGATCCTAAGTATACTGTAATGCCTAATGCAACACATGCAAAGATGCAAACTATAGCAGGCTCGGCTATTCTAAACATGGTATGTGAAATGCTACAACTAACATGTATTCAACTTGGAATTGAAATACGATGCAGTTTGTATGATGCGCCGAGCCCGGTGCATGCAAGACAGATGAATGATGCAAACATGCTGTCATACTGTATGCTAATTGAAATATGCCCTATATCTAACCATCGTAAGCAGATAAATAAAAGGGAGAAAGACGTGGGGTTGGAAGACATGCATCACACTCACCCACACTTATTACAATTATGCCCTCGCACAGAGGGTCCGAATAAATATACAGTCCGAATAAAAGAATAATACAGTCTGAAATAATACATATTCCTAATTAATTAACAAATTAACTAAGAAAAACTGTAAACTGGCATGCAAGCCAGGGACTGCCTTGCTTCTGCTCTGGATGATGAAATGATGCATGCCCGGATGCCTTTGCGCGGAAATCCATGGCCGTGCCCCGATTAGCCTCTGTTTGCATTTTTCTCGAAATGCGTGCCAGACTCCGAAAAGTTGCTGATTTTTCATTTTGCTGCAACAGAGAGCAGGAAAGGGGCATAGCAATGTATTTCACGAATATATGCATGCCTCGATCCTCGTGCCACCAATCACGCATATCGATGCATGATGGCCGAGGAGTCGAATTGCACAACTCAATATAGGATGAATGCACATGAATGCTACGACAAAACCTAACTCCATCATGGGTAATCCGGAGTGTCGGTGACTTGGGAATTGAGACCCGTTCCGTCACTCGGAGTACGAAACGTGCCTCGTTTCCCGTGCCCGGGCTAACTCCTATCCCGAACATGATGCAATATGCATGATATGCATGAATGCAACCTAAGATACAACCTAGTATGCACAATGCAGATGAAAATGAGATGCCTCGAAATGCGTGCACACAGGCACGCAAACCGAGGTAATGCATGAATGCAATCTAAGATACAACCTAGTATGCACTATGCTGGTGAGAACGAGATGCCTCGAAATGCGTGCACACAGGCACGCAAACCGAGGTAATGACACACGCGATATAATGAGACTAAAAATGGCGTGACAATGTAATATGGGCTTATACCAACATGAGTGAGCCTCAGCCACACTCACACAGGAGGCCAATAGATGAAAAGTGAAGTGCCTCGAAATGCGTGCACACGGGCACGCAAACCGAGGCAATGATATAAAGGCATGAAAATGCAAAATCGGGCTTACACTAACATGAGAGGGCCTCAGCCGCACTCACATAAGAGGCCGTCGGATAAAAATAAAGTGCCTCGAAATGCGTGTACACGGGCACGCAAACCGAGGCAATGACATTAAGGCATGAAACCGCCTGAAATATGATATACAATGAGACTAAAATGAGATGTCTCGAAATGCGTGCCCACGGGCACGCAAACCGAGAAAATGGCATACGAAATGCAACAGGACTAAAATGGGATATGCGATGCAATATGGGCTTACACCAACATGAGAGGGCCTCAGCCACACTCACACAGGAGGCCATCGGATAAAAAATAAGTGCCTCGAAATACGTGCACACGGGCACGCAAATCGAGGCAATGACATAAAGGCATGGAATGACATGCGAAATGAAATGAGGGCTTACACCAACATGAGAGGGCCTCAGCCGCACTCACATAAGCCGCCGATGGATGAAAATGAAGTGCCTCGAAATGCGTGCACACGGGCACGCAAACCGAGGCAATGGCCCTAAGGCATGAAATGGCATAAAATTAGACATGGCATATGGCATATGGAAAATGCAAATTTCAGCAGCCAAAATGATGCAAAAACAGCCCCCGAACTATAGCAAAATTACACCCGATGCCCGAAATGCTATGCTAAGTACCCGAAACGGCCTACAGCCCTACTAAACATGCACAATATGGACATAACATGTAAAACAGTAGCAAGGCAGCCCCTAAACTAGCATTTTTTCAGTACAAAGTATGGCCAAACAATGATCACAAGTATGGCAAAAATAGCTTGCAAAAATGGGGGAAAATAGGAGAATTACAAAGCAAGTGGTATATGCAATGCTCAAACTGAAAAACACAGTTCTACAAAATTAAATAGGGGCCAAAAATATGCACATTTACAAGAGATGACATCCCCCAATTCAGTATGTAGATAGGCTAAACATAGCATGCAAAATAATGAGCCAACAAAGGTTATAACATGAGGTACCAAAAGCATGCATCAAACAACCTTGGACCCTTAACAAAACATGAAAAATGGGTCATTTTAAGACACTTTCTAAGCCTGATGAAGGCTGAAAACAGAAGCCAAGAAAGCCTAACAAAGCATGCAATTTTACGGAATCAAAGATGGTATTACATGAAGTACCAAAACCATGCACCAAATGGCCTAAGACCCTTAACAAAACAATATGATAAGGCCAAAACAAGGCTCTTTCCAGGCCTGATGAAGACTCAAAACAGAGGCCAAATAAGCTCAAAGGGGCATGCCAAATAGGAGTAGAACATGAATTCAAAGCAAGTGGCATGTAGAGCATGAAAACCAGGTTGAGTCCTTCTTTAATGTTGAAGAGGGGCTCAAAATAAGCACAATATTAGTTCATGAGATGCTCCAAATCAGATCACAAATAGGCCAAATAAATCATGCAATTTTACGGAAAATATGGAGGATTACAAAGAAAGTGCATGATAGAGAGGCCAAACATGATTGAGCCCTTCTTCAAAGTTGAAGAAGGGTTCAAAATAGGCCCACTCACAGTATATATCAGGCTCAAAAATGGATCACTCGTAAGCCAAATAAAGCATGCAAAATAATGGCATAAAGAGTGATATTGAAAGAGGTGTATCAAGGGGCTCTCAAATGAGGTTGAACCCTTCTTCAATTTTGAAGAGGGGCTCAAAATAAGCCTAAAATCAGTAAGGGTCGGAGCCCAAAACTGAGAGCAAGTAGGGTAAAGAATTGATTCAAAATTGTGCTAGAAAAAGGGAATTAGAGTCTTACCCTTGGAGACAAGTCTTTTGTTGCTTCTTGGCTTCAATTTGTTGGTCTTTAGCCTTTGAAAAACCCTCCTTTGCTGCTGGAATGGAGGTGGTGATGGTGAGGCTTAGGGTTGATGAAGGAATGGCCTAGAACCTTGAAGGTTTTTGGAGCTTTTGGCTATGGAAATGGAGGTTTTGGAAGATGAAGTCTTAAGATCAATTTTTGTAACCCTAACAAAGGAGCTCCTCAGCCCCTTAAATAGACCAAAAAGGGTGTAAAAGGGGAGGGAAATGCACCCAAGCTTTCCCTCCCAAAATATCCCTCGGAGGATCAAGATATTTTGAAAAACAGCTGGACAGCTGTAAAGTGGCCAAAAGCAGGAAGCAGGCCGGCCAGGTGGCTTGCTTGAAGGTGGCTGGCCGGCCACCCCAACTGGTCGGCCAGCCACTCTCCCTGGCCGGCCGGCCATGGCCAAAAATGGAACAGAACAATTACTGGCCGACCACCACATTTTGGTGTCCTCCCATGTGTGTAGAACAAGGCCCCAAGGTTGGAATTTGGCAACTCTGAAACAGGAGACACAACATTGAACTTGAAGGAGAGGCTCAAAAATGAAAGTAACAATTACTGGCCGACCATCACTTTTTGGTGTCCTCCCATGTGCCCTCATCACAAATATGTAGTCTCGGCTCGAAGAAAATATCCCTAGGGTGTTCAACATTGGCCCGGAAGTGAGCAAAACGGGCGCCGGAGGAGCGAAACTGGTTTTCTGGAACAATTGCTGGCCTCCCACCCTCCAGTGATCTTCCTGATGCTAAAACAGAGGTACCTGCCAAAATTGAACAAAAACCGATGCAAAATGAATGCTCGGGGCCCAAATCACGCAGTTCGGGGTCCCGAAAATAGGCTGCAGGCACCGAAAGTGGTGTTCGGCCACGAAGTGGGTATCAGAGGCCCCAGTGTCCCTCGGAATGATAAAACAGAGGTACCTGCCGAAAATGAACAGAAACCGATGCAAAATGAATGCTCGGGGCCCAAATCACGCAGTTCGGGGTCCCGAAGATCGGCGGTAAGCACCGAAAGTGGCGTTCGTCCACGAAGTGGGTATCTGAGACCCCAGTGTCCCTCGGTATGGAGTAAATGAGATGTATGCCAAAAACCAGAGAAATCGGAGATGGTTGGGCAGTCCCGAACCGAGGCACACGGCCTGACGGTTCCGAAAACCGGGAACCGGGCTCCGAAATGGGCAAAATGGCCTACGGCCACGAAATGTAGCCCACGGCCACTGAGAGATAGTCTACGGGACCACTCCCTCCCCTCAGGAAAGAAAACAGAGAAAACCGAGTCTGGTTCGCAAACCGAGACAAGGCACAGAAGAGAGTTCGGGAGTCCGGAGGCAGGGCGCACGGCCGCGACTCTGAGACTTCTGAACGAGCATGATATGCAACATCACCGAGCGCTCAATCGGTGACGTCTGAGTCTTAAGGTCGGTCAAAAATGGGGTGTCTACAGTTGCCCCTCTTTGACAGAACTCGGAAGTCAAGAAGTGACGGGAGTGAATGTCAAAGCCCAGAGACGACCCATTTTTGACAAGGCCGAAGACTTAGACAATCATACAAGATGAACAGAGATGTGCCCGCAGGCGTGCCCGCAGGCAAAGGGGGGGCAAAATGCAAAGCGACATGCACAGAGCCAGATGATCATGCAAATGCAGCAAGCTGTAATGAAGCAAGTATTGACAAATAGATGCAACAGTTTTAAGCAAGAATGCAAAGCAACGACTACATTTCATGCAGTTAGGAATGCGGAGAATTATTCAATTCTCGTCGCGTCTCACACGGAGAAGATACGATACCTGCGCGATTCGTCTGGTCGCACCAGCCTCAAATGAACCGTACATACAATATCGTGCCTGCAAAATAGAGAAATTCAACAAGAACAATATGCCAACAACATATATTCAATGTGATTCCTGTGATTCTGAAAGTTTGACACACGCAGTGTCGGCGAGTGGATGCATCACAATGCGAGAAAAGATAATGCGTGACAACGTATGCTCAAGCATAGAAGTATTGTACACCAAGAAATCACGCATGACAATGCAAAACATTCATGAGAATGCAAATTATGAGCCAAATAATGCAAAACGAGCACAAATCAGGGTGCCTGTTTGTTGCGCAACAACGAGCTGGGAAACGCGCATTTCGGCGACGGCAACTCGATCGCGGCCTCTGATTCACCTCCCGGAGAGGTCACAACATGTTTAAAAAGGATACACTCTGATTTTGATGAATAATGATGAGACACATGTCAGAAATTGCAATTGAAGTTCCGGTGGAGCAATTCGGCGCCAGAAAGTGCACTTTTCTTGAACTTTTTCAGGTCCCGGGAACTCCGATTTTCCTCAAAATTTGCAGAGAGGTAGGGGAGGGGGTGAGGACCATGGTCGGCCAGCTCATTGCCCTAGGAGAGGCCATCGGCCAGGGGAGGAAAAGCAAATGGCCGGCCAACCAGAAAAGGTGGCCGGCCGGCCACCTGCCAAAAGCAGGGGCATTTTGGTCATTTTGGAGATTTCTATATATACACTTGCCCACTCACTCCGAAATCACACCCACAGCCGTGAAATCTTCTTCTCTTGCTCCCTAAACCATTTTCTCCTTCAAATCTGCATTTTATACGCGTCCTCCGGCTTTCCACGCAAGTTGTTTTCGCGAAATCTTCCAGCGTTAAGCACTTTGAGCCGACTAAATTTTGATTCCGGGGCTTCTCTTCTCATTGTCACCACTTGAGGTAAGTTTGTCTCAATATTTGGAAGATTTTTCCGGGAGTTGACTTTTGTTGACTTTTCATTTCCCGAGAGTTGACTTTTGTTGACTTTTTCCAATTTTGGCTCATTTTGTTCATTTTTGCTTCTCTTTGCAGATTTCTTGACATGGCGGGTCATTTCCCTCACGGTGGAGGTTTTCCCGGCGCCAGAGATGATTTTGATATTATGACATTGCCCCCGAGGGTTCGCCCTTTTGTTCCCGATCGATACGCCCCAGCGGTACATAGGCTTCCGCGAGCCGTTTTCCGTCATTTCACCGAGTTCAACGATCGGGTACCAGGGGATCTTCTTCTGCGAGAGCCGGAGCAGCACCTCTCCCACGATGCAGAGGTATTTTACTTTATTTTCTGTATCTTTCGTGCATTTTGTACCTTTGCCATGCTTAGACACACAGTTTAGCTTATGACATAGTACTTGCATCCTGAGCATGTGACTTAGCCACTTGAATTTCATGAACACAGCTCATTGACTGATTGTGAACGCACAGTACACATTAGTTAGAAATTGAACACACGGCTCAAACATTGATTCACCGAACACACAGCCCGAAGTTGAAAATGAGCACACAGCACATATTGACTAAGAGTAGAACACACAGTCCCAAACTCAGATTTTCTGAACACGCAGCCCGAAGTTGAAAATGAGCACACAGCACATACTGACTAAGAGTAGAACACACAGTCCCAAACTCAGATTTTCTGAACACGCAGCCCAGATTTGAAGCGAACACACAGCCCACTGATTAAGAGTAGAACACACAATCCCAAACTCTGATTTACTGAACACGCAGCCCAGATTTGAAGTGAACACACAGCCCACTGATTAAGAGTAGAACACACAGCCCTAAACTCTGATTTACTGAACACGCAGCCCAGACTTGAAGTGAACACACAGCCCACTGATTAAGAGTAGAACACACAGTCCCAAACTCTGATTTACTGAACACGCAGCCCAGATTTGAAGTGAACACACAGCCCACTGATTAAGAGTAGAACACATAGTCCCAAACTCAGATTTACTGAACACGCAGCCCAGATTTGAAGTGAACACACAGCCCACTAATTTTCTGAAATTTGAACACGCAGCCCAAATACCAAATTTACTGAACACGCAACCCAGATTTGATGTGAACACACAGCCCACTAATTTTCTGAAATTTGAACACGCAGCCTAAATACCAAATTTACTGAACACGCAGCCCAGATTTGATGTGAACACACAGCCCACTAATTCTCTGAAATTTGAACACGCAGCCCAAAACACTTCATTTGCACTCAGCTCATTTTCACTTCATTTGCTGATACACGCATTCACTCTAAATGCAGGCTGGCTCTTGCACAGTACGAGGATATGGCTCCACTGCCGCAAGGGAGTGGTATGCTGAGCTTCCGGAAGCTGTCCGAGACTTGGTTGACTTTGCAGGATTCGGACCATTCTGCAGGGGGTTATCTCACTGCCTTATCAGTAAGACATTGTTTGCTGCTCTGGCGGAGAGATGGTGGGACACCACCAATTCTTTCCATTTTTCTGCGACCGGGGATATGACCATGACCCCACTGGACTTCGTTGTACTCACCGGCCTAGACATAGGCGGTGGACCCATTCCCTACGACGAAGATATGGGTCAGTGGGAGGCTGCTTGGATGCATCTATTGGGGGCACTCCCGCCTGTAGATAGAGCTTCCGGGAGGGTTCGGTATACTTGGTTCTCTTCCCATTTCCGGCGGCCACAGATGGAGCCTGAGTCTCCCGAGGAGGTCGAGCAGTATACCCGTGGTTTCCTCATGTTCCTCTTTGGCACCACTCTGTTTGCTGATAGAGGGAACATGGTCGGGCTGTATCTCTTGAGTGCCCTAGTAGACCTATCACAGGTCAATCAGTATGATTGGGGCGGCGCTGGCCTGGCTACCCTTTATTATTACATGAGCGCAGTCTCTCGCGCGCGGGGGGACTTACTCGGCGGCTACTGGAGAGCCTGGGAGGTACATTTTGTCCTCTTGATTTACATTTTTGCTCCTCATTACTTGTTCACTGCACACACGGCGCACTTTGCATTCTATATTCTGCCTTTAGCACCTTGTATTCACATTCCGCACTGCTTTTCTCAGCTATGGGTATATGCATATTTCCCCACATTAGCCCCGGAGATGGAGATGGCAGGACCTCCTATGACTCTGTTTTCATTGATGTTTGAGGGCGAGCACCTATCGAGGCCTCGAGAGACTCTCTTCTCTCTGCGACAGTACTTCGACACCGTGCGCGCGACAGAGGTATTTCAGAACTCTCAGTTCCTTTCATTTTCATCTTTGATCTGCTTTGTATTTCTTGATTTCTGATTGATTTGTACACTGGTTATCCGCAGATCACCTGGCAACCCTGGGCAGTCTTTGGCGACGATCTCGAGAATCAGTACCCCGGAGGGTCGACTAGTTCCCAGTATAGGTTCCTGCTCGAGGGACCAGTCGGCAGGGCTTGGTTCCTGGGGGAACGCTTTCAGCTTCAGGTGTGGGGGTATGATTCTCAGGACCCTCCTGCTGTGCCTCCACCCACTATGCGGACTGCCGACAGGCTATCGACTGAGGAGGTCACTAGGGACATGCAGGGCACCGATGCTTTATTACATCTCATTGAGGGGAACTACGCCACCTATCGCCGCATATATCTGATGCCCCCCTTGACGGGAGTACGGGCTCCACCACTGAGGCCCACTGGCGCACCATCTTCGAGTCGTGCCCGTGCTGCAGACATCCCCTCTTCTAGCAGGGCTGGTGCATCTAGAGGTAGAGGCAGTTCGATTCCTCCGATCCCTCCGACTCTCGATCATCCTGGATGGCCAGATATGCCGACCGAGTTGATGAGTTGGCAGTATGGGACTACTTCTCCGATTCCGATCCCTATAGAGCCTCCGATGCCTGGTCACAGATATGTCAGAGACCCTGATTCACCACCGGTATGTTTTACGGCTTTGATTTATCAGTCGGACATTTGGACATCCATTCCTTTACTGATAGTTTTGCATTTGTGTCTGTAGCCTCCAGTTGAGTACATGGATGAGATGCTTGGGATGTTAGCCTCACTTGAGGGGATGGCCCTGCGTAGAGAGGCGCAAATGTCC
This sequence comes from Camellia granthamiana, assembly GCA_036172215.1. Lineage (NCBI taxonomy): Eukaryota > Viridiplantae > Streptophyta > Magnoliopsida > Ericales > Theaceae > Camellia > Camellia granthamiana. The sequence goes on along the minus strand of CM069908.1, from coordinate 28,016,805 downwards.
GTCATGGGCTTCCAGGTTCCCTTCATCTTTCTTGCATTTATCATATTTGTGATGACATGCTGGTCTTTAACATTCTAATGCACTGATAGGCTGTGTAGAACACATCTGGCACACACCCCACTCACATACTGTACTTGCACCTGCTTTTTATGTTTGAACTGATGTATTGCACTTTTCATTTTCAGATGCCTCCCGTATATGCTTCGACACGAGGTGGGCCACCCGGGCCTTCTCAGAGAGGTCGAGGTGTTAGACCTACTCGAGGTACTGGGCCCCGAGGAGCTCGAGGAGCAGGGTCGTCTTGCAGACGCAGGGCACCCATTGTCGAGGATGAGGAGGAGGAGGTCGCAGACCGTGTGTCAGAGACATCTCCTGGGGAGGGAGGCTCCGGTCTTGGTTCCGGGAGCGGAGGCGAGGCTGAGGGGGATCCGGAGGATGACAGCTCTGATCCGGATGGTGATGATGGTGCAGAGGTTGTCCCGCAGAAGAGGATGAGAGGGCCTCCTCATTCCCGTTCCCGAGGATACTGATGTTATTTCCTGCTTTATTTTACTTTTTGGCTAGTAGTTTGTAGCACTTTGCACATTATTAGGCAGTTTTATTTCCTGTAAAACTTGTACCTTTATTTTGTTGTAAAACATGATGGAATGAAACATCTTTTTGAAAAGATGTTTGTATTTGAAATTCTTAGCATCGCATCGCATCATTTTGCACAAAAATGGAATCGAATGAAAATGTGCCTCATGTATTTACCGGGTCAGGTAATGAACCGACGCAACAAATCAAAACAACTCGACTCACTAAGAAATAACAGAATCTTAGCAAGTTTACAACTCGATAAGCAAAGTACAACAATGTTAACGACTCAATAGACAAGACTTAACAAAATTGTGTAACCAAAAAGTAACAATTCAAAACACAAAATGCGACAGCTCGACAAAACTTACAACTCGATAAACAAAACAACAACTCGATAAGCAAAATACAACAGAACAAACTTCGGACGGACAATCTGGATAATGGAATGTATCCGAAACTGAGAGAAATGGAGGCCTTCGACATTCCCGATGCATGAAAGTGCCTCAAACTTCCTTCCGGCGGGCAAAACAAGACCAACGCGCGGCGGAAAACATTTTGCATTTGGAGACTAGAGAGTGGCCGGCCTACTAGAATAGATGGCCGGCCGGCCACCTCCCCCGTAACCTCCAGAAATTTGACACGTGTCCTTTAAATAGTGTTTTGCCCCTCTATAAAAGCCCCACCCTTGAACCTTATTCATTTCATCACCTTTCCTCACAAAAATGGAGGCATTTCTCACAAAAAATCTCACATCTTGGATTTCTTCTTTAGATGGCTCGGAGAAGTTGAACTTCTGGGGTTTTGGCTTGAATGCACTATTCACGCTAGGCCGGACTCCACTGCATCTTCCTTTCCTCTATGCCGCGGCAAGGTTTTGGAACCCGGTGACGCACGTCTTTAGCTTTGGCGGGCAAGAGGTATGTCCTACTTTTGAAGATTTTCAAATCTTGATGGAGTCCGAGCGAGGCGAGGAAATTCTGCCCCAGCTCAATTTTAGCTATGCCCAAACCTTAGGGCGGATGTGCGGTCTTAATGCGCATGATGCTAGATCTCTGATTGGTGATGGCATGTTGGATATCCCGAGCCTGATTTACCGATTTTCTGATGCCGGTGACCGCAGCAACCACTATTGGCAAGGCTTCCGGCAGCACGCCCTCTGCTTGTGCCTACTATCTCGTTTTCTGTTTGTCTCGGGCTCCGGAGGAGCTAGCATCCGTTTGATTGAAGTCGCCCAAGGTTTGAGAGAAGGAAAGAGTTGCATCGCCAGGACTCTGTCCGAGACACTGATGGGCTTGGATGCTTTCCACTGCCGGGAGACAACCAGGTTTGCAGGGAGTCCACTACTGCTACAGGTAATGTTTCCCACCCAAGCTCACATGTATATTTGCTCACATCACTCGGCCCTCGGGCTCGTTTTTTTTCTCACAAAACCCTTGTCTTACTTTTTCTCTCATCGCGCATCTCTCTATTCTTTATTCTCTCATTTTTCATCCCTCCCCAGATATGGTTGATGGATAAATTGCAAGTTGTGGACTCTTGTCCTGCTTACTTAGCCCGTGGCTACTTCTTTCGGCAACGCCTAGTGAATGCTCCTGATGAGAGCTGGTGGTTTGAATGGATGTGCAACTTGTCGGCGGATCGCATTGCGTGGCGTTGTCCTTGGCTCAATCTCCCGGCAATGAGCTATAGCATGTCCCGGCAGGTCGGGATTCGACTGATCGGCTTGACTCACTGTGTATTCTATTTCCCATTCCGTATTCTGCGCCAGTTTGGCCGTGATCAGACTTGCCCACCGGAGGGGATAGAGTATCCGGCTACATTTCCAGTTCGAGGCGCACAGCTGGCTCGACAGGCCGCAGCATGGAGAGTTAGAGAGCTTCTGGCCCCTGCTCCTATTTTCAGTTGCACTTTATCTGACGAGTGCTGGGATTGGCTCAACGAGGAAGCACAGGTTGGGCCTAGGCTGGCATCAGAGGCTTCAACTAGCTCTGGAAGGGGGCGCAGGGACACCTGACTTGAGTATGCCCCAGATTTATTGCTTTATTAGTACTTTCAAGTTTTCGTTATGAATGTAATAAAAAGCAACTTCAATTGTATGCAAGAGCAGGAGAACTCTGTTTTAAAATCAATGAAATTGAAGGTTGTGGTACTGAAAATTCTCCACTTTTGGTCCAAAAATGGTCTTAGTTGTGAAAAGATTAATTTGAACAAAGTCAACTTTTATTAAAACTTTTCAAAACTATTTTCGATATGGATCAGAACTGGACACGCCTGAGATCTGTCACTGAGATGCACAACCCCGGATCCTAGCAACTGGAAAGTTGCCCCTAGTTTGAAATAGTACCTCGGCAATGTGTGGCAACGGAAAATTGATCGGGGAAAAGATTGTGGCTGAGATGATCAATATGGACAAAGTTGATCGGGGAAAAGATTGTGGCTGAACTTCAGGATGAAGCTGCCTACGTATCCCATAGATGGGAATCAAGCCTTACGTAGTTCAGGCTTAGGTTCGCTCGGGTATTTTTACTCTCCTTTTGCGCTCTAACTTTTGCCAAGGCCGCCCTTTGCGGGTTTTCAACCTTGCGAGCTCAGTTTTTATATTTTCAAATTTTTTGTGCTCTGAGTTTTGCCTAGGTCGCCCTTTCGGGTTTTCGGCCTAGCGAGCCTCTCAGGGGTAGTATTTCTTCAACTTGTCCATGTTGATCGGTTGTGAGAACTCCAAGCCATCTAAGTCCATCAGAACCACAGCTCCACCTGACCAGATTGACTTGATAATGTAAGGACCAGTCCAATTGGGTCTGAACTTGCCCCTTGGGTCGTGGATGGGAGCTCGGTTGTCCTTGAGTACTAAATCTCCTTCCTTTAAGTTCCTGGACTTAACCTTCTTGTTGAAAGCCCGGGCGATTCTGCGTTGATAGCCTTGAATGTGGTACAGTGCTTTCAGCCTTCTTTCATCGAAAAGCATGAGTTCCTCGAATCTATTCTGCTGCCAATCTGCTTCGGCTATTTGGCACTCGGCCAATACTCTCAACGACGGAACCTCAATCTCAATTGGTAGAACGGCCTCCATCCCATAGACTAATGAATATGGAGTCGCCCCCGTAGAAGTTCTGATTGAAGTCCGGTAGCCCCATAGAGCAAACGACAGCTTATCTGGCCAGTCCCGGTAGGTTTCCACCATCTTCTGTAGTATGCGCTTGATATTCTTGTTGGCTGCCTCAACTGCTCCATTAGTTTGCGGCCGGTAGGTAGATGACTTATGAAAAGCCACATTGTATTTCTCCAACAAGTCTATCACTTCCTTCTTGAAGTGGGAACCATTGTCTGAAACGATTTCATTTGGGACTCCGTAGCGACAGATGATGTTGTTCCTGATAAATTTTGCTACATGCGAAGCCTTCAACACCGCATAAGATTGGGCCTCAACCCATTTTGTAAAATAATCTATCGCTACCAAGATGAACTCATGCCCATTCGACCCCTTTGGCGTGACAGCCCCGATCACATCAATTCCCCAGACAGAAAACGGCCATGGCAAAGTCATGTTGTACAGCTTTGACGGCGGAATGTTCATGCGATTTGCATGAATTTGACACTTGTGACATCGCCGGACGAAACCAATACAATCCTCCTCCATGGTGGACCAGTAATAACCCTGTCTGAGAATCTTCCGTGCCAACATTACCCCATTCATGTGTGCACCACATTCTCCCCCGTGGATGGCTTCCATTAGACGCTTTGATTCCTCTGCATCGACACACAGTTTATGCATTCCCAGATGACCTCGTTTATACAGTTTACCCCCACAGATGATGAACTGAATGGCCAATCTTCTTATTGCCCTTTTGTCTTTGGCATTTACCCCGGGCGGGTACGCTTCTTTCTCCAAGAAATTCCAGATATCGTGATACCAAGGGTGTTCGTCCTGAACTTCATCTATGGCTGCAATCGACTCATAGGCAGGTGTAAATTTCTGATCGATAATGATTGGACGCATTCGGACTCCACACGGGATGTCTATCATAGATGATAGAGTTGCTAAAGCGTCTGCGAACTTGTTGTTCTCTCTTAGTAGATGAGTAAAACTTAACTTTTCAAACCGAGGAATTAGCAGATCCAAGGTTTGGTGATACATCATCGTATTTTCCTCTTTAACTTTCCAGTCTCCTTTAGCTTGAGACACAACAAGGTTCGAATCCCCAATGACATCCAGCCGTCTTGCCCCTAGTTCTAGGGCTGCTTCCAAACCAGCAATGCACGCTTCGTATTCTGCTTCATTATTTGAGACTTTGAACCGGAGTTTGAAGGCTAGAGGGATACGGGAATTGTCGGGTGCTATCAGCAACACTCCTATCCCATACCCATGCTGATTTGACGCTCCGTCAAAGTACATCGTCCAAATTTCATCGTCGATATACAGAATTGCTTCATCTGGGAATAGATATTCAACTACTTCATCCCCCTCAACCGGGTGGTCGGCAAGGAACTCTGCCACTGCTCTTCCTTTTATTGACTTGCGTGTGACATATGTGAGATCAAATTCGGAGAGCAACAACAACCAACGGGCTAGCCTACCTGTAAGTGCTGGTTTCTCGAAGAGATATTTGATGGGATCAAGTCGTGAAACCAACATTACAGAGTGAGCTAACAGGTAGTGCCGCAGCTTCCTGGTAGCCCATACCAGAGCTAAGCAAGCCTTTTCTAGCGGCGTATACCGGGTCTCATATTCTAGCATCTTTTTACTCAGATAGTAGATGGCCTTTTCCACCTTGTCTTCTGATTCTTGCGCGAGCATGCAGCCCATTGTAGTCTCAGTCACTGACAGATACAAAATCAACGGTTTCCCTGGTTCTGGTGGCGACAAAACGGGTGGGTTCTGTAGATATTCTTTAATCTGTTCGAATGCAGCTTGGCATCGGTCGTCCCATTGGAACTTCTTTCCTTTCTTCAGGAGGCCAAAAAGTGGTTCACAAGTCAAGGTTAGTTTTGAAATAAACCGTCTTATGAATTGTACTTTACCCAGAAAGCCTCGCACCTCATTTTCAGTCCTTGGTGGTGGCATTTCTAAGATGGCCTTGATTTTGGAAGGGTCGACCTCGATGCCCCTTTGCGTAATCAGAAACCCCAGCATTTTTCCCGCTGTAACACCAAATGTACATTTCTGAGGGTTTAGCCGCAACCGGAATTCCCTGATCCTTTGGAAAAACTTGTGCAAGGCGGTGTAGTGGCCCTCTCTTTCCTTAGACTTGACAATCATGTCGTCCACGTACACCTCAACCTCTTTGTGGATCATATCATGTAGTATTGTGGTCGCGGCCCGTTGATAAGTAGCCCCAGCGTTCTTTAACCCAAACGGCATTACCCAGTAGCAGTATGTTCCCCACGGGGTGGTGAATGCAGTCTTTTCTCTATCTTCTGGCGCCATCACTATTTGGTTGTACCCTGAGAAGCCATCCATGAATGAGAGCAATGCATGCCCTGCTGTGAAGTCCACTAACTCATCGATGTGCGGTAGGGGAAAGTCGTCCTTCGGACTAGCTCTGTTCAAATCCCTAAAGTCTACACACACCCGGATCCTGCCATCTTTCTTCGGCACCGGCACAATGTTGGCCAACCAAGTCGGGTATTCGGATACCAGCAGGAAGCCTGCGTCGATTTGCTTGGTGACCTCTTCTTTGATCTTGAGAGCCCAGTCCGGGCGGATCCTTCTGAGCTTCTGCTTGACAGGTCGGGCCTCGGGATCAAGGGGGATCCGATGCTGTACAATCTCAGGATCGATTCCAGGCATGTCTTCGTAGGACCACGCGAAAACATCTTTGAAATCTTTTAATAAAGCGACTAAGCGCTCGCGTTCCTCTGAAGACAACGTGGACCCGATCTGGACCAGCCGCGGGTCCTCCTCAGTACCAATGTTCACGGAAATGATTTCGTCCGTTAATGGCTTAACAAATCTCTCTTGCTCTTGCTCTTGCTCAATTAATCGTTGTAAAACCGGAGGAACTTCGTCCTCTTCGTTTTCATCAAAGTTTTGAAAGTCTGAATTAATGCAATAAATTAGGGGCACAGAAAAGTACTCGGAAACCACAGATAGTTCATTCTCATTAGGCACTGCCAGATCATCCAATTCATCGGTTACAACAGACTCAAATGAAAAGGAAAAAGATGACCTAGACAAGACTGTGGCATCCGGGTTAACATTCCTCGGATCACCAGACTCAGACTCAGTCGAGCTGGAACCTGATTCCGACTCACAAGACTCGGTGGAATCAGATTCCGGCTCACTACCTGACCCGGTGCTGCTGGACAGAAATCCCTCCTCGTATTGCCAGGTGAGGGAGGGTGCGATTGATGCATCCAAGATAGCTGCTGGTCGGCTCGCGGCCGTTTCATCCCCAATCATGGAAACCATGAAGTTATTCCCCAAGCAATCTTAGTCGATCGGAGGATCAGAGAGGAGACATGCCAGTGCTACCCCCATTTCCAATTCTGTGCTCTCAGGATCCACTGCCTTATTCTGCTCAACCTCAGTTGCTGGGTCTGTCTGCTCTGTGGCAACATCATCCCCGGATAGTTGCAGGTCGAAGAAGATTTCAAAACCTGGTACGCGCTTCCTCTCCGCGTTGAACCATGGCTCTGGGAAGCCGCAAAATGGAAAGTCTTCCCCCTCCCGGACAAAGCGTCCGTTCAGGGTACCCTGGATGGGCCTGTGCATCAGATCAAAAGGCTTCCCAGCCTGCTTCGCTCTGGCTCTGCCGGCCATTTCCTTCCCTTTCCTTGCCCAATCTTCTTTGGTGGGCAGATAACCCAGTCCAAAGGTATGTGGATTGTGTGGCACTTCGGCCAACGCTGCGACTCCTTTCCTGCCGCTTCTTCCCAATCCCATCCCGGGGATATGTTGTAGCTTGTTCATGAGGTAGACGGCTTGAGCGCTGACATACACACCCTCATTCACAGCCATAATGTTTTGCACCACCCGGGCCTCAGCCAAAGTAAATCCTGATATGAACATGTCTTCCATGCCGTGTTCAATCTCCAGGACTGGCGTAGATATCTCCGGAGGGGGATGGATTGATGAGTTCCCAAACACAATGGCTACTCCCTTTCCATAGGGGTATTTCACCATTTGATGTAGAGTGGATGAGACGGCCTTTACCTGATGCAACCAGGGTCGCCCCAAAAGCATGTTAAAGGATGCAGGGACCTCCAAGACATGAAAATCTACCTCGTGTTGTCCAGGCCCAATCTTGGTTTGGATTTTTACTGTCCCCAGGACATCCCTACTTGTATTGTCGTAGGCTTTGATTACTTGAGTGGTCGGTGTGAAGTCTACGGGCTTCAACCCGATTGCATACGCCGTTCTGGCTGGGCAAACATTGATAGCGGATCCGGTATCAACAAGTACCACCGGAATCCATTTATCCTTGCATTCTACAGAGATGTAGAGAGGTCTGTTATGATCCACGCCCTCAGGCGGCAGCTCCTTGTCTGAAAAGGTCAATGCCGGGGAACCTCCTCCCGGAAAAACCAGCCCAACCAGCTGCTCTGGTGTAGTTTCGATGGAGAGTTTGGCCTTGTCCATAGCAGATAGGACAGCCTGTCTATGCACCCTTGAAGCCATAAGCAGTCCCCAGATGGAGATGTCTGCTTGTATTTTCTTTAACTGCTTCAGTATAGCCTCTTCTTCAACTTGCTTCTCTCTCTGTTTTTCAGCTTCCTTGTCTTTACCAGATGCTTCTGGTTGGTCTAGGTGCGGGGGCTTGAAGTACCGCCCACTTCTAGTCATATGGTCTACCTCTTCGAGGTACCAGGTGTTGTCTGGTTGGCCACCCGCCCAATCTTCGTCTGTGTGGGCGAGATACAAGTCTTCATCTTCCCACCACATCCCATTAGCATCTAACAGGCACCTGTCTGGTTCGGGCATGTTTGCACTCTCAGCATTTTCCTCCCACATGCTCACAGCATGTTCAGTTTTCGTGCTTACAGCACTTTCAACTTCCTCATGGTTCTTTGCTTTTCGGATCCTCTCAGAATCCCATTTCTTTTCTTGTTCCTCCAGCGTTAATTGTTCGGTTTTCAAAATGTCTTGCTCCTGAGCGAAATTCTTCGTACCGGCGCTCTCTGGCAATTCGATCTGACTCTCGGCCCTTCCGGCCACAAATGGTACTTTTGCCCCTGCCGGGCCTTGCTCTGGTTGAAATTCCACGATGTCTGGCTGATCATCTAACCACCTAGTAACTTCCGCTGACTCCCCGTATTCAAACCAGTTGATAGTTGCATCCGCTGATTCTTGGTCGTTGAAAAATTAGAGGTTGGCGAAGTCCTGTTCCATTGTAGTCAGATCATCCCCCACTGATTCAAGTTTGTCCCCCCGGATCATACACAATTCAACCTCTTCCGGCGGCCCCACACTCAGCTTAGGCTGGCTCATTGACAAGATATATCCACTCGGATCATAAGCTCTGCCAGCTAAATTCTCAGACTGCTCCACCCCAGACTCAACAGTTTTGCTCTCCTCGGAAGCCTGCCCCGTTCCATTTTCGGTGGTCACCACCTTTAGCTCAGGTTGGGTTGTGGAGGTGTCCATCATGCACAAGTCAGTGCTATCAGGAAGGATCACCTTTGGCTTGGGTAGGTGGGAGGGAGTAATGTAGATACTAGGGTCGTAAGACACGTCCCCAGTTTGGATGAGATTGATTCTTTTGGGTGGATCTTGGTTATGTGCTGGGAGTGGGTTAGTTGTGACGTTGGGTCTCTCGGGAGGTAGAATGATGTTTTTGTCAATGAGGTCTTGAATCTCATGACGCAGCCTGTAACATTGGTCGGTATCATGACCATGCTGCTGGTGGTATTTGCAATATTTGGCTGGGTTGTGGGAAGGGGGGAGTGGATTTGGAGGCTCGGTTCCAAGGGTTTCAGATGCCCCTTTCTGACTAGAACCCCGAGGACTTTGGACAAAGGCATATGTAGTGGGGAGAAGGTTCGTTGACCCCTGGATTGGTATCTTGAAGCTTGGTTACTGCTCCCAGATGCATCAGAAAAAGGTGTGGTCGCTGCGGGCCTTGGTTGGGGAGGGGGAGTGGTGGTGACCATACCGACCTCTGAAGTCCTTGTGTTAGCGGAGCCACTCGGGCCTGCATTGTTATTACGGTTGAATGTTCTTCGGGGCTGCTCCCGATCCTGATCGATTAATCCTTGCTTCATCGCATCTTCGATCTGTACCCCCATCTCGTGTAAATCTGAGAAGGTGGGGAAAGGGAGTACGATCATTTTCTGCATTAACTTAGGTTGGAGATTGCGCACAATCATCCGGATTTGATCTTTATCAGTTGGCCTTAAGGTCATCATCGATGCCTTTGCTCTCCACCGAGTTACAAAATCAGAGAAAGTCTCTTTTTGTTCCTGCCTCGTCGTTTCGAGATCACGTGTTGTAATCTCGATCTGAGTATTATATGAATATTGTGCAACGAAGGCCTCGGCTAGCTCATCCCAATTTCTCTTCACATCATCTTCCAATTTTGCGTACCAGATGGCCGCAACCCCTGACAAAGTTCTGCCAAATAAAGAAAGCTTTTGCGGTCGGGTTAGGCCCATCGGCCTCAAGACGTCTGAAAATAGCCGGAGATGGACCATAGGATCCCCTGATCCGTCAAAACGATCAATCTGCGGCATCTTAAATCTGTCCGGCAGTGTCACGGCCACGTCAGTGTAGCCGTCTTCAATATCTGGGATGGCCTTCACCCCCTGTGATTTCTTGAAGAGCTTTTCCAATTTGCTCAATTTCAGAGCTGTCTGGTCTACCTCAAACTCGAATGGAGAGTCCGGGTGATTAGGTGTAAGATTCTTGGACAGTTGCGGCGGAAGCAGGGGCGGAGCCAGCCCCGTTGGAAGACTCGTGTCCTCTTGAGTGTTTTGGAAGTTTGGCGGAGCGTTCTGTGGATTTGGGAGGGTATTCTGGGTGTTCTGGGTATTCTGAGGATTTGGAGGGCATTCTGAGGATTTAGCAGGGTATTCTGGCCAGTGGGTGCCTGCTCAGGCAGTGGAGCCGCTGGTGGAGGGGGAATCTGATGCGCCCCTAGTGGAGGAGGGACTTGGTGTGAAGCAGATGCTGCATTCTGCTGTTGTAATCTGGTGATCAGCTTAGACTGCTGGGCCATGACAGCGGCCTGCTGTTTAGAAAATTCCGCCTGGCGGATGGCATCATCTTGCATTTGTTTCATACTCTCATTCATCTGGCGCATCATCGCCTCCATCCCTGATGTATCCTGATGTTCTATCTGAATGGCCGGTAAATGTATCTCTACAGCGGAAACAGAAATCTCAGTTCGACTGTCTGTTGCTAAAATAAACCGCTGTCTCGGTAATCTCTGCTCTGATGGACTGCGCTTCCTCGGCCTCCTTCTAATAACCGGGGGTAGTGAATGGAACACGCGGGGGGGGATGTCCGTCAACTAGATCCTCGGATCGAATAAGTCGGCGACCTCGTGTCCAAAGTGCTTGGGGAATATCTGATGGTTCGGAAGCAATTGTGCCACAAACTGCCCTAGCAAAAAGATAAATAAAGCGAAAAGGAAATAAATAACCAGAAAAACGGGCAGCATAACAGCTTAAATTAAATATACACAACACACAGTCGGGCATACAACACGCAGTTTGATAAGCTGGAAATACACTGTCCTCAACCACTGGTCACTGTTCCTGTATCACTGTTCCTCTAAACTGAATCCGATATCCGCAGACAACTGATTCTCAAACGACTGGATGATGCCCGCAGGCCTGACGCCCAATCTCAAAAACTGATGCATGCATTCCCTGTAGAGACGCACTCTAACAAGCACATAACAGATAAATGAGAGCCAAAACACCCCTATGTTGGGGTTGGGTTTCCCTGTCCTATCTTGTCAGGAACTAGAGTTTCACTATGCACACAGCAGCTTCAAACAACCTATAAACGGGTAAGCAACCTGTCCTATTTTGGAATGGTCACTATGGATCCGAATATGCACTAGGTCGAATGGTCAAAAAGGGTGCCCCGATAAAACCGGGGTTTGTGTTCCCATGCTGTCAGAGCCCAGAGCCGATCAGCCTTACGGACATGACTTGACAAGACAAGCCTCCGGCAAATCGTTCGGGAATGGCATATGGCAAACACGGTGTCCTAGGCGCACCAATGCAGATGCAATGCAAAGAAACACACAAGTGTAGTCAAAAACAGATATCACGAGTTCGAGTCAAGTTCTCTAAATCCCCAGCGGAGTCGCCAGAAACTGTAACAAGCCCGCGAGGGACCTCGCTACAGTTCGGACTTGATTTGTGCCACGGTTCTAAATCTTGAACCAAAGAGTCCAAATCCGGCAAATCGTTTTGAAAACAGATTTTTTTTGAAAGAAGTGCCAAACATGGACTGCTTTGCCAGATACAGAGTTGCCACCTAAATATTTTTTAAATGGGAAATTTAGGAAACCCTAACTCGGTGCCAAAGGCCACGTGTCCGTCATCACCAAAGTTGGCTCGGGAACTTGGGTACGATTGGGGAAGGTCACATCGTGAGCACCCCCGCTCGCTCGGTCAAAGACCGGCCTCTACTAACCATGATATCTGTTTTTGAAAACTTTGTATGTTCTTATTCCGGTTATTAGCCTAGGTTACTATGTGATGCTCGCAGCAAACAAGTATAGACCGGGCCGTCTGAATTGGAACAAAACATTTCATGTTTGTTTGTTTGAAAATGGTGTGATGGTGCTACCCGCAGGTAGGCTAAAATGCGGATTTGCCACCCTCAGGTGGGCTTAGAAAATAGTGATGTTGCCACTATCTAGTGGGCTTAAAACAAACATTTGATGAATTATCCCAATTCAAGTAACCCAACCTCCACCCACAGGCATTCAAGGCAGTTATATCACATAAGCAAATAGCCTCATGGTAAGCATGCTATTCATGGCAACACTCACACGCATGCAAGGATGCTAAAGCATAACCACTTACCGAGTGCTCCAAGCCAAAACAGAAAACTAATTAGAAATCATGGATGATCCTAAGTATACTGTAATGCCTAATGCAACACATGCAAAGATGCAAACTATAGCAGGCTCGGCTATTCTAAACATGGTATGTGAAATGCTACAACTAACATGTATTCAACTTGGAATTGAAATACGATGCAGTTTGTATGATGCGCCGAGCCCGGTGCATGCAAGACAGATGAATGATGCAAACATGCTGTCATACTGTATGCTAATTGAAATATGCCCTATATCTAACCATCGTAAGCAGATAAATAAAAGGGAGAAAGACGTGGGGTTAGAAGACATGCATCACACTCACCCACACTTATTACAATTATGCCCTCGCACAGAGGGTCCGAATAAATATACAGTCCGAATAAAAGAATAATACAGTCTGAAATAATACATATTCCTAATTAATTAACAAATTAACTAAGAAAAACTGTAAACTGGCATGCAAGCCAGGGACTGCCTTGCTTCTGCTCTGGATGATGAAATGATGCATGCCCGGATGCCTTTGCGCGGAAATCCATGGCCGTGCCCCGATTAGCCTCTGTTTGCATTTTTCTCGAAATGCGTGCCAGACTCCGAAAAGTTACTGATTTTTCATTTTGCTGCAACAGAGAGCAGGAAAGGGGCATAGCAATGTATTTCACGAATATATGCATGCCTCGATCCTCGTGCCACCAATCACGCATATCGATGCATGATGGCCGAGGAGCCGAATTGCACAACTCAATATAGGAT
>CM069908.1:27809317-28003277 GCA_036172215.1 Camellia granthamiana | reverse complement strand
CTATTTCTTTTGCTAATCACAAAAAAGAAATCCCCCTAGTAAGAAAATTTGCAAAGATTTAGTTGGTGTAGGATTTATGCATAAAATGAATCTAAACTGCACATTGATGTTTTTGAATAAAATCTTAAATAAAAATCATGGGTATATATATATATGCTTGGCTTATTTTTTCTACGAAGGAAAATTTAATAAATGTGGCGTGCCAGAAAAAATTAAAAAATCTTTTAATATTTAAATTTAAGCCAATTATCAGACAAATATGTTGACGGTTCTTTTGCCACCTCAACAAAAAGAACTTCTAAAATTGTTAAGTATAGAAAAAATAAATAGACAAAGAATAAGAGAAAGAGATGGAAAATATGAAGTAAAATGATTGAGTGAACAATCGAATTACAAGTAAAGTAACATTAAATAACTTATGCTCCTATTATTTCAAAATAAATGTGCAAGTTAATGAAATGCAGGAAATATAAATGAAGCATAAGTGGTAAAGGAAATACAAGAATTTAAATCTAAGTTACATCTATTCTTAAGATAGATAAATGATAGAAAATAGAAATCAATTATTTTTTATTTATGTTGGAAGATTGTTTACAATGAAGCCATAGATGACTATTATAGGGAAATTATTCCCACAATAACTATCTAATAACTACCTATTTTTCGACACGTCTTTCAATGATCTCTCATTAAGTCACTTTGTGCTCTATGTTTTGCACTATACTCAACTACTTTCATTTGTAACTTCTCTTAATTTTCAAGAGATTAAGATCATGTCACGTATCCTATAAATATATGTATAATAACTAGCAGTGTTGGTACACATGTAGCGTGTGCGAGTGAAATAATTAGATTGACAATTATAAATTGAAATAATAAGAAAAAGCCAGAAACTGCTTTAAAAAGTTATTAATGTAAGCCGATTTTGTCTACACCAACTTGATTGTTGGCTTTATAATAGTACTAGTAGTTGGCATACGCAATACATGTGCAATTCAAATGAGTAAAAACAAAATACGAAAAATATTATCATTTAAGTGGTAAGTGTGTTGTTTATCAAACCTAAGATGTTAGGTTCAAATTTTGCCTCTTCTCTAACTTTTTTTTTTTTTTAAAAAAAAATGATAAATCTACTTGGTACATAGAGAAGTAAGGCTTCACAACACCAACATAGGTGATCATTATATATAGTATAGATAGATAGAATAATATTAGTAATAGTAATTTATGGTGCCAACGATAGTTGTACCAATTTCGAAACTCCCCTATTTGCATTATTTATCAATTGGACCAACTCTTTAAGCAAGCATTATGGTATACAAAATTACAAACCATACAACTTTGGTAGATCGTTTTATGTTTTTTGACAACAAAACGCGCATACATGCACTTACGTTATTATTAGAGAAAAGTGCAAAGAGAAATTTCACTATTTCTATAACTCATTCTGTGAAATTCTTTTGCAGTATTTAACGAAGTGACTGAGCAGTGGTATAGTCACCATCAGTACATTGGCAAGGATACATGCCACTTGAAGATACTCTTTTGTTGATGCATCCACAGAAGAAGTGTAATCTTTTTGCTTGTTGGTAGATATTTTCTTATGAATTCATCATCCACATTGTAATCTTTCCCAATTAAGATCTTGAATGCCATGAATATTGTTTTCCCAATTTTTAAGAATTCCAATTACATCTTTCCCATATGTCTGCCTTTAAACTTTCCTTTTGAGCTGCATGAACAAAAAATAAATAAAAATAAAAAGGGAAATTGTTATATATAAATCAACCAAATTGGCTCATCAAAAGAGAGGTGTCGATGCAATGTTTAGGAGGTGAAATTTTGAGTTGTTTTTAATCCAAACCATCTGTGTTAAGTAAAATTGACAAAAAAAATATATTTTAACCATTAAACTCAACAAAAAATGTTATTTTAAACATTTTATGTACACATATTTTAAGTTTAATGGCTAAAATAAATTTGAGAAATTCTATTTACACACTACTAAACCTCTCAGTACACACCATTAACAGATTAAATTTATATTCCAATAACATCCTCAAACGAAAAGACCATTAAGGACAACATGGGGATGTATTCTACCCATTCAAAGATTTCCTATAAAAACACAAAACACTCTTCACACACCATTATCACCTATAGACATATAAACATCCAAAATAAATCGGTTTTGAAGATTTAGGGTTTAAGAACATTAAAATCAATTGACTTAGGGTTTAAGAACATTGAAATCAATTGGTTTTGAAGATTTAGGGTTTAAGTACATCAAAATCAATTGGTTTTGAAGATTTGCACACAATGGATGCACTACAAGAATTTTCACTTTTGACGACTAAATTTTTAGTTGTCAAAAGTCAATTTTTAGTCGCCAAAGCCTTTTAGGGACTAAATTGTTTGGTTGCAGCATTAGTCGCAGAAGAATTGTCAGGAAAGGTAATTGGCGACTAAATTTAGTCGCCAAAAGGTTGGAAATAAAATTAAATAACACATTTTCGATTACCAATTTTTTTGTCGCCAAAAGCTTCAATTATTTGTTAACGACTAAACATTTAGTCGCGAAAAAAAAAATTAGCTACTAAATATATAGTCGCCTAAAGTAAATACTTGTGTTTTGGCTACTAACATTTTAGTCGCCTAAAGTCAAATTTTTTTTGGCTACTAAAGATTTAGTCGCCTAAAGTGTCATGTTTTTTGCTACTAAAATTTTAGTCGGCAAATAGTTTTGTTTTGGTTACTAAACGTTTGGTCGCCTAAAGTCACAAATTTTTCGCTACTAACTTTTAGTCGGCGAAAGTGTTTTTATTCTTCAGTTTTTTTTTTTTTTTTTTTGCTACAAAATATTTTAGTTGCCAAATGTTTGATTTTCTTTTAGTTACAAAACTTTTAGTCGCCAAATCTTTGCTTTTCTTTTGGCTACAAAACCTTTAGTCACCAAATATTTATTTATTTATTTATTTTTTGCTACAAAACTTTTAGTCGTCCAAACTATTTTCCCAATTTTTTTGAGCTACTAATTGTTTAGTCGCCAAAAACATGATATTATGTTTTATCGCAAAATTATAATTTCTCCCCAACCTATCTATATTCCACGCAACCTGTAATACGTATATAAACAAAATGATACATATATACTATCAATCATTCCACAATCTGCATCCGTATACAAAAAATAAATAACTTCAAATGTCGAAGTCCATACAAACCAACTATTGTCCAAACTCAAATAATAATTCCATACAAAATATAGAATCATACAAAAATCAAAGCCCTCCGTATACAAAAATACATTTACTACCATGCGAAATAACCATTTGGCATGGTACAAATTACCATTGTAATCTGTACCACGACAAGGTGATGTATGTACCACGACAACAGTTTTTCTATAGACCATGACAAAAGGCCATATATGTACCACGACAAATGGTCATATATATGTACCACGACAAATGGTCATATATGTACGACGATAAATGGTCATATATGTGCCACAACAGAAGGTCATCTACGCACCACGCCAGTAATTATCAGTTGGTTGCCAAAAGTTTTCTGTATCAGTAATATTGAACCACACAAAAGCCGAGGAAGACAAAAAGTATTAGTTCTATACAAAAGTGAAATTTCTTCTCCATACGCCAAAATGAATTATACACAAGTCCACGCAACAAAGCCTTCTACAAAATAAATAAATAATAATAATAATTAGAATTGGTTACAAAATATCAATTCAGTCAGAAATAGGGAAAAGGTTCTAACATGATTTTAAGATAGAACAATCTAGAAATGTCTTCTTGGAAATAAAAGCATATATATATATGTATCATGCAATATTTATTCCAACCAACTGCACAAACAATCTATTATGTAATTTCTTCGTCCTATAAATATACAGAGGCAATTATTAGAATAGGTGGATGTTATTTTCATATAGTTGTCGCTCTCTAAACTAAGTGTTCCTTTTTTTTCGACTAAATGTAAGGCATTTTCGGCTCTAACTCCCAACCTACGAGTCCGAAAAAAAATTTGTCTGTTGTCACAAGTCCTATTTGTCATGGGAAAGTTGTCCGTGACAGCAATACTGCAGTTCAGGAGCTGTGTTGAATTTTCGACCCCGAAACGCCATTTTTCGACTAAGTTTAAGGTGCTTTTGGCTCTAACTCTCAACCTACGGGTCCGAATTACATTCCATTTGTTGTCACAGGTCCTAATTGTCATGGAAAAGCTGTCCATGAGAGCCATACGATGGTTTGGGGGCTGTTTTGAATTTTCACCCCCGGACAACCTTTTTCGACTAAGTTTAAGGCATTTTTGGCTCAAACTCCAAGCCTACGCGTCCTAATTACATTTCGTCGGTTGTCACAGGTCCTAATTGCCATGGGGAAGCTATTTGTGAGAGCCATATGGTGATTCGGGGGCTGTTTTGAATTTTCACCCCCAGAATGCCCTTTTTCGATTAAGTTTAAGGCATTTTCGGCTCAAACTCTCCAAGCCTACGCATCCTAATTACATTCCATCGGTTGTTGCAAGTCCTAATTGTCATGGGGAAGTGTCTGTGAGAGCCATACGGTGGTGAGGGGGCTGTTTTGAATTTTTGCCCCCGGAACTCCCTTTTTCGACTAAGTTTAAGGCATTTTCGGCTCAAACTCCCAACTTACGGGTCCGAATTACATTCCGTCTGTTGTCACAAGTCCTATTTGTCATGGGAAAGTTGTCTGTGAGAGCTACATGATGGTTCGGGGGCTATTTTAAATTTTTGCTCCCGGAACGCCCTTTTGGCGACTAATTTTATTTTGGTCGCCAAATGTGTAATTTCTTGTAGTGATGACACTAAGATTGTTGATTTCGAACAATGCAACAATGAAAATGTCAATTTACTACTTAGCTTTTTAGTTTTTTGTTTATCTCGTTCGTATAGTCGTTGAGAAGATAACTTTGTTTGTCACGTGTTTGGATAATCAAGTTAAACTTTTATACAATGTTTGATTAGTTTTATTCGAACAAAACAATTTTGTTCAAATTATTAAGGTTGACCAAATTATAATTTATAAATATTCATACATAAAAAATTGAACATTTTAATTCCTTAAGAATTTCATTTCTCAAATTTAATTCAATTCAATAATTTAATTTGTTATTGTTATATTTTCTTTTCTTTTTTTTTTTTCCAAAAAGTAGATATATTCAACATTTACAAAAAAAACAAAACAAAATAAAACAAAACAAAAATAAATAACATAAAATTTAATATATGTTCAACAGAATAAAAATAAACATATAAAACATGTTCAACATAATAAGTCTGAACGAGTTAAAGTTATTCAACATATAAAGTATGAACGTATTTATTTTGTTCAACATAAATATTTTGAACATATCCAATTTGTTCAAAAAAAAATTTTTTTTGTACGATAATGTTATGTTTAGTTAATCAAAGTTGAACCAAACTCGAAATAAATTTTTATGGAAGTTGAATCGGTAAGCAAATAAAAAAAAAAACATAGGAAAAACATATCAAGGTGTGAATCAAGAGTGAGAATGACAAATCTTCAACGCCGACAATGCACCAGCAAAACAATGGTGAAACGACGGTGAAGATGAATATCTGAAATGACGACAATGCACCGACAAGCTAATGGCGAAACGACGGCAATGGAGATTTGAAACAATGAGAATGCACTAGCCGAACGAAATCCTCCTTTGACGATGGGGATCTTCAACGCCGACGATGGAAATCTATGGTGTTCTGAAGATGGATGTCTCTGGTGTTCTGAAGGTAGAGATATTTAGGTGTGAATTGTGATCAGGGGCAGAGCTAACAAGGGTCTAGGGGGGTCACATGCCCCCCCTGCGTTTTGGAAATTTTTTTTTTTTGCAAACATAAAGAAAATATTTTAAATAAAAAAATTATAAAAATATTATTTTAAATGTCAATGACATTTTTAAAATTATGAGAACAATAATGGTTGTTTTGATTAAAAATAAAGTGACTACGATATTATTATTTATGAAAATTTCAATATAATTGTGATGTTTATCATTATTGACATGCAAACATAATTAATCTCAAATGAAAATATAGAATTTATTGAATTGTTAGTTACATTTGACATGTAGCATTCATCCTCCATGTGTTTCTTTACTATTGGTTTGTGATATCACATGTTAATGATGACGTGGTATGATATTATATCAAATTTTTGTGCATATTTTGTATAAAAAATTACTTTATCATTATATAATTTATTTTAAAACTTTATATCCATATCTTTTTTTAATATTGTCCATGATACACTAATTACAAATAACATTATTTTTCTTTTGTCTTTCTTGAAATCAATGGTAAAAATTTATGTGAAATTTTTTTGTAAAAATTTTCAATATTATAATTAATAAATGTCCCCTCTAATTTAATTTCTTGGCTCCGTCACTGATTGTGATGTGTATTCAAACATACAAGTGATGTGTTACCTTAGGGCTAATAATAAGTTTTAGCATGAGTTTAAAAAAATTGTCATAAAAAAAGTCACTACTTTTCAACTTTTAGTAGCAGTTTGAAAAATTCGCCACAAAAAAAAGTCACTAATTGTAAATTTTAACTACAATTTATAAAAATCATAATAAAAAAAGTTACTAATTGTCAATTTTTAACGAGACGTGTAAAAAAATGTTATAAAAAATTATTTTTAGCGACGATTTTACTAAAACTTTTTCAATAAGACTTAATGAATATTAAGTCCAACTATTAAAATCTATTCATAATTTACCTTTTTATTCTTGAAGGTTTACACACTTAAGCGGGTTCTATTCTAATTTAACATACGCTTCAATTTATCATTTAGAATATCCATACACTCACTAAATTTACCAAACACTTGACACATAAAATTGAGCCCACTATTACTGGTGTTTGGAGTTTGTTTATTTGGTTTTTTTTTTTTTTTTTTCATCTTTAGTGAAGTTTTAAAATTCCTCAAAAAGTTTTACACACTGTTTTAGGCTTCTAGATTCAGTTCAATAAGACTAATTGAAAAATTATTTATATATATTTTAATATTTAAAAAAAATCCAGAAAAGACAAATAAGCCAAAAAATAATGGAGTTTTTTGGTTTATTTTGGCTTTTTTTTTTTTAGAATTTTTTAAAAAAATTTACTTAAATCTGTCAACACAAGACGAATCGAGAAAATAAAAAATATTGATATAATTTTGAAAAAAAAAGTCCCAAAAAATAAAAAATAAAAAAATTCAAAAAAAGAGATGGCTTTCTTATGATGAGACCCCAAAACACACTTTAACAACTATTTTAACACATCCATTATAAATGTTTTAAATCCCACTATAATTAAATAGCAGTTTACATTGAATACCCTAATAAATAGAAGAATCTAGAAACATAAAAATTAATATTAAAATCGGACACAACACTCACATGAGGTAGCACTACAAAAAATTAAAATTTTAGATACTAAAATTTAAGAACAAAATTATTTTTTAAGGACTAAATATTGTTGTTGTGAAAAGTGTCATCATTATATTTTTAGCAACGAAAATTGAACATTAGTGATAAATTATTATTTCTTTTGGACCAAATTTTTTGTCTCAAAAAATAAACCATTTTGAAACCAGATTATTTTGTTCTTAAAAATCTATTTATTAGTGACATTTTTAAAATTTTATCTTTAAAAACCTTGTTTTTTACTTTTCAAAAAGACTTTTTAACGACTATTCTCACGACAATAGAAATTGATTCTGTCTTTTGCGACAAAATTTACTTTTAAAGACTAAAGAATTTGATCTCTAAATATGTTGTAGTGTAGGTCCTACATTTTTGTAGATCCTACATCATATTAGAAAATTATGTCTAATTTTTTAATTTATTTTTGTACAGGTAGAACTACATTAAATATGTTTTAATCTTGTTCTGGATATTATTGCTTTGATAGGTTGTTTGCAGTTAGAGGTGATGCACAAAGACTGCACAAAGGCAACTCTTTCCTTACTTTTCAGTAGTCAATTTTTTTTTAGGTTATTTAAAATATTGTAAGTAAAAACTACATTAAACACTGACATAATAACAAAAAATACATACAAGCAACTCTGTATAAGATGCAAAAAACAGTATGAAGATTCAATAAAGTATGATTTATTTTGATTGAATTTTCAAGCTGTGTTTGAATCATAAATTTGGATAGAATTTTAAAAAATAAAAAGAAAAATGTGAATGTAATATATTTCACCAACTTTTTTTCTTTTCTTTTCTAAATTCCTATTTAAATTCAAAACCCAAACACAATATTTAGGAATTCGGTAAAGAAAAAGGAGGAAAACAATTGATGAGCAGCAATGACTTACAAATACAGAACCAACCACATAAAACATATTATGCTAATTGGAGAAAATTAAAAACAGCCACTAGTACTGTGTTTATTATTATATTATTATAGGTAATAAAAACACACAAAGTGACTCCAGAAAAACAACCCAAAGTGTAAGCTCTCTGTAAAGCACAAACCTAAAAGGTCAACAAACAACCCAGCACAAGAAGCAATCCCTGTTGAGATGATTTAAGTCCCAATGGACATTAAACACACTAAAAAGTTCAAGCATATAAGGCATAACAAAATTACAAACGATCATGTTTTAGAGGTGCATGTCACCCTTCGGTAAAATTGTCTATTGTTTTATGACAACAAAGCACAGCCACGCACGTCCGCAAATAAGTCCAAGAGCACAAAAACCAGACATAGAATTAGACAACGGAAATATATGAATGGACAGAATTTTACAAGATTTATAAGTGGGATCCACTTCTAAACAATCCTCTCTATTATATATCTTCCGTGTCCAGTTCTTCATTTGGTTTCTGTATTCTTAGACTTAAGAATAACAAATAACACGGGCATAGTAGTAGTAGAATACTCAACATCGAATGCCATAGAAGCGCATTAGTACTATACTCAACTTCAGCACGATGGCAAGGACGAATACCACTTCAGTATAGTTTTTTGTCAATTCCTCTTCGTCATCTAGAAAATAATTGTAAAATTCACTTTGCGGTCCACCTCCACCTCGACCACCACCACGCCCACGTCCACCACCACGCCCACGTCCACGTCCACGTCCACGTCCACGTCCATCACCTCCACCTCCACCTCCACCTCCACCTCCACGGTAATCTCGAAAGAAGTTGAATGCCGTCAATATCGGTTCCACAAACCTAATTACTGTCGAAAGGATCTTTGCCAATGCATTGGGCATTGAACTTTCCTGTTGAGCTGCATGAATAAAAATTAAAAAAAGAACTTAAAATGCTATACTGGTTTTTTTTTGGTCACCATTTTGTATCACTGGATACTTAAGATTGATTCTTTGTTTAGAAATAATTGTCATACCCTCATGATATTAAACAGAGATATAAAGCAATCCTCAAAAAAAACAACAAAAAACAAAAGACAAAAAGAAGAGAAAAAAAAAAGGGTTGCAACATAAGGTATAGAACATTACTCCAAGAGCATTCAAGAGATGAGATAATTGAGGATGCCTAAGAGAATAACAAACTAATCCAATCAATAACAAAGTACCAAAACATGCAACAAATACGGGTAGGGTAATCAATAAGATTGATGAAGTAGCAATTAAAAGCAAAAATAACAAATTGGAAAGCTTGTCTGATTGCTTTTGTCAGACAAAAATTGTAACCTTGAATACATGGACTCTTTCTAAAAACTAAGGCAAATTACATGAGTAATCCCTGCATTTTTATCGTGGTGTCATTTTCGTTCCTGTAATTTCAATTAGTTCGATTTTAATCCTTAATTTTAAATTGTGTCAATTTGGTCCAATTGCTAATGTCCATTAGGGTTTTTGAAGGAAAATTGCCTATGGCTACATCTTTCATTCACTCAACTTCATCCTCTTGATTACATGGTACACCATATATATATATATATGGAGGGAGATATAATCAAATTCCTTTAGTTAAGAGAATGAAATAAATTAAAGACAAAAAATCATGATAACCACAAATCATGAAAACTTCATATATTTTGATATCTTTAACAATATAATCTTATCCTTAACAAATCCTATTAATTTAACCGTATATGCAGACACAACATACATACATAATATACACAGTAATATATATATATACACAATTATATACATTGGAGCAATGGAGGATCAGAATGGGAGAGGGAGTCGTGGCAGAGGGGATTACAATGAGGACTAGGAAGGGGAAAAGGAGGTCATAAAGGAGGTCAGAAATGGGAGATGGGGTTAGGGGTAAGGCTAGGGCTAGGGCTAGGGCTAGGGAGGGAAAAGGTGCCACAGGGAGGGCTACCTATTAGAGATAGTGTTTGTACGGTATGGAGAAGAAGACGATGGTGGGAGCAAAAAGTTCATTATGTGAACACAGGTAGAAATTGTCATTTTACAACATTAACTGAATTTCATTTAAATGAAAAATCATTCCAACTCGCAAAATTTACATGTATGACAATTTCAATCAATTTGGGCGAAAAATGTAACCATTTTACTTTAGTCCAAAACCATAGGAGAGATATTTGGCTACTTTTAAACCATAAACGGGTAAAGCGCTACAAGGCCAAACCACAAGAGGTTAAATTGGATTTTGCCCTAATTTTTACTACACCACCATATTGAGAAATCAAAAAATCAAGACATTGGTATATTGAAATGTATCAATATCGAGAAACAAAACAATCAACATGTATGAACCGATATGTATTATGTCGTTTTAAAATCATAGGAAATACAATAAAGCTAGAAAAACCTGATGATTGTTGTTGACTGAAGAAGCCATTGTGCGTCTGAGGGTTGATGCTCGGAGTTCTCACTACGTTGTTGGCACCTGAAGGCGTGGGATAATATATTTACTACATTTTTTAATGCTATTTTCATAACAATGATATTACATTGCACAAATAAAAACAAATGCTTTGTTTCGTTTGATTTTTCAAAACTTTTTTCACGGCAGAGGGGATCATGATGAGGGGGCTGGGGAGGGGAGAGGGGGGTTGCAAGGGACGTTGGAAATGGGAGAGGGGATTAGGGCTAGGGCTAGGGCTAGGGAGAGAACAAAGGCGACATGGAGGGGCTGGCTGTTAGGGTTTGTAGGGTATGGAGAAGACGACGACGACAGAGGAAAAAATTTCATTATGCAAACACATGGGTAAAAATGTCATTTTACAACATTATTTCAATTTTATTTATGTGAAAAATCATTGCAACTCTCAAACTTGGCACATGTACGACAATTTCAGAGAATTTGGATGAAAAAGCAACGGTTTCACTTTAGTCCAAAACCATATAGGAGATATTTCGGTATTTCTGAACGATAAGCCAGTAAAGTGCTACGGGACCAAACCACAAGGGGGTAAATTGGATTTTGTGTTGATTTTTATTACCACCATATATGCACTGGAATGTATCAATATTGAGAAATCAAAAAATCCATATGTATCAATTGGTATATTGGAATGTATCAAATCGAGAAGCAAAAAGATCAACATGTATCGACCGATATTAAACATCATTCAATGTTTAAAATGATAGGAAATACAGTGAAGTTAGAAAGACCTGATGACCATTGCTGAATGGAGAGGTTGTCCATCTGCTGGTTGCTGCTCAGATTTGTCACTACATTGTTGGCACCTGAAGAGGTGAGATAATATATTCACTACCTTTTTTAATGATATTTTTGTAACAATATATTACATAGCGCAAAAAATTACTTCAAATACAAGTTTTCTGTTTTGTTTGACATTTCAAAAACTATTTTTAGACGAATTTCTGCTCTTTAGTGAACTTTTTTCATATTTTGGTTTTTTTTTTTTTTTTTAATGTTTTAGATGCACCTAATCTAGATGCTTCTAAAAAGTGTTAGGAAAAAAAAAAGGCATAGAATAAAATATGAAAAAAAGTATGCTAAGAATGAACACATGCACCATCTCACTTTAATGTGTAATATTTGGCATTGTTTCTATTTTTGTAACAATAATATTACATAGCCCAAAAAATTCTTAAACAACAAAACCTTTAGATGTATAGACTAGATTCATTTTGGATGTGCACCATCCCACTTTTCTAGTCTACATGCATATAATTTTTAGGCCCAATTATAATAATGGTCCCTCTAATTTTTCAAATTAAATCAACTTAGTCCAATTGATAATATTTGTTAAGAAATTGAATAGACATCAAGACCAAAATAGTCTGTTCAAAAAGAAATGGACCATTTCAAAGTGGACGCCAACCCCCCAACCACTCTGATGAGAATAAATTGGCTAGTTTACTCTTTCATTTCAGTCTAATTTCTAAATATTGTTATGATTTGACTAAATTGACAAAATGTGACAAAGTCAAAGTAAAATCAATTCAATTAGAGTTACAATGACCAAAATTTATATACCAAGGGCGATGACTGTATTTTGCCCTAATTTTTATTACTATCAGTGAACTAAAATGTATCAATATTGAGAAATTTAAAAAGTCGATATTTATCAATTGATAAATGTATCAATATCGAGAAATTAAAAGCTGATATGTATAAGCTGATATAAATTATAATACATATCGATCGATATTTAAAATCATAAAAGTAAATACAATGAATCAAAAATGGCCTGTGTCTGCGAATTGCTGCTCCTTATTGCCTCTGAGTGAGATAATATATTCACTATCTCTTCTTATAATATTTTTGCAACAACAATATTACATAGCACAAAAGGGTTACTTAAAAAATGCCAAAAAATAAAATTTTTGAAATGTAAAACCTAAATTTATTTTGGATGTGATTTCATTACACTAAGTTTGAATCTACACCACACACTTAATTTTTTAATAATTTTTACATTTGTTTTTAGACTCCCTAACTTTTTCCTTTCTGTAACTACTAGACAGTAGACACAAACAAGTCCACATTTTCATCAAATAATAAATAATATTAGGATATATGAGACCAATGATGGAAAATTAATCAACCACTTTGGAGAAAACAAAATATAATCAAAGCAAAAATTCATCTTAGCATGATATATAGGAAAGGTCCCAGACATTTAGGATCAGTTTAAGGTTGGATTTCTATCGATCATCCTAGGTTTTGTTGATGTGATTAATATTTAATTAAACTAAGACAAGTGTAATGTACCTTGCACAGTTCATGGCTCAAACAATGGTTCAAAGATTGTAGATCAGACCAAGGAAACTAAGACCAAGGCTGCAGCTGCAGCTGCAGCAGCAGCCACAACTGCTAAAGCTGCTAAGTCTGCCAAGATTAGCAACACAAGCAACTGCAGAAGCAATGCTAAGGCTGCAGCTCTATCACAAGGCTGCAGCTCTATAGTGTGTATAGACGTGTGTAGGTTAGGTGTATGTTAGCAAAACTCTTGTAACAAACTCAGTTGGTAAGTCAGATATTTGTTAGATAGATAATTTTGTTAGATTAGTATATATAGATAAACTAATGTATGATCTGGTTATGATTTTCATTCTATGAGAATAATATCTTTTGGCATTCGTCTTCTCTTTCTCTTCAGAACATGTATTATGAAAGATGTACAATTATTTTAACAATATTACTACAATGATTATATTTTTGTATATCATGTTTTGCTTAACATCTCATGTGTGTTAATACTGCATTGGTAATAAACATGAGTGATAAAATCCATTAAACTAATACAATGTTGACAAATAAGATGGTAAACCAATTATGATAAGAAAAGATGGTGGAATCCATTAATAAATAAATGCATTTGTGAACCTGTCTCCAGCTGCCGCAAGAATTCCTGAACTGCTTTATTGTTTAGAAAAGCATTCCACATCTTTACATCAGTTACAACAGCCTTGAGCAAATTCTACATACAAAGTGGGCACAATAGATTTAGAGGACATAAATTGATGAAAATAATTTTCATGACAATAACTGCTTAAAACTTTAAACTCCTTGTCATGTGATTACCTAATTCAAAAGATTAGCAAATAATATTCCTTATGCTCTTTGTGTGTGATTTTATTAAGGGTCTTTTATCCTTTATATTCAAACCCAAATCATACTTTTTTTCAACAATGATGGGCAAGTTGGTCATATAAATGATTCAAAAGGATTCAACAATGATCACTTTGGAACATGTTGTGGTGAGCATGATTTTAAATACTGAATGATATATACCAATACCAGCCGATATGAATTGGTTTTTTGGCCTTTAATACCGATAGACTCTGGTGTATCAGTGGGAATAAAAATCGCATGCATATCGATCGGTTCGCGATATGTATCACTTCATAGCGGATTCAATACCCGATTCAGAGATGATATGTCAGGCCAGTTCACTGCTATGCAGCTCTTTTCACAGAGGATGATTTTTAAATTTTTACAGCTGTGTCAAACATTACCTTGGTTGTGCTATTTAAAACCTTGGTTGTGAGTGTACCTCGTTTCATTAATTGCTACACATCATTGAAAGCTTAATGTTTTTTAGGACGTGATTCAAGAGTTAATGCAATCCCCAAGTGGGAAATGGCTCTTGTCCAAGTGCAAGAGAAGCACAAATGTTTCAAAACACTAATTATAAGCAGAATAAGGCACCTGAATGGGTTTGGCTCTGTCCAACAATTCAAAAGCATTTTGAATAGTCATTCCTACAACAGATTGCAGCTTTCCAAGACCATCAACGCTTGAAATCAATGGAAGTGAACCGACTTCTGATCCAGTGTCGGATTGCAAAGAACTGCACGAGGTGTCATATGAAAGATAGGATTAAGATCAGATGCATTCATATCCGAACTAGGCAAGGGAACCCAAATCAACTAGTGCAGAACAAAACCACACTCCGAAACATTTATTGTACTCTCTGAATGAATGTATAGAAAGTTGTATATCTATATGTAAAATACGTGAACTATTGAAGAACATAACAAGTCTAAATCATGAAGCACTAGAGTACAACTAGAAGAAAGCCGAGATCATGTACTGATGTTCTATTCTCTCCATAACTCTTCTATTTCACTCTCTTTGGTATATTGTAATACTTTGTTTCTCTCCCTTTGCTACATTGTAACACTTTGCAGTAAAAAGGCGCAATAATGCTATGATGATCGCATTTGTATACCACAAATGGGAAAGTGTTACAAGAAATAAAGAGGTCAGGGAAATGAATTGAATGTCTTTTGATGATATGGTGGAGGAGATTTGGCACACAAAGGAATGCTCTTTGGAGGAGAATTATCTGCAGCAAATCAGGCAAGTTGAATAATTCCCGGCTTCCTTATAGCACATCTTCATACAATTCATCCAGGATCAGGAAAGAAATCATTGCAATGGAAGGTTGATGCGGAAAAGATGGCTAGAAAATATATATATATATTACAAAAGGACAGGAAAACCAAATTCAAAAGCTAACATTATTATTTGGCAAGATTTTACCCTAGAATTAGCCTAATAATGATGTCTCAAACACCACCAATTTTGAGCATGTTAGTGTTGAAAATTTAGCCACCAGCCACCAATAAAGTTCAATTTTCAGCATGTTAATGTTGAAAGTTTAGCCACCAGCCACGAATAAAGTCCAAGCATATCTTTACTTTGAAAATCTCATTAACGTGTATCTTTTACTTTGAATTTTGTATTTGTCTTCTATTGTATTGAGATGCCTATAAATATGTAAGCTCATAATGTATTGAGGACAACATGAATGAAATAAGAAAGCTTTGCTATATATTTGGATGTGTGATACATCTCTTCTTGGGTGTGATTGCCCTTGAACCTAGGTGTGATTGCCTAGTTTTCTTTGCTTTCTTTACATGCTTTATTTCATTACCTTGGCTGCATTTTTTTTTTTTTTATACATTAAATCTAGCCTGTTGATTATGTCTCAAAACTCAATTTTGAACTTCTTAAACCTTGCTTTAGAATACCAGACCCTAGCCACAATTTGTCCCCAAACCCCCCATATCATTTAGCCTATTTTCTCTCTTTATTTAACCATATTTTGGTGCTGAAGTTTAAAGATCCTGCATCAGTTTGGTATCAGAGCCTATGGTTTTGCCACTATGTTCTTACAAAGTGGAAGATCCTATGTGCCACAATATGGCATTCCCCATGACAAAGAAGGTTCAGATTTTTATGGGACGGAAAATCCTATGATGTTTTCACATTATGGGAGATCCTACCCAAGTAGATTGACTTGGGAAGAGGGTAAAGCGCTTCTTAGAGAAGGAATTTGACTGAGGAATCTGCTGAAGGATTTTCTTGATCAATAGTATGCACTTGAGCAAAGTGCTATCCGTGTGATCGATTATGCAAGAAAACACAAGGAACTATTTATCAAATCTGGAGTGGTAGAAAGTGAACGGATGACTATTGCTTGTTTCAAAAGTGGCTTGAGATCTAGAATTAAAGAAGAAATGTCTCATGTATATTTGGAAAATCTTGAAGATGCTATTGAAACTGCCATGCAATTTGAGTCTATCATAAAAATTATGGAGGTATGTACTGTTTTGAAGCATATGCAAAATACAAAGGCTGTCCAACAAGACCAGCAAACAAAAACTTCAAAACAAAGGGTTCAAGTGCCACAAAAAGGTGCTGAAATTCACAACAAGATGTGCCAAAGCCAAATGTTGTTAGGGATCATAACCCTACACAGTTAAAGTTGCAAGACAAGGAGAACAATCAAAATCTGCACGAGATGAAAGATGGCCAGATTTCGAAGAATGAAACAGCAGTTATTATTGATTCAGAAGAAATCTATCAATCTCCTGTAATTGTTGTTGAAGAGGCTCAAGAACAAAGCAATGAATCCAATATTTCATGTATTGCAGTAGCCGTGATTGCAGAGTCGGAGAAGCAAGTTGATTTGTTTTCAAATAAGAAAAAGCTACTGGTTGAGTCTAATTTAGAGTCAGGAGAGTTGTTCCTGGAGCCTACAGTTATGTCTGTTGTCCAAATAGAAGACTCGGAGGCCACACAAGCTATAGGGACTAAAGAATTACAGCAACCAGCTGCTGATATTGATCCTAATATGGCTTTACAGGTCAAAAATTTGCTACGTAAATTCTCTACGACAGGTTCTGAAATTTTCCAAAGGGATGGTAATGTTGAACTGCATGATGAAGCATTGGTTGAAAAGGAGAATGAAAGTTTGGGATACACAATTAATGATTTGGGTGAAAATATTGATTACAAACACTGCCATGTGGAGCCAAATGGGAACATAATGCACATAATGAATCTTAAAGCCCCAGATTTGGATCAGTTCAAGAATGTTTCAACTCCTATTGAATTTGTCATTCCATACATATTTAGTATCATGAAGGACAAGATCAATTTCTCAACATTTTTATTCCTATCTCCAACAAAGAAAAAATGGTAGCAACTTAAGGGTTTTAACACAAAGTCGTGGATGCAATCTCAAAACTTGTGGATTCTAATACTCCAACACTTTAAAACTCGAGGATGAGTTTTTTCCAACCAAGGGAGAATGATACAAAAAAGATGGCTAGAAAATATGAAAATATATATATATCACAAAAGGAGAGGGAAACCAAATTCAAAAGCTAATATTATTATTTGGCAAGATTCTACCCTAGAATTAGCCTAATAATGATGTCTAAAACACAGCCAATTTTCAGCATGTTAGTGTTGAAAATTTAACCACCAGCCACCAATAAAGTCCAATTTTCAGCATGTTAATGTTGAAAGTTTAGCCACCAGCCACCAATAAAGTCCAAGCATATCTTTACTTTGAAAATCTCATTAATGTGTATCTTTCACTTTGAATTTTGTATTAGTGTTATATTGTATTGAGATGCCTATAAATATGTAAGCTCACAATGTATTGAGGACAACATTATTGAAATAAGAAAGCTTTGCTATATGTAAAGATATGTGATACATCTCTCTTTGGGTTTGTGTGATGCAACCCTAACCCTTGGGTGTGATTGCCAAAGAACTTAGGCATGATTGCCTAGTTTTCTTTGTTTTATCTACCATTTTTTTCTATGACGTTTCTCTGCCTAAAATCCAGCTAACTTGTCCTGTCTCTAAACTCAGATTTAAGCTCTCCAAACTCGACCTTAGAACACCAAAACCTAGTCCCATTCAGTCCTAAACCTCCCATAAACATTCAGCCTACCTTCTCACTTTATTTAACCCTATTTTGGTGTTGAAAGTTTAAAGATCCTGCATCAAAGGTAGGTGCCCTGCTTTGTTTAATTTCTTTGTGTCAAATATTGAGTGTTCTTTGGATAATTCAGAATGTTAGGAACAAGCATGTCTTCAAGGATGTTAGAAAGGTTAGTGCTACATGGGAACTGATTCCATTTGCAATTTTGTGGACAATTCAGAATGTTAGGAACAAGCTTGTCTTCAAGGATACACAACCAAATTGGAATCTCATTCCAGAGCCTGTTAAAATGAGAGTGGCATTTTGGGTCAAGGACTAAGCAAAATTTAAGTATATCACCTTCCAAACTTCACGTTGCTTCTTTAAACATTTTATCCTGAAATACTTCTAATTCCTCACTTTTTAGATTTCACCATCTGTTTTTCAATTTTATACATTCTATAAAACAATATTTTTTCTACCTATCTTTAAGATGCTTCATTACAATTATTATTACATTTCCATGTCTATCTTTTCCAGTAGTATGGTAAATTTCATACACAAATTTCATTAACTTTTTCTTCTACATCATTATTACACTCTTACAATTTAGTTTCTTGTAAACATCCTATATTCTTTTCTTCTAATAATAATATTTACTAATTTCATAGTTTTACCTATTTGTGTTTGTATATTTGACATTGCTAATCTATACCTACAATCCTAGACTAATTTCTTGAACCATGCTGGTTTAGTAAAACACTAACACCTTTGCCTTCTTGCTACTGCACTCGAGCGCTGATGCGATGTCCCTGGCCCATTTTTTGAAACGCTTAAAGGAAGGAGCAATTCCTTACAAATAGGGCTACAAATGGATCGAGCTAAGCTTTGGGATGTTGGAGCTTGGCTTGTTGAAAATTTGTTGATCTCGAGTTCAAGCCTAGCTTCAGTGGAGCTTAAAAAATCGAACTCAAGCTCAACTCATCTAATATTTGCAAAACTCAAGCTCGGCTTGAGTTAACTCGATTACTTGAAAGAGCTGAGGTGAAGCTTGAGCTTTGAAAGAAAATTAAAACTTGAATTACATGCAAATTTAGAGAATAAGAGAAGAATATGTGCAAAATGTAAGTAATGCTTATATTGCGATTAGTTTTATTTATCAAATATTTAAATATGCAAAAAATCCAAACATAAATACCAAAATAAATTAAATTAATGACAATATATTATTAAAAATGAATATTAATTTATAAAACATTTGTGTTAATGAGCCTACACGAGGCAACCTTTGGTCTACTTGAGCTCAACTTGGTTAATAAATGAACTGAAAAATTTTGTTTGAACTCACTCATTTAGCAACCGAGCCATATTCAAAAGAGCTTTAAATGACCCAAGCTCGAGCTATTCATGAACTATTTGCTTCATTTGTAGCCCTACTTATAGGGAATGCCCTAGCACTTATTCATGTATTCATATTAAGCTTCATGCTAGTGAGGGATAAACAGGGATTTTCAAGCTACACAACCCTCTTTATCCAAACATGGGATAAAAATAAAACACTGAGCACGACACATGTGGATTAATAAGTAGAGAAAGAACATTGATGAATATTCTTTTGCCTTTCATAGATAAGTTGTAAACATAAAACTACACAAATAAATTTATTTATCAAAAAAAAAAAAACCACACAAATAAATAAAACCCACATAAGAATAGTTCCCAACCCAATATTTTTCTACTAACTTACCTTGTAAACCTTGAGATGGCTGATTCGACTTCATCCCCAGATGGAACGGAAAGTGGTATGCGGGAATTGGCTGGAATCTGAAAGTCAACCTCAGAAGAAGTTGAAGCTTCCATGGCTGTTTTAAAGATACAAAACCAAATATAATTAAGTTAAAAGGATGAAAATAATTGTTTTGGCTTACCTATGAATGAGGTAGAGCCTTACATTTATAATGAAACAATATTACAAAATACGAAACGAACAAAATACGAAACGAAGATTAAAAAAGCATTAAATCTGTGATTGACATAATCACAGATTTTATACACACTACCACAATTACAATATCACTATTTCCTAATTCCAACACTACCATAATTATAATCAATATTTCCTAATTCCAACACTCCCCTTCAAGTTAGTGTGAAGATATTCAATAAACGCAGCTTGCCAATAGACGACTGGAGTAATGTTGGGCCTATAGACTTGGTAAATATATTTGCTAACTGCTCAAAAGAAGAGACAAAGGATGGTCTCACAATACCAATCCGAGCCTTCTCTCAAATGAAATGTATATCAACCTCTATATACTTAGTATGCACATGCAGGGCGGAATCAGAAGACAGCATAATAGCAGACTTATTGTGACAAAACAAAGACGCAGAAGCAGTCTCCTCAAATCCCAACTCTGCCAAAATAGAACGTAGCAATAGAATCTCACAAGTGCCTTTTGTCATAACCCTATACTCAGCTTCTGTAGAAGACCTAGAAACAATTGCTTGCTTCTTACTTTTTCATGATATAAGATGATCACCATAGAAAGTACATAAGCTAGAAGTAAAACGCCTATCCGTTCTAGATCTTGCATAGTCAGCATCAGTAAAATAGAAGAGTCCAAATTGAGGATCAATTGTGAAGAACAATCCCAAGCCAGGAGAGGTCTTCAAATATCTCAAGATGTGATGAACAGTATCAAGATATTCTGTACCGGGTGCATGCATGAATTGGCTAACCACACTAACTGCAAATGTCAAGTCAGGTCTAGTAATGGTCAGATAGATGAGACGCCCAACAAGACGCCAATACATGCCTGGGTTCTCTAGTAATTCGCCAGACTCTGATGTGAGCTTGACATTGGGATCCATAGGAGTAGAAGCAGGTTTACACCCCAACATACCAGTATCCTTAAGTAAGTCAAGAGTGTACTTCCTTTGAGATAAGGAAATCCCCTGCCGTGAGCGAGCCACTTCAATCCCTAGAAAATACTTGAGATTCCCCAAATCCTTAATATCAAAGGTGTCCCCCAAATCCCATTTTACTTGATCAATGCCTAAAGAGTCATCACCGATAAGAATGATATCATCCACATAAACCAACAAAACTATACACTGAGCTGCAGAATTATGACAGATGAAGCACGTATGATCTGAATGGCACTGAACAAAACCCATGGAGATGATGACTAAGCTGAAACGACCAAACCAAGCTCGTAGAGACTGCTTCAAGCCATACAAAGACTTGCACAGTCGACATACTTTCCCCGAATCCTCCCCTTCAGCTTGAAACCAGGAAGAGGGGCCATATAAATCATCTCATCTCAAGAAGATCCTCATGTAGAAAGGCATTCTTGATATCAAGCTGATAAGGGGGCCAAGAATGGGATGTTGCAAGGGAGATGAGTAGACGAACAAATGTAAGCAAGGTTTTGAAAAGCGGTTGCGATCGCTATAACGATAGCAGTGGCGCGGTTGCGGTTGCAGTTGCAGTTGCAGTTGCAGGGTGTAAAGGCCGTAGCGTAATGGTTGCGGTAACCGGAACCGTGAATTTTTTTATTTTTCGCACAATTTGAAAAAAACTTACTGATACGCATATTTTTTTTCCATAATCATATTTATTGGGTTTAAAATAAATATTGATTATTTTTGTAAATTTTTAAGTATGATCCAATATATTTCATATTTTTAAATCACTATAAACTGAGTTTTTTATATTTTATTTTAATAATTAATGACTTTATATTATATAAAAAATCAATCACTAACTATTATATTATATATAAGATAAACAATGACAAAAGTAAGAGAATAAATAAGAGTCTAAATATATATATATACATATTTTAACCAAACCAAATAGAAAATGACCACACTTATTATTATTATTATTATTATTATTATTATTATTATTATTATTTTCAAATAATATATAGATAGACACACAAAAACAAAATGGTTGAGTAATAGTAGCTGAATAGAATAATGTAGGTTTTACAGCTTCAACAAATCAATAACATATTCTTCATCTTCCCTCTTCTCTCTATCTCTTGCTCCTCCATCTTCTCTCTTTATCTTCTCTCTTCTCTCTATCCCTCCTCTCCTATTTTCAGTTTTTTTTTTTTTTGTGTTTTTTCAAAAGAAGCAGTTCGGAACCGTTACGTAACGGTGCGTAACAGGCCGTTACAGCCATTACGGCCGACACACCTGTGAATCTCAATCACTGTGCAAAAGCGGTCGTAACGGGTGTCGGTAACCACCATAACCAATACGTAAATCGCTTTTTAAAAACTTGGATGTAAGCTTGGCAACTGGGACAAAGGTAGCACCAAAATCCTTACCAGGAACTTAAGTGAAGCCCTTGGCCACTAAACGGGCCTTATAACGGTCAACGAAGCCATTAGGTAGGTACTTAATAGCAAAGACCCATTTGCAACCCACGGTACTCTTGCCAGAAGGTAAAAGAACCAAATCCCAAGTATGATTCTGTTCTAAAGCTGCCATTTCAGTCTGCATGGCTGCCACCCATTTTAGATTCTGAAGGGACGCTGACACAGACCGAGGAATAGACTCAGACTCAAGCTTGCCAAGGAAAGAATGATATGAGTCTGAAACCTTGTCATAGGAGAGATACTGGGAAATGGGATGATCAGTACTACACAGATACCCGACGGTCGAGGGGATGTCAATCCCAAGGAGGATTACGAAGAGGAAGGAAAGGAGATGTATGTAAAGGGGAAGAATTACCTGACCCAAGATTCGGAGAGGTGGCAGGAGGGGGCTGAGCATAAGGGCAGCGAGAGTATACCTGCAATGGGGGAAAGGGGGAAGGAGGCGAAGGTGGAGGATGAGAAAGGGAGAAACCTCATCCGCAATCTTGTCCAAAATGGCAACGGGCGGACACTTGGAGTATCTGAAAGGGAAACCTGCAACGGGGGGTTAGG
The DNA here is from genome assembly GCA_036172215.1 of Camellia granthamiana. NCBI lineage: Eukaryota > Viridiplantae > Streptophyta > Magnoliopsida > Ericales > Theaceae > Camellia > Camellia granthamiana. Next base: position 27,980,186 of record CM069908.1, on the reverse strand, counting down.
ACTAAAAAGGAAGATTCTCACAAAATTTAACATCCAAAACGCGGTGAAAGTGACGAGACACGGGATCAAAACATCTATATCCTTTAGACATGGAAGAGTACCCCCAAAAAAATACAACGAACAGGCTAGTCATATAACTTAGTGCAAGCGAGACACCAGTCCTGAACAAAACATGTACACCCAAAAACACGAGGTAAAAAAGGAAAAAGGGTAGTATTAGGCATAAGAATATGGAATAGGGTAAGGCCATGCAACACACAACTAGGAGTTCTATTAATGAGATAGACAGCAGTAAGAATAGCTATGTGCCAATAAGACTTGGGCACACGCATACCACGAAGAAGACAACGTACAACAGACATGATATGACAGTTTTTAAGTTCAGCTACACCATTTTGTTTAGGGGTCCAAGAACATGTAAGTTGTTGAAGAATAACCATTCGATTAAGGTGGAAATGAAACTCATTGGAGATGTATTCCCCACCATTATCAAAGCGGATGTTCCTAACAACTCTACGAAATTGTGTCTTAACCATTTGCAAAAACTAAACGAAAATGGGAAACACATCAGACTTGCAATGAAGTAAATAGACCCAAGAGCATCTAGTATGATCATCAATAAAAGTCGCATAATAACGATGACCCAAAAAAGCAGGAACAGGAGAGAGACCCCAAACATCAGAATGCATAAGATCAAAAGCACTAGGGGCCCGTGTCATGTGGCATATAACTAGTACAGATATGTTTAGACAATTCACAAGTAACACAATGAAATATAGAATCCTTACAAGCTTTATTTAATAAAGGGAAAAGTTGACATAAATATTGAAAGTTAACATGACCCATACGGGTGTGCCATAACTCTAAAGTTTGAACAGAAAAAACACAAGATACAGGAGGCAAAACAGACGCCTGAAAACTGGCTAAAGTCAAAGAAGGCTTGTCCGATGGATCCCCAAAGTAGTATAGCCCGTCGCGCTCATATCTCCTGCCAAAAATCCTCTTCGAATTCAGGTCTTGTAAAAGACACGAAGAAGGTAAGAAGATGACAACGCAGTTAAAGGTTTTGGCAAGACGACTAATAGATAAGAGATTATAAGCAAACTTGGGAACATGCAACGCAGAAGATAAATTGATATCAGGGAATAAAGACACAACACCTTTACGTTGGACAAAAGAGCAAGAACCATCAGCAAGACACAGATTGGGCAACAGTGGTGGGTTCAGGAAAGGAAAGAAAAGAAAACTCACCAATCATATGATCATTAGCCCCAAAATCCAAAATCCATGAAGGACTAGCAGACCAAACATGGAAAGCAATAGAAGTACCTGTAACAGAGGTGACAGTAGAGGATGATGGACCAAGAGAACCAATGGTGAGGGACCCAAGTTGAGCCTAAAGCTGACCAATCTGAGTCTGTAACTGCTGTAGATTAGGGACATTAGGAGGCTCAAAAGCAGAAGTAACTTCCACAAACGCAGTAGTGCGAGTAGAGCCAGAACCACATGGAGCAAGACCACGAGGACAGAAAGGGCGTTGCCTCAACTCAAGATAAAGTTTGAAGCAACAGGCTTTGACATATCTAGGAACACCACAATGATGACAAGTAACAGAACCGATGGAACTCTGACAACCAGAACTCGCAGCAAGAGCCATCTAATCTGCTAAAACTGGAGGGACTGAAGGAACATTAGGCTGAACCAATTGCCGGCGATGCTCATCACTGTCAATAATGGCAAAAGCCTCATAAAGAGATGGCATAGGTGATGTGTTTAGAATTTGAATTCGAAGAGATTCAAATTTAGAGTTTAAACCCACGAGAAACTGATAAGTGTGCTATCGGGCAAACCTCTTGGACACAAGGGAGGCAGCTTCTAGTGGAAGGTCAGTCAAAGGCTCATATTGAACAAGTTCCTCCCAACGAGCCTGAAGATATCCAAAGAATTCAGCTACAGAAAGGCCAAGAGAGGACTGAGAGGCCCAGGCTATCCTGGTAAAGCTCGAAGATACGTGCATCATTGTGAGCATGAGCGTACATCTATGACAATGCCTACCACAAACTCAAAACTATATTGCAATAAAGGAACATATGATAAATCCGATCTTCCATGGAATTGAACATCCATCCCAATATAGTGCAGTTATCGATATCCCACTGAGCATGTATAGGGTCTGTCGCAACTGGCGGGGTAATTGTAGATAAAAGCCAATGAGCCTTTCCCTTGTCCCAAGATAGAGTTTAAGGGAATGGCTCCAAGCAGCAAAATTTTTCCCATTCAACACCATACTCGTAATACAATGAACAAGAGTGTGATGGGAAAGAGAAAAGTCAGTACTTGGAATAGACACAGGTTTGGTGGAGACCGCAATAGATACTTCAATAGGAATGGTATAAGATGAGTTATCCATGGGGAGATGATGAGGGATGAAATAGACAACAATACAGCAATACAGTCCGAGTAAACAACCAGAAAAGCCAGAAAAAACTCAATGGCTAAATGTTACCGAATAAACCTGGGTAGCCCACAAAAAGAAAAGGCAAAAAAAGGTCCAAAAAAGTGCTTAAAGTATCAGCACAATAACCTGGAAAAGAGAGAAAACGGGTTCAGACCACCCTAAAGAGGATGTCGAAGTATTCTAGGCCAAGATGAGACCTGGTCGGCAGCAGCAAGGCCCCCGGCAGGTGTAATACAGTCCTGCCGAGGGGCATAGGAGGGTGGGTAAATGGTTTCGGGTGTCTAGGAGTAGTGGGTTAGGCTGTCGAGAGGTCTAGAGGGGAGAGAAGGTCTATTGGCTGCTGGAGGAAGAAGAAAGAAGATGAAGAAACTGTTGGGCAATGAAGAACAGGGGCCAATAGGAAGGAGGGGGTGGTATAGGGTTTATGTGCTTTGGCTCTGATCAAGGTTATTAAAGGTGCGCCTAAGGCCCAAGTCCCATCCAGACCCAAGGTTTGCACCTTGTAGTGTTCTAAGCTAGGCAACTTCAATAAGGCACGCCTAGGCAACTTCAAGTCCCATCATATTATGATTGTGATAAGGCGCCTGACTGGCCCAAGGCTTGCGTCTTGAGGGTTTTTTTTATTGATGCTTTAATTGGTTTTGTTTAAAATCTGACCATTGATTTACTATGGTACAGCTACAAAAGATCCCTACTATTATTACAGATGCCAATACATTTGGCATTCAATCCCAAATCAATGATAGAAGAAAAATTAGTCCTAATTTCTATCTCCAAAAAACACTGAATATTTAACATTTCATTTTATTTATGTTGAACCCTAAATTATTTACTTATATTAAATTATATTTTTTTTCCCGTATAAGGTGCGCCTCACTTCGGTGAAGCCTACGCCTCACCTGCACCTTGAGCCTAGGCACCAGGAGACCTTGGCACCTTGATGTGCCAATCGCCTTTAATAACACTGGCTCTGATACCAAAAATGATGAAAAGAATTGTTTTGACTTACCCATAAATGAGGTAGAGTCTTGTATTTATAATGAAACAATATTACAAAATAAGAAACAAACAAAATAGGAAACGAAGATAAAAAAAATAAAAAAATAAAAAAGAGACATTAAATCTGTGATTGACATAATCACAGATTTCATACACACTACTATAATTATAATATCACTATTTCCTAATTCTAACAAAGTTCACCATGAAATATATTATAGCAAGATCCTAACATATACATAACAACTACAAATTCTATAAGTTTGGCTAGACAGGTATTGCCTTGGTAAAGTTATGCAAAGTTGGCAATATGGTCTCCTAAAATTTGATTAAAAAATGGAGTACCAAATTAGTTTAAGTTCAAAAATAAAAATATTTTATTAAAAAAATTCATAATAGAACAACTTCATATATACTAAGAAATAGATAAGCTTGGCTTGAGTGGCATTTGGATTTGGATTATCCAGGATTCATTATACATATTAAGCCATTCGTATTAATTCCATCCAAGTGGGTTTAAGATTGTTCGACGGCTAAGTGAATGCCTTGCAAATAGCATCTTTGTACCTTCCAAGAAACTTCCCTAATAGAAATGTTTGTTGCTAGAGACGTCATTTGGTGGTCCTTCACATTGAGGAGCTTCTACACACCATCATTCTTCTCAGTTCACATCATTTTTTTTTAATTAAAATTTTGCCCCACCAAAAAAATTACCATTAATGACAAAAGATACACACCTTCCCTCCCGACCCCACCATCGCCAACTGCCACCCCTTGCCACTACAAAACCCCAGCTGCCACCCCACACCACTGGTAGGAGTAATGGAGAGCAACAGGGGAGGAGGTGAGAGGGTTAGGTTAGGTTAGGGTTTGAAGGTTGAAGATGAGGATATTATGGGGATTAAGTGGTGTGAACTGAACAAAAAATAAAAAATAAAAAACCAAAATTGTGTGTGAATTGAACAATGATGTCAACTAACGAAAAAATATGATGTGGGAATAGAAGCTCCCCTGGCATTGTGCCAACGCCCAAAAAGGCGCAATCACGTGAAACTTTACGTGATGACGTAACTCTTGAGCAGGGGTGTGCACGGTTGATTTTGGGGAAAAATATCAACTGAATTGAGAATTTTTTAATCTGCTACCAACCAACCACGTCCAAAACCAGCAAGTTGCTCGAATATTTCGGCGATTTCAAACCAATGGTTCGAACAAGTTGAATGGATTATAAATACAAAATGAAAAATAATATTGGTGAGCATACAACCTTCATTTACCTCTTCTTTTTTTTTAAGTCAACCAAAAATATTATTTTTGAATTTCAACCAAAAAATTTATTATTTGTTCCAAATCCCAACACAAAACCAACAAACTAATCAATGCATAATGTTATTCGAAATTATACTCTACAAATTAATATACAAAAGAGTCAAATTAAGGAAAAATATGCGATAAAAATGAAGGGTGAGTATTATTTGATTAATGGTATATAAGGTTAGGGAGAGATTGTTTGTGAGAAAGTGTGCAAAGTAATTTTTGCATATACATATAGGGGGGTTGGGTTGGTTTGTAGACAAGTGTGACAAAAGACCATACCTCAAATGCTATATCATAGATTGATCCATGTCTTCAGCCTTTAAGGCATAGCTTGCCTTTACTAGCGTTGTGAGAGTAACCACTTTATTAGTGGCCATATTTATTCGAACAATTTCATATTATTCTTCCTATCAAGTATAGTGCATTCATCTTCATCAAATTTCACCAAATATCCTTTTTTGTATCAATTGGCCTCAATTAATAGATTTTAAGTTAGACTCTGAACAAAAAAAAAGTCATATATTAGCTTGGTATTACCTCCCTTTGTTTGCACAGCAATGGTGCCCTTTCCTTCAATGTTCTGAATCTTCCCATCTCCAAGCTCTACTTTGGATTTTTCTCCTTCATCCAATCTAACAAAGCTGCTCTTGTTTCCCATCATATGGTTGCTGCATCTGCTGTCAATATACCACGTGTCTTGTGCTTCTTGTTGAGTGTTCATGTAAGGATGGAACTGTTGGTTTGAAAATTCACGCTTTTCTGAAAAGTTAGCTTCGTCCTTTATACGAAACCAACAATCTTTTTCAAGATGGTTAGGATTCTTGCATCTTGTGCATTTTTGGAAATGGCAGTCCATGCTTCCATGATTAGTATTCTTGCAAAATTTACAGCGAGATTCAGATTGTGATATACCTCTTGCAGGCCATTGAGTATGCCTTTGTCCTCCTCTTCCTCTTTTGTGGCCACTATTAGATTGGCCTCTCTGAAATTGATTGCCTTGATTTTGTTTCTTGTTTCCTCCATCCTTATTATCTGACATATTCATCTTTGTTTGAAAAGATTGCTCCAATAACTGATTCTCCGATCCTTGAAACTCATTCTTCAAAATCTCCCATGCTTCTTTAGATTTTGTTGCAGCCATTATCCTTGGAGCAATTGTTTTTGTGATTGCTTGTTGAATGTAGTACAAGGCTTTGGCATCTTTCATCTTATGTTCTTTCAACTTCTCCTTCCTTGCCTCTGACCATGCTGAATATTCTTCTTGGCTTTGAGGGCTTTCGTAGCTATTTTCAACCAAATCCCACAGATCTTCTGAGATGAAAAAGGTTCTCATTAGAGTGCTCCAAAAATCATAATTTTCTCCATCAAAAATCGGTAGTACGGCTGATGAAAATTTGAAGGTTGTAATGCTGGAACTTGCTGCCATTCTTTGAACCTAAACCTTAGCTGTTTTGTTTTGTAGGATCTTCAATGCTCTGATACCACTGTTACGTTGCTACACAGTGTGATGGTGCAGCAAGAATTCAGGACAGTTAGGGAAGAGAAGTTTTGTGCATAAATTTGTTACAGAAAATTGTGGGTATGAATGAGTTTTTATTTGTGACAAAGAAGATGAAAAATATGTACTCACTTCAAGTTATTTTCCTCTGTTGGGCTTGCATAGCTGAATAAATTAGATGCCTATCATCATAGACTGCACCTAATTCTCCAAAAATTTCAATTTACATCAATGTTATCAAAATTGCAATCCAAATCATAGGATCATACAATCCTAAATTGTCAAAACAATCCAAATTGGTGTTATAGTAGGATCGCAAGTAGGATAGTGTGGGATAGTGTAGAATTGTGATTTTTCACCTTATTTTTACTATGTATCATCCCTATTTGCATTTTTACCTTATTTTTAATAAGAAGTACGACTTAAGATCTTCTGTCCGACCCTACAATCCGATTCACAAGATTCTCTCACCGATCCCAAGATCGATCTCGATTTTAACAACCATCTAACACAAGATTGTTGAAATCGGGATCCTATGTGGGATCTTTGGGAAGGAGTCCTGGATCGGATTGTAGAATTAGATCGAGAATCGTAAGATTCTAATTTCAATGCAAAATGAAATAAAAATTTATCTATAATGATAATGTATGTAAAATAATTTCAAAATCATTAAAGAAAAATGATAATTTGATATAAGGCATCTTCTGTGCTAAAATTTATTAGAGGAGATGCTTTATGGTCAAATTTTTTATATAGATATACATATATAAGAAGGAAAAAAAAAAAAACTTGTAGATATGGTATTGTAGTAGAATCAGGATCGTGGTACGATTCTACAATTTAAGATCGTAATGTGATCCCGATTGTTTGGCCCAACTGGGGTTATACAATTGTAACATCCTATGATATGCATCATGATTATGATAACCATGCTCTAACATGCCATTCAAGATAAATTAATTTCAAGTGCTCCATTTTTCATAGACTTTCAAAATAAAACATCCTAGGCATGGCATCTAACAAGTAGTAGCATCAAACATCCCATTTTCATGATTTTTGAAATTACCTAATATTGAAAATAAAGCACATACAAGGAACATCATAAAATTCCTCATCCAAGAATTCTCTTACACAATAACAAAATTCTATTGAAATTAAGAACACCCTAAACATGTTTACAAATATATTAGAAAATCCTACAGTTCACTACTTTTTACCACAAAATTAAAGAGATGAGATGAAAGGAATGAGTTTTACCCCCCCAAAAAAATTGACAAGTGTTCCAAGTGAACTAGACTTCAAGAGAGCTCCTTGTTCTTCAAATGGTCACTTTTAGATCCCAGAAGCACCAAGAGGGGCATTGGGATCTGTCTAGAAGTGTAAAGAGAGTGTATACAAGCTTAGGGAGACCAACAATGGAGAAAGGGGAAAGAGGGGTAGCCAGGGTTTTTGGGGGAGGGGGAAAGGCCAAGGATGTTCAGCCATGTGAGGGAGGAGAGCCTAACTCTTTCAAGTTTTTCAACTCAAGAAGAAAATGCTAGCTTACCAGGGTGAGAACACTCATTGCCTGGAAAAACAATGGGAAACAAGAGAGACAGCTTTTTGTTTGTAAAACACAAAGAGGCAGACTTTAAAAAGTCTAGTCTTCCAGTGTAAGTCACAGCCAGGAGGAAAGGAAAAGGGGTGATTCTATGCAGACGCTTACAACTATACGCAACTTATACACGCTCACCAAAAATTCTTGGGACCCAAAGTTAGAGATTTTCATGATCTCTAAATTGATGACGTAATTTTTACTTTTTTATTTTTTTTCTTTTCTTCTCGAATCAATTACAAATAAATAAAAAGAAAAATTATTTGTGGCACTAAAACTGTTGGCACTAATGGCACTAATTTCCTGTTTTGGTAACTTTGTTTTTGTTTTTTTTTTTTTTTTTTTTACCTGATATAGAAATTAGTGCCATTAATGCTCAAAAAATTAGTGCCACAAATCACAACCGTAAATAAAAATTGTGATTGTGTGGGTTGTGTTTTATTTTGGGATACTTATATCATAATTAATACTGAAGAAATATCAAATCAGTAGGGTAGTTAAAAATTGTTTATATTTTTATGACAGTGCTGGGACTCCCAGTTGGGGGTGATCTCAACACCCCCACCTCCATGTAGGGACTGTGACAACAAGACTAAAAAACAAAAAAAAAAAAATTCGAGTCGATCAAAAAAAAGTAGGGGTGGTGGGGGTCACCCCCACTGGGGGTCTAAGCCATTTGTGATATTTTTATAGTGGTGTAATTTTACTATATGTATGGTGTAAATTCTCTATTGTGGTGTTTGTTTTAAGGGATTAAGGGGTGAGATTGGATTATTAATTCATAAGAATTAATAGTCTGTTGTTTGGTTTAAAATTTTGGATGTTTGAAATGTCCTAAATAAGTGTACTTTTTGACTTTTTGAACTAAAAAAAAAAAATGATTGTTTGGGATAACTTTTTGACTTTTTACGAAAAAATTATATAAATTAGTGTATAGGAGAAGCTTAGGATATAATAGGCAGTACGGTGGATGTCCTAGCTAGCAGCGTGTATAGGAGATGGTGGCCTCCTTTTCGGGCATTAAATTGGACGGTATTGTTCGACCCATGGGGGCCTACTACGGATCCCGTTTTGCTAATCAGAACTGTTCAATGTGTGGAACTCGTCAAGTACTATATGCTTGTAAAACATCACGTAGATCAAATATCGATAGCTATCTGATCGGATTAGTTTTTTGTCAACCGTTAACTATAACAACATCCATTTTTTATACAAACCTGATTTGATTATATAGTTAGTGAAATCCAATCAACGTGATTTTTTTACAAGCATATACTACTCGACGATTTCTACACATTGAACGATTCAGATTATCAAAACAGGACCTGTGATGGGCCCCCACGAGCCGAATAACACCGTCTTGTTTGCTTCTCCGTCTGTTCCTTTTGTACAAACGGTGGACAGCTAAAGTACAACTCACATGACATGTGAGTTGTACTTTTTTTTTATAATTTTTTTTTTTGGTTGTGAATAGTGATAATTTTTTAATTTTTTTAATAACTTTTTGACTTTTTGCTTTTTTTGAGGTATGCCAAACCAGCCCTTTGACATCGGACTATTAGTCCCTCCAAACTAATAGTCCCAAATCCATTGGACTATTGCGTCTCATGGAGGGTGGGACACAAATGGAGGGATAAAGGGGATATGGGATTAGGTGGTGAAATGACCATTTTTACCCTTTACTATTTAATTATGTATTATATTTAGTAAAATTCAATAAAATTTAAATGTCTCAATTAAAAAATAAAATAATTTTATTTAATTTTTATTGATGTTTTATTTGTTTAATTTTTTAAAATAATTTTTTATTGATGTTTTATTTTAAAATTTTGTTTATATTTTATTTAATTTCATTATTTAAATTTTAATAGATGTTTTATTTAATTTCATTATTTAATTATTATTTTTTTTAAAATAAATTTATTTAAAAATTTGATTAAAAAATAATATATATTTTTATTGATATTTTATTTATTTAATTTTTAAAAAATAAATTTATTTAATTGTGTAAAAAATAAAATAAAATAAATTTTTATTTAATCCAGTTAAAAATAATTAAAATATTAAAGATATGTTTAAGATTGTTATTACTTAGTAAATAATTGAAAAAGGCAAAATAGTCATTTGAACATTTATCCTTCTCCATAATATCTCAAACAAACATAGGATTCGTATCCTATCCAATCAAATAGTCTTTTCCTGACATCTAATCTCGTGACTAAACAAACATATGATACAAATCCAGTCCAATCAAATAGTCCGGTGACAATGTATCCCAGAACTAACAGTCCGGTGGATTCCAATCCCCATTTATCCAGTCCGTTCAAACAAACACACCCTATGGGTATGGTGCAAGTGTTTTCTATGTGTCAGAATTGTACTATAAATTCATTTCATCTCTAGTGTAATAATTTTTCCACTGTTATATGTGTTTGCAATTTCTCCATTAATATTTCATTAAGGGCATCTCTAATCTTTGATATTTCTCTTATCAAATTTAAATTTGATTAAAAAATATTTAAAAGTCATCTCCAATCCTTTCATCAAATGTTCATCAAACCAAGGGAAATTCATTTTTTTTTTTTTTTTTTTTTATCAAATTAGAAACTCATCAAATCCTTTATCAAATTTGAATTTGATGAAAACTTAAAAAGATGAAACATTGAAGATGATTTTTTTCATCAAATTTGACATAAAAAAATTTGAGATAAAAGGAGGATTTTTAAAAAGAATTTGATAAAATGATTGGAATAATTCATATCAAACCAAACTTTTTACTCAAATTTAAAATCAAATCAGATGAAAATTTTGATAAATGATTGAAGATGGTCTAAGTCATAACTAATATCACAATGCATATAACTAAGTCGTTACTAACATCATAATAGATCATAACCGAATATTACAAACATCGTAACTAAGGTGTGTATCATAGAATTTCTCAAAAAAAATTATTAAAAATTTCATTATGTGATATTTTGACAACTATAAAATCGTAACCAATATTAACCGAGTTACTTCTTATTTCTCAACTTGCTAGCAATGTTTTTTCATTGAGCCATTAATATAGATCACTACATAAATAATATCACATAATATTTCAAAAGTATTCAATAAGAGAAATTCTATATGCACCTTTAGTTATTACTACTAAATAATTAAAATATGATATATATAATTTTAAAGATGTTCTCGATCAAGTCAACAAAGTTCTTACTCCATTAAATACACCAACAATCCAAGATTTACAAAATGGATTCGCAATCTCAAAAATGATGTTCAAAATCTACAATCTCGTGTCCTTGTTTTAGAAGAAAATCTTGGTGATACTGATGATTTTCTTGTTGATATGTCATTTTTTCCTGTGTCGTGAGAACATTAATACTTAGACCATTCATTTCTAAAATAGCTTTATAATAATCAATTGTTGATTGGCACGGGCAATCGTGAGATTCTTCAGGATGGTTTTCTGGTTCATCATCAGAGGAAGTAATAATATCATTATCAATTTCATTAAGTTGGAATTCATTATCAGAAGGATTGTCTAAAGAATATTCAGATTCGGGTTGGGGTTGGGGTTGGGGTTCTTTATCCAGAAGAACAAAGGATTCTAATTGGTTTTTGAATTCATCTGAGACATCAAGTTCATGAATTTTCTTTTTAGTAAGACATTTATTTGCATAGTGGCCAGATTTGCCACACTTCCAACAATTAGCAAATTTCTTAGAATAGCTTGATTTGGGCTTACATGTTAATGTATTTTTGGTGTTAAGAAATTTTTTTCTTTTTGTAGTAAGGTTTCTTTTTGTAGTCTGAAGATTTGTTGTAATATTTTTTAGTGCGAGATTTGCAAATAGGGGTTCTTCAGGAAGAAGAAGATCCAAATACCAGAGGGAGGATGGAATTGTATCTAAACTGATAACAAAATTGACCAAGTTCGGTTCGGCTAGTAGAGCATTTCTCTTTTAATTAATTTTTGAGTTTTATATCATTGCATAATCACTCCCTGCTGTGCTCCTGGCGGGCCACTGGAGGTTTGCCCGGTCGTTAACTTCAGGGCCCCGAGATTAGTCGAGGTGCGCGTAAGCTGGCCCGGACACTCGGTTATCAAAAAAAAAAATAAAAAAAAATATATATATCATTGCATAATGATTAAACCAAAATACAAAATAAAAGAAAACTTATAATGAGTCACAATCATGGAAGCAGATTGGACACAGCTAAGCACAAGTACATTGACACTCTAAGCACATAACACTCTAAGCACATTGACACTCATAACTATTCACTAAGTACATTGCCACTCTAAGCACCCTTAAACTTACACACTCAATTTTATTCCCACTATATTTGATATTATGTATGATTTTGTTTAGACCACTATGACACTTATCCAAAAATATCTTCTCCAAAAATTTCTTGACAACTATAAAGTCGTAACTTGTATTAATCGAGTTACTTCTTATTTCTCAACTTGCTAGCAATGGTTTTTTGTTGAGCCATTAATATAGATTACTACATAAATAATATCACATAATATTTCAATAGTATTCAATAAGAGAAATTCTATCTGCAACCTAGTTATTATCTTCAAATCAATAGTTATGATCTATTATATTGTTAATTATAATATATTATGATGTTGATTATAACAATTTTTTGTATTATAATCCAAAAATTATTTAATTATACTTCATATAATTTTTTTTATATGATTCCCCTAATATTGAATTACGTGATTTGTAAAATTGAAATTCCCTAATGGCTTGCATAAACTCCCATCCAATAATTATCAAGAGGAGATGAAGGTCACCAAAGTTTCCATGAGAAGCTTTGCCACGTGCCAAGTCCTCATTGGTCCAAAAAAAGATGAGAACCGAATAAAAAAAAGAAAAGAAAAAGAACGGTAGTATAGCAAAACATGTTATTGTAGGCCCAATTAGATCCGGTTGCAAGTTAAGTTCTAGGGCTTTATTTGGGATGCAAGTTTGGGATTAAAATAATTAATAAAAAATAAAAATAAAAATAAAAAAATTAATAAAATAAAATATCAAATTTAAATTATAATTATTTAATTTTTTTATCTTATAATCATCAAATCAATTACAAAAAAAATTAAAAATTATCTTAAACATAATTTTTTTAATCAGGCTAAAGTAATTAAATAATAAAAAAATTAATTTAAAAAAGTTTATCCCAAATGAGAGTTAGGGTGTTTGAAATGGGCTAAAATAGACTTATTTAGGTTAAAATAATCAATAAAATAAAACATTCAATTATATCACTCTCTTTATTTTTTTAAATATCTTTTTATAAAAATATCAACTAAAATAATCACCCAACCGAAATAGAATAAATATATATTTTTTTGTACTCAGGCCTCGTTTGTCAACTATATATTTTAGTCAAAAAATTAAAAAGTCACTATAAGTTATTACATCATTTTTTTAATTTTTCTACACATAATTTATAAAAAATAAAAAAATATTAAAATAATCTATTCCGAAACGAGACCGCAGAATAAAATAAAATAAAAAGTTTGATACCGGCATTATCAGCACTTCAATAGTTTCAATCAGTACAATTTGTCAATTGTACCGTTTATAGCGACTTCCTTTTTCCCATCCGTTAGAGCATTCCTATCTCTTCCCTTCTATCACCTCCTTACTCAATAAGGAGTTTTTCTATTAAAATTTATCCCCAGCAATTCTCCTATCCAACCCCCAAATATAAGTATTGCTATAGTGACTTCCTCATATCTGATAAATTCTTATTTTATTTCGTTTTGAAGGCGCGAAAGATGTCCTCCTGGATGTCCACCCGGACATCTCGTGAGGGTTCTAGAGCTAAAGAAGGAAAATGCCCAAAATTAGATTGATCGGTCGACCGCCCCTGTTTGTTTTCCTTCACTTCTTCTTGCTATAATCTTGCATGTACTCTTGCATTTGTATTTATTACTTTATTATGAAAAAAATATTTAAATTTAAAAGTAATTAAAAATATTATTTTAATAGAATAGAGAAAGAATAAGGAATTTATTGGAGGAAGTAGATGAAAAAGTGATTCCTAAAATAGGGAATGAATTTTTTAATAATATTTTAAGATAAAATATAAGTAATCTAATAGAGATGCTCTTAGTCGTGGTTTGAGATCTAGTTAAAAAATATGTTTAGTTTTGAAAATTTGAGTTTAAAAGTTGAGTTTTTTCTTTTTAGTAATTTTTTTAATAGTTTATGTAATTTTTTTTTTTTTAAATATACTTCATCTAAATACGTTTAAAAAAGTTACTATTTATGAATTTTTTTAAATTAAAAAAAAATCAGCAAATACAAGTAATACTCAAAAAAAAAAAAAAAAACGAAAAGGTAATACATTTTCGTATTTTATTGTATTCAATGAATTTTCTAAATATTTTTTTACAATTTTTGTTTTAACTTTATAAGTATATTAAAATTAAGTGAATCTAAAAATTAAAAAAAAAATTGATTAATTTTTTTTTAAAAATCATTTAAAATATAAAAATACGAATTGAAAACTCATAAAATTATTTTTGAAAATTAAAAACAAAACAGGGTGTTTTTTTTCTAATTTTTATTTTTATTTTTTGTCTTTAGTATATATATATTTTCAAATTGTGATTTTTATTGATAAATCCCATTTAAAAATTTAACCCAAGAAGTCCATGAAAGAATTTTTTAACTCACTTAATCCCATGTATTTATATTTTTATTTCATAAAGTCATTTTTCTTGATTTACACTATTTTCTTAAACTTTTATGCCCTTATATTTAATATTAATATTTAATATTAGGGGAGGAGAGAGAAGGAAAATGATCAAGGCATAGGAAATTTCATACATAAATTAAATAATATTGATGTTATTATTTTATATTATTATATAATGTGAATATATTTTTAATTGACAACACATTAAAAATAATGTGAACATTCTCTCTCATCTGATGTGAATATATTTTTAATTGACAACACATTAAAAATAATGTGAATATTCTCTCTTATTTGATGTGAACGTTCACAATATCTTTCCAAAAAATTTTCTCTCATCTAATATAGTGATGTGAACATTCATAACATGTGAACCTTCTTATTTTTAATTGACAACATATTAAAAATAACGTTCATTATGTTTTTAATTGACAGCACATTCTTGTTCACAACATGTGAACATTCTCTCATCTAATGTAGTGAAGTGAACGTTCACATTCGTATGTTTTAGTATGAATATTCACATCATATAATTGATAATACAATGACAAAAATTCATTTTAAATTAATGTGAATATAATGGTGTGAATATTCATTTCAATTACATGATGTGAATATTCACATCATGTAATTGACAATACAATGACAAAAATTCATTTCAAATTAATATGAATATAATGACAGTCAACATCCTAATGTATGGGAACTATCAAAATATAATGACAATCAACATTAAATATCAACATTAATAGGGAGTAGGAGAGATTGAGGGTGTTTTGGTCTTCTTATCTCAAATAGAATCTAATGGAATAGTAAAAAAGAATATAAGTTGAATGGAATAATACTCTTAGAAACAGAATTTATCAAAAAAGCTCCCTTTCAAATTTGTGTCATTTTTTTTAAAACTTTTACAGTCCATTTTAGTGTAAAAAAAATCTAAAAACTAAGAAAAATTTGAAAAAATCTATAAAAAAAAAAAAAAAAAACTGTTTGTGACTCTTTTTTTTTTTTTTGTGACTTTTTTTTTTTTTTTGCGTTTAGTAAAATTGTTTTTATTTTTTTAAAACTTTTATGGATTATCTAATTGACTAGAATACAAAATCATAAAACTTCCCATTTTTTTTAAATAAATAAATAATTAAAGATGAAAAAAAGTTATAAAAAAAAAAAAAAGAAGGTTCCGCTTGGTTTAGTTTTTGAAAAAAGTTTAGAATTGTATTTTGAATGGTAAGTTGTTGAAAAGAATTTTAAAATTAAAAATTTATGTTTGGTTATGAGTTTCGAAAATAATTTTGAGATGATTTGTAATTTTTTTTTTTTATAGTTGAATAGATGGTTGTAAGAAAAAATATGATTGGTTGATGTGTAGAATGTGAGATAATGAGAAAGAATACAGGAGAGAGGAAAAAAAAGTGATTGATTAATTTATTAATAAATAAAAAAAAAGGAGAGAGAGAGAGAGAGAGAGAGAAAACAATTTTAAAAACAATTAAAAATTGATATATCAAATATATAATTTTTAATTTTTTGAACTAAATATTAATTTTAAAACTAAAACAAACGGTATCAAAATATAAATAGTCTACGCCCACAAGCCTTTGCCTCTTGGATGGCCAAATGAGAGCAGCAAGGTGAGTGGTGGTTAGTTTCCTAGGCACTTTAATAATTAAAATGAATGTTGGAGGACAAAAATTGAACTCTAATTGGTCTTGAAAAAAGCTATAAGAAAACAGCAGTGATTTAGACCCCCTCAAACTTCAACTCCCACCACCCCACACACACGTGGCAGGTGGTGATTGGAGGAGAAGAAAAAAAAGAAAAAGAAAAAGAAAAAGAAAAAGTGACCAATCAAAAGGGGAAAGATTATGCGAAGCTTTTCACGTGCCAAGTCCTCATTGGTCCAAAAAAAGAAAAGACTAGGAACCAAAAAATAAAAGAGAAGGAATTAAAGTCCAACAAAATAACATAGAGTAATGTTAGAAATTCTAAAATTTCTATTAAAAGTTATATCAAATGTCTTATATATGTGTGAGACTTATACAATGCGAATCCCATATGAGTTTCACACTCATATGAGATATTTAATAAAATTTTTAATAAAATTTTTGAGATATCTAACATTTTTTGATTGTGTTAAGTTCACCATCTTAATTTGAGAGACTTTAGGTTTAGTGGATTCATTTTGGTAGTGAAGTTAATGATTTGAACATTCATTTTTAGTATTTATTGAGTAGAATATTTATACAAAAAATTAAAATGATTGAATATCAGTAGTCATATGTTTGAATTATATTTGTATTACAAAAAGTGAATGGCTACTCTTGAAATTATAATTGTCGTCTATTTATTTATTTATAAATAAATGTGATTCAAACATATAACCATTGATATTCAATTATCTTAATTTTTTACAAAAATATTCTATTCAACGAATTATAAAAAGTAAACGATTCGAATCACCGAGATTGACTCCAAAATGAGTCCATCAAGCCCAAATGCTCTATCAAGTTGGATGGCCAATTTGAGAGAATTCAATCCCATAAAAATATATACCAATAGTCAATTGAGGAAAATTATTATTATTAGTTTTTTTCACGCTCTAATTTACATTAGCTTAATCTATATATTATATAAGGAGAAGGGAAATTTTAGTGAGAAACATTTTAGGAGTTCCAAACCCTCATTTTAAAATTATTGAATTTTCAATTTACAAAATAGATTAAAAAATAAATTATTGACTAATATATTTAATTAATTATTAATTATTTTAAAAATGATAATTATTCCTTAATTTATGAATTTCAAATGAAAATATAACAAAATATTCTATAATCTCCCCCCATCATAATCTCTCTCACAAATTTTCAAAATTAAAACCTTTCTTCCTACTCTTTCTCCCCTAAACTGTCTCTCTGATAAAAAAGTCTACCTACCTTACACAGTTCCAATATTTTTTTAAAATGTCATATACAACTTACTTATTCCTAAAGAGGTTATGTCATGTAAAAGAATATCACACCATTTTTATTATTTTTTCTAAGATTGTTAAAGGTTAGTCAATATTTAATTTTTTTTCCCACTCATTACATTTTTATTTTTCAACAATACTATTTCTCCATTCTTTTACAACACGTTACTTTCAATCTCTCTTCTTTTTTTTTTGGCTTAAAGATCTATACTATACATACAAGCAAATGTAGTGGGTGTGCTCTTAGGCCTCCAAATCTCTATTCTTAATTTTCTAAAATTTTAAAAAATTATGTAGCACTTAAGTGTCAAACTCACTCCTCTCCCATCACTTCCATTTAAAATAAAAATTATTTTTTAATAATTTAATAATATATACTCTTAGAATAATAGTTATCCGAACACAAACTTATCAACAAGAGAAAAAAAGAAGAAAAAAAAGAAAGCCATCGTAAAATTCAAAAATATTTGAATTGAAAATCTATATAAGGATAATTTATATCTATCAACAAAATTCAAAATAAAGGTAATTTAAGTTTGAATTTGAATATATAATAAAAATAATATATATTTATCTATCCAATTTCACATCTCTTTCTTCTTATATATATAGTTATATTTCAATTGATTATAAACACATACAAAACTATTATGTTGCCTTTTCTCTTTCCCCCTCTCCCTTCCTCTATGTTTATAATTTTATATTGTTATAGGTATGGCTGAAATGCTCCATACATTTGTATTTTTTGTCTAAATTTTAATTTTTTTGCAAGTGACATCATAAATATAATACCAAACAGGTGACATCATAAATATAATACCAAACTGGACGGCTAAAGAATTTTTGAATTTCTTCTTATTGCATCAACGTTGAACATTATGTACCAAAATTGCAAAAAACAAAAAAAAAAAAGTGTAAGAAAATTATTTATGTGTGTCATTTTCGTAATGACTTTCCCACCAAACTAAAAAACTCTTTTTTATTTGAGAATTTCAGACTAATTTAACTTGACCATTGAGTATCTACTATATTCTTTTACTTAAAATTTTATCTTTCGAAGATATTTTGGTGATGGGTTCACATAGTTTATATGTTTTTCTATAATATTTAATTTTGCTCTTTTACATTTGATATCAAATTTAATTTTAATAAGAAACTTGAATAATTGAGTCTTTTATTTTGTTTTGTTTATGGGTTGGCAGTAAAATATTATTTTTATTGTAGCAAAACATAGTTCTCAGTTATATAATACTTATTGATTTTTACTATAGTTGTTTCTTATTTATTTGTTTGTTTAACTGAATTATTTTTTATATTTTTAGGTATTACTTTTAAATAATAAAAGACAATCAATGCGAATGATATTAAATTAAACCTATAACCATAACATATCATATGTTTTGCAATCCTATTTTTAACTTATTCATTTTAAATTATATACACCCGTACATTGCACGGATTACCACTAGTAATAACAATAGAAAATGTTAGCATATGGTATAAAGCATTACACAAAGAGTATCAAAGAGATGAGAGAATTAAGAACACCCTCTTAAAAACTAATCCAATCCATAAGGATGTATCGGAAAATACATTTTTGTTACTTGATCAATGATACTATCGGAAGAAACGACCCATTGCCACTTAAGAGTTTGTTAGGGAGTAGTTGAAGGTTCAACTCTCCCCTAGAATCTAATCTAACTGATAATTGACTTTCGGGAAAATAAAAAATAAAAAACAAAAAGGGAGAAATGCAGAAACATCCACTTGAAAAGCAATAATCATGCTTTTAACTCCAAGTTATGAACAAAAGGAACTATACCAACCAATTCATTCTTTTATCAGTTAAAATATTTGAATAAACTTCATCATGGGGGATTTTCGGACTCTTTATAATTTACAATTATTTCTCTCACAAAATGTTAGAAGACAACCTTCTCATTCAGTGGTTTGGCCTTGCAAGAAGCAGCCTTCAGTCACTTACAAAGTCACAATAGGAATCAAGATTTTAATAATAGAATCAGGAGTATCGAGTAATACATATTGAAATTGGATGATGCAATTAGAACCTTCTTTTTATTCATCAATTCCATAAAAGGGCTTCCTGACAATCAAGTCAGTTGTATTAGCTGTGAACTAACCATATTAGCTATAAATCAAGTTGTGAATCGTCTATGAAACGATACAAATCGCAAACCGATCAATATGCATATAATTTTTATTGCCACCAATATATTGGAATGTATCAACATTATGAAATTAAAAAACCTATACGCATCAACCAACATACTAGAATGTATCAATATGGAGAAATAAAAAATCTATATATCACCCGATGCAATACATATTTTAAATGGTAATACAAAAGACCACGAGAAGTTGTGCGCCAGCAGATTACTGCCCGGTATTGCCACTGCTTTTTTTGTCATCTGAAGAGGCGAGATAATATATTCACTAGCTTTTTTAACGATATTTTTGCAACAAGTAATATTACATAGCCCAAAAATTACTTAAAAAATTGCCAAAAAAAATAAAAATGTCATTATGCAAACACATCGAAGAGGGGGTCAGGGCTAGGGCTAGAGAGGGAATAGGGGTGACAAGGCAGCGCTGGCCATTAGCGTTAGGGTTTGCACTATATGGAGAAGAAGATGACGGCAGGGGCAAAATTTTTGTTATGCAAACACATGGTAAAAATGTCATTTGACAACGTTATTTGAATTTCATTTAAAATTGGTGCATGTAAGACAATTTCTGGACCAAAAATGTAACCATTTCACTTTAGTACAACCATAGGGGAGATTTTTGGCTATTTTTGAATGATAAGGCGGTAGAGTACTATGGGTCAAATCACAAAGGAGCAAATTGGATTTTGTCCTAATTTTTATTACCACCACATATATAGACTGAAATGCATCAATATTGAAAAATCTATATGTATCAATTGGTATATTTGAATGTATCAATGTCGAGAAACAAAAAAATTTAATATGTATCCTCTGATATAATACATATCTCGTTCAATATTTAAAATCATAGAAAATACAATGGAGTTAGAAAGACCTGGTGACAATTGCTGACTAGAGATGTGCATCTGTGGGTTGTTGCTTGGATTTGCCACTATATTGTTGGCACCTGAAGAGGAGATAATATATCCACAACCTTTTTCAATAATATTTTTGTAACAATAGTATTACATAGCCCAAAAAATACTTAAAAACAAAAATTGTAGGTGTCAACTAGATTCATTTGAGATGTGGATCATCACACTTTTCTAGTCTACATGCATATAATTTTTGTCGTGACCCGCTCCCGATACCCAAGAGTCAGGTATCGTGACCGACCAATAATCATGGTCATCCAAGGTCGATTGTAGAACTAAACAGATCAACAAACAAAAGCGGAAATAATTATTTACATAAAGGTACCAAAATATGCATCAGAGCTATTTATTTATAACAAAAAGGCCATTAGGCTGAGGTTTACAAAATAAAGAATTAAACTTGTACACAAAAATACACCATGCGTCTATTCCATAGTCCCATTCCCCAAACAAGCCGTGCACCTCCCTCTTATCTCTTGAAAATTGGTAAACAACTGGTAAGCATGTTGCAGAGTGAGGAGTATTATACCGAGAGCATCACGGTCATAAAATCACCATGGATAACTACTTAGGTTAAAATTGATCAAATGATAAACATTTAAGACAAAAAAGATAAGTTGCTCATGTCCACTTCAGATAATAGAAATATATTTCAGAAATCATATATATACGATATCATACGAAACATATAACATTACCTACAGTGCAGACAAAATAGAGGGTCACTTATTGACCATATCACACTAGCACACGACACATTGCCCACACACCGTTGCCACCTTTCTTTCCTTTTTATTTTATTACATTTAGACGCCAAACATATATAATAATTACACTATTTGCAAAATTACATTTTATCCTAATTATAAAACCACATGTCTAATTATAAAAAAATTCTATTTTCTTCATTCATAATTGAATAATACTTGCATAGAATTAAAAGATAATTAAAATTTTGGATTGTTACAATTTTTAGGCCAAATTATACCTATGATCACTGTAATTTTTCAAATTATATCAACTTAGTCCAATTGATAATATTCGTTAAGAAATTGAATAGACATCAAGCAAAATAGTCCGTTAAAAAAGAAATGGATCATTTCAAATTAGATGCCAACTCTTCGATCATTCGGATGAAAGTGAGTTAACTAATTTACTCTTTGATTTCAGCCCAATTTCTAAATATCGTTAGGAATTTGACTAAATTGAAACAAAGTGGCAAAGTCATGGTATAATGGATGCAATTAGAATTACAATGACCAAATTGATATAAGAGGCAAACTACAAGGGCAATGAGTGTTTTTTGCGCTAATAAATTTTATTACCATTAGCAAACTGAAATGACCAAATTGATATAAGAGGCAAACTACAAGGGTAATGAGTGTACTTCACGCTAATAAATTTTATTACCACCAGCAAACTGAAATATATCAATATTGAGAAATCAAAAGTTGGTACATATCAATCAATAAATGTATTAATATCAAGAAATTTAAAAACTGATATGTATAAGTTGATATAATACATAATGATTGATATTTAAAATCATAAAAGTAAATACAATGAATCAGAGAGACCTGACGATTGTTACTGACTTTTGCTATTGCCCTGCATCTACAGGTTGCTGCTCGTTATTGCCTCCACTCTGCTGGCACCAAAATAGGTGAGATAATATATTCACTATCTTCTCTTATGATATTTTTGTAGCATTAATATTACATAGCCCAAAAAAGTTGTTTAAAAAAATGTCAAAAAATAAATTTTTTGAAACATATAGACTAAATTTATTTTGGATGTGATTTCATTACACTAAGTTTGAATTTATACCACACTTTATTTTTTAATAAATGTTTACATTAGTTTTTAGATTCCTTAACTTTTTCCTTTTTGTAACTACTAGATAGCAGACACAAACGGGTCCATATTTTCATTAAAGTAGGATAATTATATTTTTTACTATATTGTGATTATCATGAGTCTACCACATCAAACAATAAAATAAATTATAATAAAAAATATTTTAAGGGTGGCATTAATCTAGACAATTAAAGGACAATATAGCTTCTCCTCTCTCTCTCTCTCTCTCTCTCTATTTTTATTTTTAAGAAACATCATTCATACATACTACTGAAGAATTAAAGATAAATAAGCCCTTCATTATGTACCGGTCCATGATGTTTTTGTTGGATCATCCATTGTGAGTTGCATAACCCACTAAAGAGAGTGGAACACCCACCAAATGGAGTGGGGTGGTTGGAACCAATAATGGAGCTTCCATTGTTGGAGAGAATGGAGCACTTAGAGAATCCACTAGAGGAAGTGGGAGAGCCACTTCTTGCTGCTGCCATCTTCCTTCTTCTTCTCAACATATCTATAAATAGAGGAAGAAGGGAGAGGAAGAAAGTGTGAGTAAGAGAGCAAGAACAACAAAAAGAGTGAGAGATGTGAGTTAGAGAAAACCGTCTCCCTCGGTGTGAGCGAGGGAGACGGGTGAATGGGTGAGTGAGAATAGTGTGAGTTTCTCCTCTGTAATATTTCTGTAATCGCTCCATAAATGGTATACGGTTACTCTCCCGTGGACGTAGACATTATTGCCGAACCACGTTAAATATTGTGTCTCTTTCTGTGTGGGTGTGTGTTTTCTGGTTGTTATAATTTCTATAAGGTCTTGGGCGGGATCCCCGATCCCAACAAGTGGTATCAGAGCCTCGTCGGAGCGTTTCGGAACAAAAACAGTGCGATGTTCGAAACTGCCCAGAAATAAAGTTGCTCCAAATCAGATTTTCAGTATACCAGGAGCAAGGGCTTGACGAGAGGAGCCCAAATATGTAAAGCTCACATCCAGACGACCCTGTACGCGCCCTCACGCGCCACCTGAAGGAGGCGCGTGAGGCCCAGTCTTATCCACGCCCCCACGCCCCGACGAAGGAAGAAGACGAGTGGGAGGACGCGCGTGGCTGGCACGCGCAAAGACCACGCGCACGCCAGGTCAGCGCCACGTCGGTGACACGTGGCAGACAGACAGACACATGGCAGAACACGTGGCATGGTTGACCAAGCCGTTGACCAGTGCCAAGCCAAGCCGCTCAGCCGAGCCGCGCCAGAATCTGAGCCGTTGACTCAGTCGTTGACTAGGGCGCCAAGCCGCGCCGCTCAGCCGCGCTGCACCAGACAGCCACGCCGTTGACCGCGCCGTTGACTGCGCCGTTGACCGGAGAAATCATCCGGTGCTTCGCAGGCGCACCAAATTCTGCAGATCAGAACCGTTGAAACTGTTTTGGCCCAATCTGACCCATTCGGAGTCCGTTTTTTGGTGATCAATAGTGGTTTTCAACTATTTGGAGTATTCCGGACATATCCGTACGGTCAGATTTTGGAATTGGAGTTTCTATAAAAAGAAGGCAAATTAAAGTGACAGACGGCGGTAGTGCGGCAAACGAAATATTCTGTTGGAACACAGAATATTCCTGATGTTTTGAAAATTGCAATTTTGACCCCTGTCGTTTGTGAAATTACAGTTTGGTCCCAATGTTTGGGAAATTTGCAATTTTGTCCAGTTTTGGAGAAAGTTTTCAGTGAGGTCCCCGGAAATGCAGCGATAGTTGGTCCTAGCTAATCGGACCGTTCCGGACGCAACCGCGAGGTCAGAATGGTGAAATTCTGAACGGTTTTTAAAGATTGTTAAAACATGGGAGTTTGTCATCTTTAATACTCGGAGGGAGGTTGCCGGATATTGTGGAACGCTCCGGATTCACTGAAGAGGTTAGAATGGGTAGATTCTAACCGGATTGGACAACCAGGTACAACTTGAGATAGATCATTGAAGACCAGAGGAGATCAGGCTTGATTAAATGGCAGATCGAGGGAGATCAGGATTGGTCAGGGGCGATCAGAGGATTGCAGGTATGATTATCTCAAGATCAACAATGTCTAGGAAAGTTCTGTCAAAAAGACACTGTCTAAGGAGACTGGTTCTTAAGTGGGACCGATTGTGACCCTACCAGTCTTTCCTGGGAACTTTCCTGGTTGTTGATGTCATCGAAGGATCTGGTTCAATCAGAAGAAAAGTCCACTTCATCAGATAGATGATTGGCAACCAGTGCAAGCTTAGGGGAATGTTGTGGCAGTTGGAGCTACTGTCAAACATAATACAAGAAGTACTGGTAGTATGTGAACGTAGAAAGGCAACAGCTGCAACAGTACACACATAAGGTGTAAGAGCACGTAGCCACAATAGCACAGATGAGTATACAGGAATGTCATACAAGGTGCAGATATACAATAGTGCAAGAGTGCGCAGCAGAATCGTACAAAGGTGCAGTGTGCCAGATTTTAGCCTGGCAGCAACAACTAGTTCACAGAAGAAAGCTCCAGACAAAGAAAATGAAAGGGATAAGACGCTGTAGTGCGCACCTAGTGAGAGGCATATTTTTTCTTTGTCCTGAATCTGGTTCGTGGCAGTGAAGTCGCGACGGGCACCCAGAGAGTTTGGGTGGAGTCACCTCAACAGGGAAATGGTGAGCATTCTATTGGAGGATGCAAGTACCTGGTGATAGAGGTGCGAGCCATGCAAGATGATGTGTGGCGGTTGAAGACATTCCAAGTAGGAGGTGCAGATTCACTCTGGATGCTCAGTAGAATGGAGGCATATTTACAACGGTGTTTTATCATCCATGTGGGTGATGTGGGTGATTTATTTTGTTCACCCGGTTGAAGCCAATTGGAAGCCAATTGAAGACCTTTCAGAGTCAGTTGCAAAAGTTATCAGTTCATTTGGAGACTCTTGGGTTAGTTACAGAACTTCAGAGTTCATTGGGTTTTTCTCTAGG
Organism: Camellia granthamiana; assembly: GCA_036172215.1. NCBI lineage: Eukaryota > Viridiplantae > Streptophyta > Magnoliopsida > Ericales > Theaceae > Camellia > Camellia granthamiana. Next base: position 27,954,694 of record CM069908.1, on the reverse strand, counting down.
GGATAGAGAGAACCAGCATTGACAGAGTGTACTATGGAGATTTGGCATATGTAATAAGTCCAAATAGTAGTACTTTATTGGCATTAGCCTCTGTGGAGGCGTTGGAGATCCTTCATGGATCGTTGTTGGAAGACTCGCATCTGGTGAAGCCTTGGTGGAGTTTTTCCGCATTTGTCGATTTGAAGAAGGTGTGAAAATCTACTTCAGATCTTGGTAGAACTTTGGCGGTTTTGTTCAATGTCTATTGGAGGCATTGTTGTTGGCGGTCTTTCACGGATTATTGGCGACTTTCAGAGTCGTGGTTTATTGAGATTCATTATCACAGCTGGGATCTATGATCGTGTCTGATTAGATCCAGGGGTGTCTCCGGTTTGTGAGACTTGATTGTTTCTTCTTCTTATGGATTTTCATTTTCGCAATCTGTTCCATATTCGAAGACATCAGCTATTGGTAGTCTGGGTGACGATTCAGGCTCCGGGTGTTTGCTTCTTTGGAAGCGGTTTGACCGTTAGTGTTCATTGAAGATTGGAAAAGATTGCTGCGGAGAAACGTGAAGATGGTGATTTTGTAAATCTCATGTGTTAGGATCCATCCCTTAATCTGCCGTTGGATTTGGAGGGGATAGATCGTTTGCAGACTCGGTGGAGTCGGTGGGGACTGTTGGAGTTGTGCATTTACGGTGCACGCGCCTTTTGGGCGGTTTTTGGCATCTGTGAAGATGGTGCATCATCTTGTGTCTGCCGGTTGGAGTTGCAGTTGGAGGAATCTGGAGTTTGCTCGACACTTCAGAATTTTTGGCTCTTGGTATTTTGTAAGTTCATTTGAAGTTTGTTTCGATACTTCTGAACTGGTTAGAGCCTAACTGCGTCCACAGTCCAGTTTTGTTTGGTAGAGAACTTGCCTCAGTTCTCGCAGAATTTGTTTTGGCTCTCTTGATTAATTCGAGCTTGAAGAGAGCAGTATTGTGTTCGATGGTTGATCGGACATGATGTTTTTGGTACCGCTTTCGAAGTTGCTTTGACGGAGAATTTGAAGCCTTTTTTGTTTAGTCTCCTCAGCATTGGTTCAAGCGGGTTGCTCACCATGTTTTGTTTGGAGTTGTCAATGACAACTTGTTTGGCGCCTATGGAAATCGGAACTTGGCACTATGGTGGAGCTTGAGTTGCAAAAAAATCGAAGAGCTAGCTCGATTGGTTCTGCATGTTCTTTGCATTGGCTCAATGTGATTTTGAGTAATGGAATCTGCTGTGTTTTTTGGGAAAAGCGCTTGTGTTTTGTACAGCAGATGGTATTCAGTTTTGACTGAATGGTTTGATACCTGGGTTATGGTATCGGTTTTGATTCTGTGGCAGCGAACGCACCTCTTAATGAAACAGAGTTGTTGCGGATCTCTCAGGCGAACTCAAAGCGCAGGAGGAGAGATGGAGCCATGATGAGCACTCAAGAAGTATGGGTGCAGGTACTATGCTAGGTGTTGCATAGTTGGTGACTTGTACAGATTTGTTGAAGTTGCTTTGGAAGAAAGAGCTACTGTCAACCATCATCTGGTAGTACAAGTGATAGATACGCAGGTAACGTGTATCGCTGAACTGGAGATCAGAGATTGCAAAAGGCATGAACAATAAGTGTGTGGAAACGCTGGGAAGTTGTTCAAGAGTGCAAAGGGCAAATGCTGATAGTTCAGGATAGTTCAAGGGAAACTCCGAGCAAAGAAAACCAGGAACTTTGACCAGATAAATGAAGAGTTTTTTGTTGCTCCAGTTTTGGTCATGCAAAGAGTTAAGGCATGACAGTCAAGGGCATCTCAGCAGGGGGTGCAGGACATCCAATCAGGGGGTGTCGAATATCTTGGTTACGCCAGTTCAAGCATAGCAGGTGAAGACATCCAAGACAGGAAGCGTGGAAGAGATCTGTGGGAGATAGGAGCAGAGGCTCTCTCCAAATCAGAGAGTGGTGTGAGTTGAGTTGAGGATGTAGGATTCCCTCCTCCTCTTGTATCTCTGGTGTATTATCTCTAGCTTCAGGGGATGCAGCGTCTCAGTGAGGAGATGAAGATTCTATTGGTTTTTTTGGGGCATAACCAGATTAGCAGCAGTGTGTGCAGTGGATCACCTCACAAGGGTTGAGGGGGTGATTTGTTGGATCATCCATTGTGAGTTGCATAACCCACTGAAGAGAGTGGAACACCCACCAAATGGAGTGGGGTGGTTGGAACCAATAATGGAGCTTCCATTGTTGGAGAGAATGGAGCACTTAGAGAATCCACTAGAGGAAGTGGGAGAGCCACTTCTTGCTGCTGCCATCTTCCTTCTTCTTCTTAACATATCTATAAATAGAGGAAGAAGGGAGAGGAAGAAAGTGTGAGTAAGAGAGCAAGAACAACAAAGAGAGTGAGAGATGTGAGTTAGAGAAAACCGTCTCCCTCGGTGTGAGCGAGGGAGACGGGTGAATGGGTGAGTGAGAATAGTGTGAGTTTCTCCTCTGTAATATTTCTGTAATCTCTCCATAAATGGTATACGGTTACTCTCCCGTGGACGTAGGCATTATTGCCGAACCACGTTAAATATTGTGTCTCTTTCTGTGTGGGTGTGTGTTTTCTGGTTGTTATAATTTCTATAAGGTCTTGGGCGGGATCCCCGATCCCAACAGTTTTACATATTTTTTTAAACAATAGGTAGAAGGGGTATGGGAGAATGCAAGTTGCACTCAAAACAGTGAGACCAATGTAATCATATCACTTTTCTAGAGAAGAATATATGAGACCAATGAGCCAAACTTAAGAAAACAAAATATAATCAAAGCAAGAATTCATCTTAACATGATATATATAGTAAGGGTCTATCGATCAACCAAGGTTTTGTTAATGTGATTAATATTTAATAAAATTAAAATGGTTGAACGTCCTCTATAAAATTAGTAGTATAAAAAAATGTACAATCATTTTAACAATAATACTATGACAACTATATTTTTGTACCATGTTTTGCTTAACATCTCATTTGCTAATACTGCATTGGTAATAAACGCAAGTGGTGAGATTCATGAAACTAGCACAATGTTGACAAATGAAATGGTAAACCAATTGTGATAAGAAACTAAGATTTCTTAACTATACTAATATTTTAAATTTCATAAATAAATATATGCATTTGTGAACCTGTCATTAGCTGCCGCTTGAATTCCTTTACTTCATTAACGTTTAGAAAAGCATTCCACATCTCTTCATCAGTTGCTACAGCCTTCACTACATTCTACATACAAAATGGGCCGAATAGATTTAGAGGACATAAATTGATGAAAAGAATGCTCATGACAATAACCGCTTAAAACATTAAGCTCCTTGTCACATGATTAAATGATTCAAATGATTAGCCAATAATATTTTTGTGTGATTTATTAAGAGTCTTTTATTCTTTCTATTCTTTCTATTCAAATGAAACTAGTATTTTTGTGTGATTTTTTAAGAAAAAGAATAGGCAAGTTGGTCCTATAAATTATTTTAAATATCGAATGATATATACCAATACCGGCTGATACGAATTGTTTTTATGGCCTCTAATACCGATACACTCCGGTATAGCAGAGGGAATAAAAATCACATGCATATCGACTGGTTAGTGCTATGTATCACTTCATAGCTAATTTGTGACCCAATTCAGAGATGACAAGTCAGGTCGGTTCACTGCTATGCAGTTCTTTTTATGGCGGATGATTTTTAAATTTTTACAGCCACGTCATCCAATACCTTTGTTGTGCTATTTAAAACCTTAGTTGTGAGTGTACCTCACATCATCAATTGCTACTCATCATTGAAAGCATAATGCCTTTTAGGATGTGATTCAAGAGTTGATGCAATCCCAAGTGGGAAATGGATCGTGTCCAAGTGCCAGAGAAGAACAATTGTTTCAAAACACTGATTATAAGGATAATAAGGCACCTGAATGTGTTTGGCTCCGTCCAACAATCCAAAAGCTTTCTGAATAGTCATTCCTTTTAACAGATTGCAGCTTTCCTAGACCATCAAGGCTCGAAATCAATGGAAGTGAACCGACTTTTGATCCAGCTTAAGATTGAAAAGAACTGTACAAGGTGTCATATGATAGTATTAAGATCAGAAGCATTCATATCCGAACTAGGCAAGGGAACCCAAATCAACTAGTGCAAAACAAAACCGCACTCCGAAACATTTCTTTTACTCTCTGAATGTATAGAAAGTTGTATATATATATATATGTAAAACACGAGAACTATTGAAGAATAATTTATTTTTTTATCAGCAAAAAAGAGCACTTTATTGATGAAAACCGAAAAAACATTACATAACTAAGGCAATCAAACATAAAGCAAAGGGGGAGTGCAAAAAGCATCAAAACTAAACATTTTCATCCCAACTACATTGGCATAGGAAAGAAAGCCCTATCATATGCAAGCACCAACCAAGAACAAAAACAATGGTTGGAGAGGATCCAACCAAAAACAACAAAAGAGAAACCACCAAAAGCAAAACAAGAGAGTCACAATAGCAACAACAGAAACACCCCATCAGCAACCAGCAAAGGGACCAAATAGACAATGCATCACAAAGAAGATAACAACTCTAAATCATGAAGCACTAGAGTGCAACCACAAGAAAGCCAGATCATGTACTGATATTCTATTCTCTCCATAACTCTTCTATTTCACTCTCTTTAGTATATTGTAATACTTTGTTTCTCTCCCTTTGATATATGGTTAACACTTCGTATTAAAAAGGGACAATAATGCTATGATGATCATATTTGTACACTACAAATAAGGAAGTGTTACGAGAAACAAAGAGAATTAGAAAAATCAGAGAAATGAATGATGCCTTTGATGAAATGGTGGGGGAGATTTGGTACAGAAAGAAATACTCTTCAGAGGAGAATTATCTGCAGCAAATCAGTCACGGTGAAAACAAACTGCCCCCCCCCCCCCTCTTTTTTTGTACATCTTCATACAATTCATCCAGGATGCGGAAAGATATCCCTGTAAGTTTTCTGTATTCTGTATATTCAAATTGTGTATTTGATTACAACAAGACCCTAGATTATATAACCCTAACTCCTAAACCAAAAAAAGGAAAACACAATCACGCCTATACATAACCACACCTATAATATGTACAATCACAATCATGCCAAATATAGAATATACACAATATATTCTCACACCCCCGCTCAAACTCAAGGTGTTTTAGTAGAAAACACTGAGAGTTTGCTAAGAAGAAACTGAAACCGACTGGTAGTATGAGTCTTGGTGAAGAAGTCCGCAAGTTGCAAAACCGAAGAGACAAAAAGAAGCAAGATAGAGCCAGACTGCAGATGCTGTTGGATAAAGTGACAATCAATCTCAAAATGTTTCGTCTGTTCATGGAAGATAGTATTGTAGGCAATCTGAATAGCACTGCGGTTGTCACAATAAAGAGAGGTTAGAGAAGACTGAAGGACACCCAAATCAGACAGGAAGCAACGAAGCCAAACAATCTCAGTAGTAGCATGAGCCATAGGACGATACTCAGCTTCAACAGTAGAGCGAGCAATAACGGATTATTTCTTACTTTTCCAAGAGATCAAGGAATCACCAAGAAACATACTGAAACCAGATGTAGACTTGCGATCATTAACATCACCAACCCAATCAAAATTAGCATAGGCCACCAAGTCTAAAGAGAAAGTAGAGGATAATAGTAAGCCCTGAAAGATGGTACTCCTAAGATAGCGAAGAATGCGAACCAAAGCAGCTCAATAAGTAGAGCAAGAAGCAGAAATAAACTAACTAACCACATGAACAACATAAGTAAGATCGGGGTAAGTGACAGTCAGATAAACTAAACAACCCACAAGCTCACAATATAAAGTGGGATCATCTAGAAGGACACCATCACTAGAGTTGAGCTTCACATTAAGCTCAATAGGTGTATCAAAAATCTTAGTATTCGTAAGATCAGCACGGTGAATGACTTCATTAGCATACTTAGCTTGAGACAGAAAATAGTTCTTTAGAGAAGAAGTAACCTCAATACCAAGAAAATACCACAATGGAACCAGATCCTTCATTTTGAAGGTGCAAAAGAGATGTTGCTTGACCTCAAAGATAGCAGAAGAGTCAGAACCAGTGATGATCATATCATCCACATATAGTAAGAGAGCAACAAAACCAGCCGAGGTATGTATCAGAAACAAAGCAGAGTCGGAAGCAGAAGGATGAAACCCAAACTCAGTAACAGCAGTCTGAAAGCAATCATACCAAGTATGAGGAGATTGCTTCAGACCATACAGAGCATGCCAACGACGACAAATCTGTCCGAAGGAATGGTGAAAGCCAGGGGGAGGACGCATGTAAGCCTCCTCAGCAAGATAACCATTAAGAAAAGCATTCTTAACATCCATTTGATAAAGAGGCCGATGACGAACAGCAGCAACAGATATCAAAGTACTTGGCAACAAGGACAAAGGTCTCCTCATAATCAATACCATACTCCTATGAAAAACCCTTGGCAACCAGGCAAGCCTTGTAGCGTTCCAGAGAACCATCAAAATGAGTCTTGACTTTGTAGACCCATTTGCAACCAACCAGATTCTTACCAATAGACAAAGGAACTAACTCCCAAGTACTAATTTTCTGCAAAGCAGACAACTCATCCTCCATAGCTCAAACCCAATTGGGATCCTGACAGGCCTTCTTGTAAGACTGAGGTTCTGAAGAAGAATGAATAACAGACAAAAAAGTATGACAAGAAACAGAAGAATATATATTAGACCAACCCATCCTGTTTGGAGGATGACGCTCTCAAGTAGGATATCGGTGTGTAGCAGGATCAGAGTCTTCAGAAGCAGAAGAGACAGCAACCGGGGCAGAGATAACTGGTGAAGGGGGAGCCTTGCGACGATAATAGAGTAACAACAGAGGAACAGAAGGAGGAGAAGTAGCTAGAGGTGAAGTAGGAATAACCTCAGGGGGGTCAGTGGAGAGGTACTCAACAGAAGGGGTGGAAGGTAGAGAAGATGGAACAAGCTTAGGAGGAACAGTGGAGATGTACTCATTAAATAAGACCTTAAAAGGAAATGGGTCAATGTGAACCAAATCCTCTGTTGAAACAGGAGCAGTGAGAGGGGGAAGCTGAAAGTAAGATAGACGTTCAAGAAAGGCAACATAGCGAGAGACATAAAGGCGACGAGAGACAGGGTCGTACTAGCTGTAGCATTTCTGAGTAAGACTGTAGCCCAAAAAGACACATAGGACAGACCGGGCACTTAGTTTGGTCTTATCTTTATGGGAAAAAAGGACAAAACAAGTAGACCCAAAAACACTCAGGAGGGAATAATTAGGAAGTTGGGAATACAGCGCCTCATAAGGAGATCGTCCAGAGAGGAGGGAAGTCAGCATGCGGTTGAGTAGAAAAGCAACAGTAAGAACTGTCTCACCCCAAAATGGTGCCGGAACAGAGGCAGAGAGAACGAGAGATCAAGTTGTCTCAATGATATGATGGTATTTATGCTTACGACCATTTTGGGCAGTGTATCAGTATAGGAAGTTTGATGAAGGGTACCCAAATTGGCCCAATACTCACAGAATTCGGTTTTAAAGTATTCCTCACCCAAGTCAGACTGTAGCATTTTAATTGTAACCCAAAATTGTGTAGTGATCATAGACTAAAAAGTACAGTAGATCGGGTAAAAGTCAGATTTATGAGCCATAAGATAAACCTAGGTATAGTGGGTACAATTATCAACAAAGGACACATAATATGCAGAACCCCCTTTAGTGAGAATAGGAGAGGGTCCCCACCAAATATCAGTATGGACAAGAGAAAAAGGAGAAACAAGAATAGAGAAACTTTTATTAAAAGGTAAAACTGTCATTTTAGCAAATTTACAACCTCGACATTCATTAATTTGACTAGGAAAAACTTTATCCAACAATCCTGACTGAGCTAAAGACTGTAAACGGTCAACAAACAAATAACCGAGGTGAGAATGCCATAAATAAAACTGACTTAACTGAAAATCTAACTGAAAAGATAAAAGTGCAATGGGAGAGAGAGATAGAGGAAAATGCAGACTTTCCACCACATAGAGATCTCCAACTTTACGTCTAGTCCCAATCTACTTCTTGGACACCCGATCCTACACACAACATACAGAAGAAGAAAAGATAACATCAAAGCCAGAAGTATCAAGCTAACTGATAGAAAGCAAACTGACAGACAGTTGAGGAACATAAAGAACAGAGGGTAAAACAGACCCAATAAATAAGACAGACATACTAGACCCCTTAGCAGTATTAATAATAATAGAAAAAGGAGGAGGGGATATAGTTTTGGAGTAAAGAAAAGTGAGGAGTCATATGATGAGAGGCACCAAAATCAAAAAGCCAGACAGAAGAAGGAATATCTAAAACGGACCCAAGCAAACCTGAATGAAGAGAGGTGAGAGCAAAGGCAGATGAAGATGACTGAGAGGTGGACGAGATCTACTGAAGTTGAGCAAGCTAAGTACTCAAGGGAGCCAAATCAGGACCTGGAGCTGGAGTGGATGCAGTATAAGCGACGGGAAGCTAGAAAGAACTCTGAGTAGGAGCTCGGGACTGAGACTGCTAAAAAGATGAACATCCCTTCTTGGGACAGTTGTACTTCTTATGACTCTTCTGATGGCAGAAAGACATTAATCTGATGCTAAGGGCCCCCTTTTTTTGGCTTGGTAGTGGCCTAAACCGATGGGGTTGATAATAGTAGAGGTTAAGCAGGAGCGAGAAAGATAGATGGAGACGGAGTCTGACTGGCCGTTTTGAGACGGGTTTCCTGGGAGAGAAGCTCCCAAATAATGGCATCCACAAAGGGAAAAGGAGACCGGTGAAGGATGTCACCACGGATAGCCTCATATAGAGGGGAGAGAGCCGTTAAGAACTGCACTAAACGACCTTACTCCCGAAACTCAATATAAGCATCTAGAACCTTGAGGTTGGAAGGTTCCACAAGAGCCAACTGATCTTAGAGACCTGTCATTTCAATATAGAAATCCTGAATAGACACATCCCGTTAACGAGCTCCTTGAATAGCTGTTTCCAACTCATACCGTTTGGCAAAATTGGACTGCTGATAAACACTCTGTAAGTAATCACACACCTTTTTGGCAGTGCTGTATTTAGAGAACATCATCCCGATACGGTCGTCCACAAACTTATGGAACCAAGTCAAAACTTGGGCATTATCACAATCTTAAGTGTCACAGGAAATTAAATATCCTTCTTGTTTTAGATCCGATGGACGAGGAACAGAACCAAAAATACATCCCCATTTTTTTCGACCGAAAAGAAAATTTTTCATAATATTAGACTAATAATCATAGTTGTCACCTGCAAGTTTGCATTTAATAGCTTGAATTTTATCTTCCGACATTATAATGAACCAAAAATAAAAGAGAAGGGAACTGATGGGGTAACCCAAAGTTGAGATAGAGGGGTCAAATGCTGGTGGACTGAAATCAGAGACCAGAGACCAGAGGGAAAACCAAAGCAGAGAAGCTTCGATCGACACAGCTAGAGAGACAGAGAACTAGAAATCGAGCCAAAGTAGAGGTCGCAAGAGAGAGAGAGAGAGAGAGAGAGAGAGAGAGAGAGAGAGATCCCTCAAACCTAGACCAGAGTCGCAACTTCAGACCAAGCACCAGATGTCTGTCGCGACTTCGGAGAAAAAACAGAAAGGGCTGTCGCGACTTCGGAGAAGGCTGTCGCGACTTCAGAGAAGCCCAGAGAGACCTTTGTGGCTTCAAAGAAGACCAGAGGAAACTTCGAACAAGCAGCGTAAATGAAGAGAAAGAACTTCGAATGATCAAGGCCAGACTTAGGGTTTCGGACGTGGCTCTGATACCATGTAAGTTTTCTATATTCTATATGTTCAAATTGTATATTTGATTACAACAAGACCCTAGATTATATAACCCTAACTCCTAAACCAAAAAAAAAAAACACAATCACACCTCAATCACGCCTATACACAATCATGCCTATAATATGTACAATCACAATCATGCCAAATATAGAATATACACAATATATTCTCACAATCCCCTACTTTGTTTAATTTCTTTGTGTCAAATATTGAGTTTTCTTTGGATGATGGTAGTGTGATGTCTTTTTGGAATGATAAATGCTAGTGAGAGATATCACATGGATTTTCACGCTACACAACCCTCTTTATCTGGACTTGGGATAAAAATGAAACACTGAGCACAACACATGCGGATTAATAAATAGAAAAAGAACGTTGATGAATATTCTTTTGCCTTTCATAGATAAATTGTAAACATAAAACTACAAAAATAAATAAATAAAACCCGCATAAGAATACTTCTTAACCCAATATTTTTCTACTAACTTACCTTGTAAACCCTGAGATAGCTGATTCAACGTCATCTCCAGATGGAACAGAAAGTGGTATTTGGTAATTGGCTGGAATTTGAAAGTTAACCTCAAAAGAAGTTGATGCTTCCATGGCTGTTTTAAAGATACAAAACCAAATGTAATTAAGTTTACCACGAAATATATTGTAGAAAGATCCTAACATATATATAACAACTACAAATTCTATAAGTTTGGCTGGACATGCATTTGCCATAGTAAAGGTATGCAAAGTTGGCGCTATGGTCTCCTAAAATTTGATTAAAAAATAAAGTATGAAATTAGTTTCAAAAATCAAAATATTTTATTAAAAAATTCATAATAGAATAGTAAATTGATCATATATACCAAGAAATTGATAAGCTTGGCTTGATTGGCATTTTGATTTGGATTGTCCAGCATTCATCATGCATATTAAGCCATTTGTATTAATTCCATCCAAGTGGGTTTAAGATGGTTGGATGGCTAAGTGAATGCCTGGCAAGTAACATCTTTGTAGCTTTCGGCAAACTTCCCTGATGAAAGGTCTGTTGCTAGAGAAGTTATTTGGTGGTCCTTGACATTGAGGAGCTTCTACACACCATCCTCCTTAATTCACACCATTTTTTTTTTTTAATGTTTTTAATTACGATTGTGGCCCACGAACAAATTACCATCAAGGACAAAAGATACACAACTTCCCTCTTATCCCCACCATCGCTAGCTACCAACCCTTGCCACTACAAAACCCAAGCCATTGCTATTGCCATCGCCACATAATCGTGATTCCGCTAGCTGCCCCCCACAGTAACTCCCCTCAGTAGCCCCTAATAAAGGAAAAGAAGGAGGTGCGGGCGATGGAGAGAGGGCAACAGGGGAGGAGGTGGGGGTTAGGTAGTGGGCAACAGGGACAGGAGGGGCTACGCAAGCATAGGGGCTACACCGATGAGGGTGGCAGTGGGGAAAGGGTTAGGTTCGGTTGAAGATCTCGACCTTCTTGTAGCGGAACCATAGCCCAAGCACAGCTACCCATGGGTGAAGACCTCGACCCCACTACCACCGCTACCTCTGCCGAAACTGTTGGCCCCCTGCATTTTGCACGTGCTCCTTCCAACGAGCACCCTCATCCTCCACCGCCATACCAGGAAGACTTCCAGCATTCCCATCGTGACTAGCCTCCGCATTCCGACCACCAATATCCTCCGTCTAACCCTCTGTAATTGTCGACGCTTTTCCCCTGAGCCCCCTTTGTCGCACCACAATCATGTCCTAGGGCACCACCAGGATCCTTATACTCCGGCTTCCACCCGACACTTGACCCAAGAACAAACCAGGACCCTTAGCCGCGTCCTTCTATCGCAACCGCGCGACCAACCATCTGATCTTCGCCCCATATAAAGCAATCTCGCTGCGCCTACCTTGTCCTCGTTCCACCACCAACAACCAACGACGACCACTAGAATCAGCCCCAATGTCCTCTATCTTGTACGACCAAGGCCCTAGAAATAGAAGCCTCCGTTGAGGACCGCGCTCCGACACCAACAACGGATCTGCCAAACGCCCTCCCTCTCTCTCTCTCTCTCATTTGAAATTTTGATCCTGACACTTAAATCTTGGAAACGCTGAAGCAAGCTTTCGTGATTATATACGTAATATATACAGAAAAATGTATATACAATTATATATGGTAGGTGAAATGATGATGAGAATGGGAGAGGGGATCACGATGAGGGAGCTGGGGAAAGGAGGGAGAGGGGGGTGGAAGGGGAGGTCGGAAATGGAAGAGCAGGTCAGGGGGGCAATTTCCCACATTGTGGCGTTTTGAACATTTTAGTCCCAACTTAGGGTGTGTTTTTAACTTTAGTCCGAAAATAGGGTAAAACGATTTTAGAAATATTGTTTTTTAGAAAACGGCTTTTGCAAAGCCGTGTTTTCAAATTAAAATAATAATAAAATTTGAAAGTAGAAACCGGCTTTTCTAAAATTATTTTTAATTAAGTTTTTAATTAATTCTAAATTAATTAAAAATGATTTTCGTAAAATCGTTTTCTCATTAATTTTTTTTAATTTATATTTTTAACATAAATATTTTTTAACCAAAAATATTTTTAATAAAAAATGGTTTTAGAAAAGCCGTTTTTTGACGAATTTTTTTTTAATTAAAAACAGTTTTAGAAAAGTCGTTTTTTGACAATTTTTTTTTTAAAAATTAAAAACGATTTTACAAAAGCCGTTTTTTGACCAAAAATATTTTTAATAAAAAACGGTTTTAGAAAAGTCGTTTTAGAAAACGGTTAATTTTTAATTTTTTTTAATTTATATTTTCAACTTAAATATTTTTTACTAAAAAATATTTTTAATAAAAAGCTGTTTTAAAAAAGTCATTTTTACATTAATTTTTTTTAATTTATATTTTCAACATAAATATTTTTTGACCACAAATATTTTTAATAAAAAATGGTTTTAGAAATTTTTTTTTTTAAATTATTTTTTCTCATGTGGGAAGGTTGGACTTGGGAATTAAAAGATGAGTAAAAGAGCAGCAATTTCAATGCATTCAAAGATGAGTTTCTTTAGAAAATTACAGCACAAATAAAAATAAAAATTAAAACGTAATGCTTGTTTTGAGTTTTCTAAAACATTTTTTAGAAAATTCTATTTTCTTATTTTTTGTATTTTTTTTGTTTTTGTTGAATTTTTTAATATTTTAAGTTTTTAAACATACCTAGCATAAATACAGTAAATACCAAAAATACAAAAAAAAAAAAAAAAACAAAAATTCATTACAGTTTTCATATTTTTGTGTATTTATTAATTTTTGAAAATATTTTTTTACAAATATTTTACTTTTTAAACACATTTAAGTAAAATGCATCTAAAAAAGTTTAAAAAAAAAAATGATTAAAATTTAAAAAATATTCACTAAAAACAAAAAACTCAGTTTTCAAAAAATTTAATTCAGAAAACTGAAACCTAGGGCTTGTTTGGTTTGTATCTCAAGATATAATTTTTGAGAAATTTTTTTAAATTTTTTTGTAGTTCAAATTTTTTGAAAAAAAATTCCAAAATCAATTTTCAAAAATTTCCAAAATTTCAAAGTGTTTACAAAACCCACCCTAGAGTGGGAATAAATATTTTATGTTTTAAATATTTATTTATTTTTTTAATGTGCACTATATTTCGGGGCTTTTCTCATATTAAGCCAAATTATCATCTTAATTCCCAAACTAGGCCTAGTTTGGACGGAATTCCCAAACTAGGCTAAAGCGCTGTTACAAAACACGCTTTCACTGTTTGGGGCCGAAAATTTGATGAACATTGAAAGTGCTATTAGAAATCACGGTTTTAATTAAGAAAGCGTGGTTGCAAACCACGCTTTTAACATAATTTTTTTTTTTAAATTAAGAAAGCGCTATTGGTAGTGTAGTTTTTTGTAAGAATGAAAACGTTATTTGTTATATTCAATGAATAATGGTTACATTATTGGGTTCTCACGATTGAGAAGATGAACAAGTTTAGAGAATGTGTATTTCTCCTAAAATAAATTTTGTCAATATTTTTGTAATAAAACTTAATACATAATATAAGAAGTCACTAATTTACTAAATATTCATACAGGCATGAAAACAACATAACTGAAGTTGCAAATGTAACAGTTTTCAGTTACGTAGGTAGTACAGACATAAGTCTCCCACAAAAATACATTCTGGACACCATGAACTGAACACACAATACATACATCCTAGACACCCTGAACTGAACACACAATATATAAACATAACAGTTAGACAGACAAATATTAGGTAGACAATCTGACAAACTCATTACGGAAACACTTAGTCTAACACAGACATTACATATTAATGCAAGTTGTTATATTGCCGAAGTGTAGACATTAACACCTAATTCGCGCTTAAATCGGCAGGTGGCTCAGAGTCAGAATAATCCGAAAGCTAAGCGTCAGAGACAAGTTCAGGATCCTCCATGATACCCTTGATAGCCGCAACATTTGGTTCTGTTCTGTTCTTCTGGGCATCCTTCTTAACTATGTGTAGCTGCATATCGCGGGCTAACCTACAGCGCATTTGAGAAATCTCACGTTGTAGTCTTTCACATAGTCGATCAACATTATCAGGATCTTCCTTTTGGATCTCAACAGAACGTGCTTTTGGCACCTTCAGTCGATTTTCCCGACATAATCTTTCCATTTGCACTCGCTCTATAAATAGTGCGGGCCACTTCAGAAGTCTAGCGTTTGCTAAACCATATCCTGTTTGATTATCTGACGGCTCCTCCACCAAACCACATGGATCTCAATAGTACTTGGGCATGACAAAATGTCACTTCCCAAACCTATCATGATAAGCACAAGAGGCATCTAACAAAGCAAATGGTGTTTCATCTTCAACATCGCCACTTCCCCTTCCCCCTCCTCGTCGTGAACTGTCACCCCTTTGCAAGTTCCTACCACCTCTGCGATTCCCACTCCCTCCCACGAACCATGTAGCCATGCTAATTTTTTAAAACAAATGAATGATAATTTCGTAGGGCGAAATGAGTTGTAAGGTTGTGTCTTCACCTTTAGTCGTTTATATAGTTGGTTATGAACGACTTTAGGAAGATGCCTCTGCATGACAGTCCCACATATACAAACAAGGTATGAGTTGTCACTAGAATGGAAAAACAGAGTAAAGCAAATACTGTGTGCCAAGTCATGTGACTTGACAATGCATCTGCATATACCGATAAAGTAAGGGCATGCTCACTGTAAAGTAAATCAGTGAATTCATTGTTGCCATGTGACTTTCTGAATTGAGAATCCCACATATATCAATAAGAGATGAGTTGTCACTGTAATAAAAAAATCGAGCAAAAAATCAAGAAAAGCAAAACCTATGCACCAAGTCACGTGACTTGACAATCCATCTGCATATACGGACAAAATAAGGGCACGCTCACTGTAAGGTAAATCAGTGAATTCACTGTTGCCATGTGACTTTCTGAATTGAGAATCTCACATATATCAATAAGAGATGAGTTGTCACTGTAATAAAAAAATCGAGCAAACCAAAGCCTGTGCACCAAGTCACATGACTTGACAATCCATTTGCATATACGAACAAAATAAGGGCATGCTCACTGTAAGGTAAATCAGTGAATTCACTGTTGCCATGTGACTTTCTGAATTGAGAATCCCACATATATCAATAAAAGATGAGTTGCCACTGTAATAAAAAAAATCGAGCAAAAAATCGAGAAAACCAAAGCCTGTGCACCAAGTCACATGACTTGACAATCCATCTGCATATACGGACAAAATAAGGGCATGCTCACTGTAAGGTAAATCAATGAATTCACTGTTGCCATGTGACTTTCTGAATTGAGAATCTCACATATATCAATAAAAGATGAGTTGTCATTGTAATCAAAAAATCGAGCAAAAAATCGAGAAAACCAAAGCTTGTGCACCAAGTCACATGACTTGACAATCCATCTGCATATACGGACAAAATAAGGGCATGCTCACTGTAAGGTAAATCAGTGAATTCACTGTTGCCATGTGACTTTCTTAATTGTCACTATAATAGAAAAGGAAGCTTATGTAGGCAATGTTGTTTTTCACTTAGCTATGCATCATTCGTTGTTACGACTAACTATTTGTATTTCATTGAAAAGCATGCCTATTTGAATTTTGGTGGTCATTTGGAATTATTTTAAAATCAACTTTTGAATATTGAATTTGTAATATTTTGCGAAACATTTACAATCTCAACTTTTAAAATAAACTTTAAAATAATGGTGGATCTTGTGAGTGAAGCATGGGTTACGTAGGAGTACTTGACTGGACTTCCAGGAATTGAAAGGCGACTCTTTCTTCTTTCCTGATGGAGATTGAAATTCTTTACGTAGAGGATCCCTATTTCATGAGCCCCAGTTAAGGGAAGCTTTTCACCGAGCTACCTGTTCTGTTTTATGTGTTGTTGAAGGTGGTAGTTCGTTTGTCTGAACTTTATTAGTCCCCCAACTGGACCAACCACTTGGCTTTGAGCTTGTTTGTCCAGCCCCCCAAGTTTAGTTCTCTATCAACCCCTCATTCCTTACCAGAGTCATCATTTTGACTGGACTTCCAAGAATTGGAAGGCGACTCTTTCTTCTTTCCTGATGGAGATTGAAATTCTTTACGTAGAGGATCCATATTTCACGGGCCCCAGTTACGGGAAGCTTTTCACCGAGCTACCTGTTCTGTTTTATGTGTTTTAAGTATTCACATAATTCAACATACATTAATCCATTCATTAATCCAGAACATTCATTAACTCATTGTAATTTAATAAAGAAAGTCATGAACTAATAAATGTGCAGTTATAAATGTAGTTATTTCATAAACTTCAGGTTCATAAAACAAATACTTGAAATACATCCGTACGTTAGATGAACAACAACATTGTCTTACACTCCAGTAATGAAGATACGAGACAACATACAAACATATATGAAAGATAAAGGTGTTTGATTTCTCATTCCTCATCTGACATGTAGTAGTCAGAGAGATATTTTTCATTGTTTAAGACATTATTTCGCTCGATCACTGTCAAATCTCTGTTGCTTGCTTCTGCCATTTCGGTGGCTAGCTGAAGCATGAAATGTCGACATCTCCGCATCAACATTCTGTTGTTCTCCTTCTCAATTCTGCTAACTGCTTTTTCATAGTCACTCAAATTTCGTCTAGCCATGGTCAATGAACGACGATGAGGTACCGGTGCCCCAAAGTTACGTAGATCATTGAACAATCCTTCTTGCTCTGTTACCCTGAACCCCCATTCTGCTCGGATACCAACATAATAATCCTTCAGACTCGAGTACTTTTCGCTCTTGTAGTCATAAGTAAATGGAGATAGCAGCCATACTTTCGGATTTCTTTGCCGGCGTGAACTTTCTGCACCTCTTGAAGACATTGTTCATAAAATGAACAAACAAATAATAATAGCAATTGTAGATATATTACTATTGTTATGACTTGAACAAACATCATATTGGGGGTATCGGTATTTATAGATATCATAGTGGGGGTTAACTAGAGATGATCTAGTGACGATAATGCATGCTAGGGCACTATGGAAGAAGTGATACCCGTGATATTATTTTATGTTATTCATTTCATGCAATCCTGAGTACCCGTGACGAAGTGTACCTGTGATGTAGTCACGGACGTGGTTGTCAGATAAAATCATATGCATCAAGTGACATGCATTTATGCATCACTGCACAAAGTCACATGCATCACTGTATCACTGCACAAAGTCAGATGCATCACTGCATCGCTGCACAAAGTCACATAGCATCTGAGAAAAAAATAAAGCATCCAAATTATTACGCCTGTTCAAGTCACTGGCGAGCATCACTAAGAAATGTTGGACGTATCACTGCGCCGAGCTACAATTTATTATCGTACCATACCTACTGTGTCCATGTGAATTATGCAATTCATAAAAATTTTGAGGGGGTGTCAGAACAAAATAACAATAAATTAATAAATATTTCAATACACCTAAAAAGTAAAAAAATTTTGATCGTAAAATATTTAAAAAAATTAATAAATACATAAAAGGAAAAAATATTGTAGGAAAAGTGGTTTGAACAATGGGTAGAAAAATATATTGTAGAAACATATTGTAAAAAGACAAAAAATACACTTATTTAGATCATCCCAAACAACCTCTTAATTTTCAACTTGCCTTTGAAAGAAGGTAAAGTTACATTTTTACACTAGCCAGGATGACATCGTCTGTGGCACAACAGCCGATGCTACAGGCCTTAGATTCGTTCATGACTTGACAACAGTGGAGTCCTGGCAGCCGAATGCACTGTATAAGGCCAGTGGCATGCATGTGATCGAACAGGAAATGCTCTATTAGTTTTTTGCACTCGCTCTATTAATTTTTTGAAATATTTTTTGAAATATTTTTTACTTTTTGTTTTGAAATAACAATAAATTATACAATTCATAAAAGTCGAAGTGACAACTCCTATCAAGTTGATGCATAGTTTTTCAGGTCATAAAAGTTGACGTGACAACTGTGATGCATAGTTGTTTACAATAATTTCATACATACAGCTACCATGTATATATATGGTATAAATATTGCATCATACCACAACAAAAGTTTTACAGCTATTTCGAGCGATATCATCATGAGATATACGGTGGTTGATCTATATTCAGCAATGGGTCGCTATTGGGTTGCAGATGGAGATGAATTTCAATACCCATTAAATCCAAATTTGTGTTACTCATGTGCCACCGTCAATACCATGAGAGCTGAGTGGGAATTTCGTATAACTCGAGCAAACATTCTCGTTAGGTTATGTCGTGAAGTTAATATTAAATTTCCTCGCCGGTTAGCCATGCGTATGCCAACTGACACTCCACAGTTGTTGCAAAGGGCATTGCATCATATCCGCGACGAAGTTAATCGCATGACCCAACGTTTACAAAGGTCCTCACTAATGAAGACCGCAAATGAGCGTGCCGAAGATGGGTTAATGGATGATGCACACCAGTACTTCGCCTGGAGCATGGATGTTATGTATGAATCTGATGTTGAGATGTCAGATGATGATGATAATGAATGAAATTGTTTGGATGAATGACCAAACCATTTATCTTGTAATGGATTTGTAATGCTTATTCTCTATGTTATCAATGAAGGGAGATATTTCAATTGTTTTTGAATAGTTCTTGTAATTCTACAAATAGTTCAATGAATGGATTTGTGTACTTATAAATGTAGTGATTTCATAAACTTCAGGTTCATATAACAAATAGTTGAAATACATGCGTAAGCTAGATGAACAACAACATTGTTTTACACTCCAGTAACGAAGATATGACACAACATACAACATTGTTTATGACATTATTTCACTCAAGCACTATCAATTCTTTGTTGCTTGCTTCTGGTTAGAAGATTTAAGAAAAGAAATTCCCTGCCATTGGCAAAATGATGATTTAAGAAAAGAAAAAAAAATATGCGTTGCTGCAACATTTTGTTTGGATATAATAGAAAATACATGAAAAAAGAAAGTGAATGCAATCATACAGAAAAGTGAAAGAAAAGGGAAAAAAATTTATGTGTTTGTTTAGATAGATAGAGTCCTATAAAATAATAGAACTAGTTTGTTAGATAGGCTAACAATTTTTTACAAAATATATATGAAATTTTATTTTTTCTCACAATTGAAAGGTGACTCTTTCTTCTTTCCTGATGGAGATTGAAATTCTTTACGTAGAGGTCACTATTTGAGGACCCCCAGTTAAGGTAAGCTTTTTGACTGAGCTATCAAAAATGGTTTTGCCAATGCCGTTTTAATGAAAACGGTTTTGGTAAACCCGTTTCACCCTATATTGGGAATAAAGTAGAAAACACAACCTAGAAGTTGGACTAAAATATTCAAAATGCCCCAAACAGGGAAATTGCCCAATCAATCCCAACAGCCGCACCATTATCAATCAATCTTTCATTGAAATTACTACATACGTGTCGTAAGCAATACCTATGGTACCCTCTTGGTTGAACTGCTGGATTGTCCCAAATTCTTGACACGACACTAAGCAAAGCTGTGTGTCGATCGGATATCAATGTGACCCCCTCTCGGTCACGGCACACATGTCGCCTAAGCAGAGTAATGAACCAACCCCAACTCTCGATCATCTCCTTGTCAACAACGGCAAAGGCAAGAGGTACAATCTGGTCCGCAGCAGTCACTGCAGTGGCCGCAACAATCTTCCCTTCGTATTTCCCGTACAAGTGTGTGCCGTCAATGCATATCACTGGACGACAATACTTGAAGCCTTCTATTGCAGGATTAAATGTCCAGAACACATAGTTCATGTACATTTCAGTTCCGATTGAGGTAGAGTGCAAATTCGGAATCATGTCCCACATGACAACTGTGCCTGGATTGAATGCCTGCAATGCAGCCATATATCTAGGCAACCTTCGGTACGACTCGTCCCAGTCACCAAACACCATTGCAACTGCCTTCGTCCTTGCAAGCCACGCTTTCTTATATGATATAGTGAACTGAAACTTCTCCTTCACGACCTCAATTATGGTAGCAAGAGGCAATTCTGGTGATATCTGCAAATATAAATTATATTTGAATACATTACAGTCATAATGAAATCCTAAAAACAATAATCTATCTACCATGGCACTTACCGTAATTTGTGCCTTGATGAAATGAGCAATTACCTTGGACTTGAGGTTGCAATTGTCCCTATTCATTCTAGGGCACACACACTGATGCGGCACTTCAAACCTTCTTATTTGAAAGAAATCTTTGTCTTTCAACTTCGTTGCCCGAACCCTCCAGTTGCAGCCGTGCTTGCACTCAGCCACCCAACAGTTTCCTTTGGATTCTACGACCTTGCATTCTCTATTGCGCTTCAGGTTATACAACTGAACAGCGTGCACTAGTCTTTTCTTATCAGTAAATATCATTCCTTTCTCCAAATGAGCAGTTTCGAAGTCCCACAATGGCCAACGTTCGACAACATCACGGCTAGTGATGGAACCATCATTGTCGAAATGCAAATTATGGTAGAAAGGGATATGGACATTTGTGTGTACCTCCTGCATATCATGATGCCCTCCAACTTCGTCATCACCGGAGTCATTGTCCGCACCTTCCCATGCGCCATCCAAATCTTCCACGGAATCTTCATCACTTACTCCAACCTCGTCAAACAATGGCACTGTATCATCGGAGGATGCATAATTTTGGACAGCCGTCTCCGTTGTACGTTGAACATTACAAACCGGTGGACATTCTTCATTCCAGTGGGGATATAGGGTTGTAAGAACCATCGGATTATACGTTGTCGGAGCACTTGGACCTGCTCCGGCACTGTAATAACCATCTAGGTTCTGTGATGCATTTAATTGATTGTAACTCTGAGAATGATTGAATGGAGGGTAATCTTCAGGGAACATGTGTGCAGACTGTATAAGTGTATTGTCAGGGGATTGCGATTATGTCAACATTTGAGTGAATGTCCCACCCATCGGAATTGGCATCTCTGTGCCACCAAAATTGCTCTCCTTCTCCACATAGATTTCCACAAAATAATCAGGGCCTAATTTATGTGGGAGCTCTAAGACATTACTTAAGGTCTCATTATCTTTGATTGGCAGCAACCTATACTTCCCCCGACATGGGAGTCTACATTTAAACTCTAATCGCATTATTTCACCATGCGTACCAACCTTCGGCACCATCATAGCCTCCAACTCGGCCAATGTTATCCCCCTGTGCACATTATACAACCCCTGAGGTTCGGTGTCGTACGACACACCTTCATCGCGATTGCGCAAAATCTTTCCACCCCAATAGAACATAATGCTCACAACTTCCATACCTACACTTTGCATTCAAAGTAACTCAATTATAAAGTAAGCACATTTGAGAGCAAACACCACATATATTGCACAGGAGTGCCTTTAGGCATGGGTCTTTTGGTATTACAAAATATTTAAGTGGCATATCGACATGAACATGGAAATGAAAGTTATTTGCCCCATATATAATAGCATCCTACATGACTTATATTTCTTGTATTATTTACAAGGATTATCTATTTGTACATTTAAACAAAAAATCATGTGTGGGATCATTTCTCCAATTATCATGAATTAACATTTGAATTCTTTTGTTGTGATTTGTCATGATTTCTTCATCCCTTCTTACGAGCTTATGTTTTCCTTTACTCTTTGTTTTATGTTGTTATGCTTTCCCTTTGGTATTATTATTATTTTTTAAAATAATTTTTTCAATTAAAACTCTTTTTTTGGGGCTTCCATGGGTGGGTGTTTTCAAATGCTTTGAAAGAACCTTTTCCATATCTTTAATTGACATTTTGTTCAGGTTTATCAAACCCGTTTTCGTCATGTGTTTCGTGTTTAGTTGCTTTCATACTTTGATTTTTTTAATTTCACATTCTATGAAATAGCATGCACATACTGTAAGAACTCTTTCTACAACCTCACTGTGCGCGCCATAATTTCTCATTTCGTCTTCATGTATTGAACCATCCATGTAAGACATTATAACCAATATGCCTTTTATACAGGAAAACTCTACTAAACTAATTCTTCATACTATAAGAACCTAATTTTACAAGCCCTAATTTTTCATAATATAACAACCTAAGAACTTCTAATAGGAAAATCCTAAATTGTTCACAAGTTCAAACCCTAAACTACCATGACCACAATTGTTCAGTCTGAAACAATAGTATAAAATATTGAAATTCCAACTTTCCATGAAGAATAAAAAGTATCTTGCCTTCTAAAAACATAAACACATTAAGCTTTTGGGTCAATCACTAATCTAATAGATTCATGTAGCTACAGCTAATCAATTCACGCATGGAGTTACAACACCTCAGTTTGGAAGAAGCTCTGAGGATTGTTGAATAAACATTTGTTTTCTTAACTCCGTTTCATTGGGCTAATTACATTGATAAAGAGGTTATCTTTGCAACTTGGTAAAGTAAATGCCAGTCAAACAGATGTCAGATCAAGTGCAAATCAATGACACATAGAACCTTTGAACTTCTTTTGACTAAAAATCACCAGAAGAATTAAGACCAACCAAAAAAGATTTTTTGAGACTTTATTGTGATAACAAATTAGCTACCAATTGTGCTCGTAGTCTAGAATCCATTAAGGAGCAATGCACCGATTGTTTATTTTTCCATGCCTACTGTTACAAGAATTTCGCAATTTCTTTTAATATATTTTTCTTAAAATGGGAAACCCCTTTATCCAACGAAGCATTCATAACACTCAACATGTTCAAGTAATTAAGTATTGAGAATTTATTAACATCAATAAAAGTTTTTGTTTTTTTTCCTAAATATTTTCATACACTTTCAAATCCTTTTGTTATTTCTCATGTTTTCGAAAAGTTTGAAAATTTCCAATTCTATTTTCATTTCCAACCTAACCGAAAAAACGTACGGAAATGAAATATCGATCCTATTAGAGAAGACGGGAAAATTATCACATTTTAATAACAACATTTCATTTCTTTAACATCAATTTATAACGCAAGTTTGACATCACATATGCACACCCATGCAGTACCACCGAACAAAGTACTAGCCAAAATTAACAACAAACAAACAAAAAAAGAAAAAAAAGCTTACTAAAAATAAAAATAAGAAGAAGAATAAGCCCTTTTTCATATTTTTTATTTTTTAGTGAAATTTTTTTCAGACTTCTCATAAATATTAAAATTTTAAGTATATTTCTATTAGGTGCATCAAAATAAATAGATTTTTAATTAAAATCTAAAAAAAAATCAAAAATAGATGAAGAAAAAAATAAAAGCTAATTGACTGACTAATATGATCTCAAAAATACATATATATATATATATATTTGGATTGGTATCCGGCCGTATTGACTGACTAATATGAGAGATCAATCCCAACGTAGTGGACAGTGGGACAGTGGGATTAAGGGAAGAAGAAGAAGAAGAAGAAGAAGAAGAAGAAGAAATCATAGAGTCCACTCTTTTGCTTATGTCTCATCTCTTTACTGACTGACTATAAAGCTAGTGTTTATATGGGTCAATCGTAAATAAGATAGTCTCTTGCTTAAAAATGCTATATGTATAATTTGCATTTATTGAGAGATAATTATACTACTAATACGTCTTGAAT
Organism: Camellia granthamiana; assembly: GCA_036172215.1. Lineage (NCBI taxonomy): Eukaryota > Viridiplantae > Streptophyta > Magnoliopsida > Ericales > Theaceae > Camellia > Camellia granthamiana. The sequence continues at coordinate 27,930,564 of CM069908.1, read as the reverse complement.
GTGGAGATTTAAAAGGTTGAATTTGGATATTTTAAAGGTTTGGAATCACTAGGAACTCCAATATTGTGTTAAAAATACCAAGTAAAATAGATGGACTACTTGAAATTGACAAGTTGAGAGTTAGCAAGTTAGCAAAACTCTTGCATCAATTCGAAGAGAAGATCGAAAGCTTTCACAAGGAATTTGTGTTAAGGATGTGGTCGTATTAGGCGGGGAATAATGTCACAACTTGGGAATTTTATCAAATATTTGTGTTACGAATTCGATTTTAGATTTCTGTAAAATTTTGCAGAAATCCCTATAATTAGGTACATAATTGTAGAATTTTTTCATCATGAGGTGGTGGAAGGATGTAGATAGCTTTCATACTACTAGATCATTGAAATTTATACATATCTAGACTATTAATTAAAATATATAATAGGCAATCATTTGCTTATAATGGAAGAATTAGATAGTTTCCACACCATTGGATTGTTGATATTTGTATATATATGTAGACTATTAATTGAAGATTTGAAATTAGATAGTTTCCCATCCAACTCAAACTCTATACCATCCTGGAGATGCCCCAAGGATCTGTGTGTATTAATTAAAGAGAATATAATTAAAATTTTGATTTTTTAGGTGTATTAGCTTATGGCCAAACGTGTGGTGTGTATACTTGTATAAATCTGTGTGTAGTGTGCTCAGCATCTCCATTGGAGATGCCCCAAGGATCCTAATAATGAGCCAAGGCCACTTCATTGCTATTCCTACTTTTGTTCTAAAATTTTGCCCTATATTCCCAATACATTTCCAAACACAAGATTATGTCTCAAGATTTCAATATTTCAAAATTCCACTACATCTTCTGGCTAAGAGTGTATTGAAAAAGAGGAAAAAATTGGCCAGGTGAAGATTACTAGTTTGGAACAAAATGAATACGAAGAAATTAAAGCATAATTTCCTGCATAATTCTATAAATTGATGGCAAGAAGCAGTTAAATTGACTAAAAGAAATATATACAAGCACAAACATACATACATACATATACTTGGGTTTTGAGAGCATGTAATCATATAATTTGAAGAAATAAAAATTGGAGGAAAAAAAATTAAAAAAAGCAATGACGTTCTTTTGAGTTTGAGCTGCTTTTCTTGATACCTGAGTTTTGCACATAAAAATTCGATATCAGTATACAAAAACTCCTCCATCTCTGTGTTTTTTTTTTATCACAACTACATAGAAAGAGAGAGAGAGAGGTTAATTCTTGTACCAACACAGTTTCTTCTCCAGAGATTATTTCGTTGTCTAAAATGAATGAATCTATTTAATTTGTTTTCTTCACTGGTGTAACTTTCTACTTCCTTAGTTGCTATACATGCCCCATTTAACTATCTACCAGAAGATCAGAATATAGCAACAATGCCACAATGTTGCAAACACAAGACAAGCTAAAACCTAGTATAAATTTTATTTATTTAAAAATAAAAAATAAATAAAAATACATTTTCAAGCCTTATCTCCTTTCAAAAGTACTTGCACAGGTTCCAATTTATTTACATCAAAAGATGCCATTCATAGCATGTTTTGTTGGGCTAGGGTTTTTAAGAGAACTGACGAGAGAAAGGGGTTTGCAACCAATGCAGGATTTATACAAAAAATTCCTACGTTGTTGAATGAAAAGTTTAAAAATCCCAAAATGTTGCTATATAAAAAAATTCATACGAAATCTGAATCTGAATCCATTTCGAAATTCATACAAAAAATTCAAATCCGAAATTTCGAAATTTTGAAAATTCATACAAAAAGGATTTATACAAAAAATTCATTTCGAAATTTCAAATCCGAAATCTGAATCCCTAATTTCGAAATTAAAAATCCCAAATCCGAAATGAAAACCCTCATTTATGCGATACAAACCTGAATGTGGGTGTTTGATGAAGGTGTTCCTGCGTTGTTGGCCGTTGTTCGTTGCTTCCTCTTCATCATCGGTCTTCCCTTCGGAGTTCGGCTGAGTGAGGGAGGAGAAGATGGGTTGGATATCAAGTTCGGTTGAGTGAGGGAGGAGAAGGCGAGCTGTTTTGTTTATAATGCCCTAACTTTTCTAAAACCGTTTTTTATTAAAAATATTTTTGGTCAAAAAACGACTTTTGTAAAACCGTTTTTAATTAAAAAAAAATTTGTCAAAAAACAGGCTTTTCTAAAACCGTTTTTTATTAAAAATATTTTTGGTAAAAAAATATTTATGTTGGAAATACAAATTAAAAAAAAATAATAATGTAAAAACGGTTTTACCAAAACTGTTTTTAATTAATTCAAAATTAATTGAAAATTAATCAAAACCGGCTTTTGTAAAGCCGTTTTCTGTGTCCAAAATTTATTATTATTTTAATCGTAAAATACGTTTTTTGAAAAGCCGTTTTCTAGAAAACGGCATTAGCAAAACCGTTTTACCCTATAATGGGAATAAAGTTAAAAACACACCCTAAAGTGGGACTAAAATGTTCAAAACGCCACAAAGAGGGAAATTGGCCAGGTCAGGGTTAGGGCTGGCTGTTTGCGTTAGGATTTGTAGGGTATGGAGAAGAAGATGACAGGTTCGGCGAATACATAGGCAAAAATGTACGAGGCCAAATCACAAAGGGGTAAATTGAATTTTTTCCTAAATTTATTGTCACCATATATATATTGGAATGTATCACTACTGAAAATCAAAAAATCAATATGTATCAATTGGAATACTGGAATGTATCACTATCGAGAAACAAAAAAATTTATATGCATCAACCGACAATATATATCGTTCAATATTTGAAAGGCGGGCCAGGCGTAACGGTAAAGCTTTCCCTCGGTGACCTGGTGGTCATGAGTTCGAGTCGCAGAAACAGCCTCTTCACTTGCGAGGGTAAGGCTGCGTACATCAATCCTTCCCCAGACTCCACTTAAGTGAGAGTTTCGTGCACTGAGTATGCCCCTTTAAAAAATACAAGTTTAGTTAGAAAGACCTGATAACTATTACTGGCTACAGAAGCTGTAACGCCCTCAAAATAATAACATTCATCCCAACAATATAGACATGCTATGATATATAAAAAGTCCACATCCTTCCATTTCTAGAGTTTATTACAAAGAGTATCACATGTTAACAACAAAAGCAAATGCCCTAAGGGCTTACAGCTTTCCAAGTTAACACTTGGTTTCACAAAAGTAGAGTGCTAACTCCTTTACACATAAAGCCCTTGGCTTGAATTTACATGTAATACAACAAAAGGAAAGACAACCAAAAAGCCTGTCCGCCACTAGCCTCCCAAGCTAAGTCCTTGGAGGAGGCATGCTTCCTGTACCTGAAAATGATGTTCCCATATAGGGTGAGCCACAGCCCAGTAGAAATATACTAAACCAATTATGAACAATGACTAAAAGATTAACAGTTGATAGATGGCCAATACTTTTACATTCATTCATAACATAACCCAATTCCAAGACACTTAAGTCTATATTTCCTTTCATTTCCATTTCATTCCTTTTTACTCGCCATTTCATAACCTTGGCTCAGAACCTGGCCAAACATCACACATGAGACAAACACTCATGCCAACACTTTTCACTTCATCAACGATAAACATAACAGTTATATCAATACTTCCAACGACAAGCATATCCGCTCTGTCAATACACTTCTAGATAAGCATACCCGCTCTGTCTACGGAGTTCATCCCCTATCTCCTCCCAACAAACATCCGGTTTAGAGGTCCATCCCCTATCTTCCCCTAAACCGTGGAGTACATCCCCTATCTCCTCCAACACAACACAATGCATATAAACAACAATTATATACATCACAAATCAATACAATTAATTATCCAAATTAATCAATCAATGTAATTAGGACATTCTCCATAATTAACATCACAATCCTTAGGTTCCAATTTCCTTAATGTTTCAACATTAATTCCATGTTTCTACACCAAACATGCTTCTAGGTTTATCATAGATGAAAACCCCCAATTTTTTGTAAAATTACACAATGGCCCAAAGTTTCCCAAAATTACACAACAACTTCCAACATATCAAAATGCTAAAATTGAAAGACAAAACTCATAAAGAGGAGTAGGATATCCCTACCTCAAAGAATGAGCTCCAAAGGAGATGATGCCCAACACCCAACTTGCTCCAAAACCAAATTTGTTCCGATTAAAACGAAGTCCAAGTCACCCTCTATCTTTTTAACAAAGGCCTTAGGGTAGGAAATCACCCTAGGTAGATCAAATCTTAGAGAGAGAGTAATTTTAGAGAGAAGGGCTCTCAAATTTTAGGGTTTTGAAAATAAAAAGTCTTGAAAAAGTGAAGTTTAACTCGGTGCTGCCTTGCTGATATAAACAGGCTCGCTCGAGCGAAGACTCGGTCGCTCGAGCGACCAGACACAACAATAGAACTCGCTCGAGCGAAGATAAGCTCGCTCGAGCCAACAGTGCAAATTTCCCGATTTGCAATACGACGCTCGCTCGAGCGAAGAACCGCTCGCTCGAGCGAAGAACGAACCAGATCGCTCGAGCGAAGAAAGCTCGCTCGAGCCAAGAAATGCAACCTTCAGGTCTGAGCCAGACGCAATCGCTCGCTTGAGCGAAGCCACTCTGGCTCGAGCCACCAGACACAAAACCAACCCTCGCTCGAGCGACCAAACCCTCGCTCGAGCGACCAGCCAAATTTCTGGGCAGCAACACTTGGTTTCCAACACAACCAACCTGTAACAAACCTGCCCAATACATCCTATAACTCAAATACAAAGTAGGAAAGGATGTAAATAAGACAATACTCAACTACCAACATCCACGGACACATGTCCGGATCACTGTACAACAAGGGGTAAACCCGGGATCGCTATAACCTCCCCCCCTTAAAGAATTTCATCCCCGAAATTAAGAACAAGTTTTTGAAAAGCAAGTTTTCCTCTCTTTTAAACAATGCTATACCACAACATTCCACAATTCGACCCATTCCCGGTCATTCCATCTCTTATCAAGAGGCATTCTATAACAAATACATTTCGACATGCATTCTCTTTTCATTTCAACCATTTCCAACACACATGGTTCACAATTCATATCATAAGCAATAATCATGATACAATTTGATACAATTCCATTTCTATAATATAGCCAACACATGCAATATTATAATCAACTCCCATAACAAGGCAAGTTCTACAACATTTACATTAACCAAAACATGCACCATGTTTTTCAACTTAAGACATTTCTAATGCTCTTAAAGTTCATTACAATTACACAATTGCAACACTTGATTACACATCAACAAACAAGTCCGGATATTTCTCGCGGACTCCCAACTCACGTTCCCAAGTGGCCTCCTCCACTCCGTGATGTTTCCACAAAACCTTCACCAAAGGAATGGTCTTGCCACGCAGGACTTGATCCCGCCTATCCAAGACCCGAACCGGTCTCTCCTCGTACGAGGCATCCTCATCTACCTCTAAGTCGGTCCAATCCAACACATGTGATGGATCCGGCTCATACTTCCGAAGCATACTCACATGAAACACGTCATGAACCCCGGATAATTGTGGCGGCAAAGCTAAACGATAAGCAACCTCGCCAACCCTCTCAAGAATCTCAAAAGGACCAATAAACCGAGGGGATAACTTCCCACTCTTCCCAAACCTCATCAAACCCCGTCTAGGTGATATCTTCAAAAACACATGATCGCCCATCTCAAATTCCAATGGTCTTCTCCTACGGTCAGCATAAGATTTCTGACGACTCTGGGCTGTAACAAGCCTCCTACGGATAAGCTCAATTTTCTCCGTCGTCTCCTTAACCAACTCCGGACCCAACAAAGGTGTATCACCCACCTCGGCCCAACAAACTGGAGACCTACAAGGTCGGCCATACAAGGCCTCAAACGGCGCCATGCCGATACTAGACTGAAAACTGTTGTTGTAGGCAAACTCTACCAATGGTAAGTGCCTCTCCCACGTCCCACTGAAATCAAGGACACAACCCCGAAGCATATCCTCGAGGATCTGAATAGTACGCTCGGACTGCCCGTCAGTCTGAGGATGATAAGCTGTACTAAAGGTCAACTTAGTACCCAAGGCACTCTGCAAACTCTGCCACAACCTAGCAGTAAAACGAGGATCTCTATCTGAGACGATCGTCACTGGGACCCCGTGCAACCTCACTATGTCCCGAATATACAAGTCGGCAAGATGATCTACTGAATCTCTCACGCGCATAGGAATGAAGTGCGCCGACTTAGTCAATCGGTCTACAACCACCCAAATAGCATCACTACCCCGCTGAGTCCTCGGAAGACCTACAACGAAGTCCATAGTGACATGTTCCCACTTCCACTCGGCAATAGGCAAGGGTTGTAACAAACCCGCTGGCCTCTGATGCTCGGCCTTCACTTGCTGGCAAGTAAGGCACTTCGACACGAAAACTGCCACATCTCTCTTCATACCCCGCCACCAAAACTGGCGACCCAAATCCCGGTACATCTTAGTACCTCCTGGATGCACCGCAAGGCGCGAATGGTGAAACTCTCGGAGTACTTCCTCTCGGCAAGACTCCGGTACAAGCAAACGGTCTCGGTATCTCACACTCAGGTCGGGATACACTGCCAGACCTTTCTCAACCTTCCCACTGGAGATCTTCTCTCGGAGGTATTCCACCTCAAGGTCACCTCTCTGTGACTCTAACACTCGTGTCACAAGTGTAGGCTGTGCAACAACAGAAAACAAGGCCGCAGCCTCAACGGATTCGCCCAGAAGCAAATCAAACTCGCCAAGTGCCCCCAACATCTCCCACTCCCGGATGGCCACACAAGCTACATCACTAATGGATTTTCTGCTAAGGGCATCGGCCACAACGTTGGCCTTTCCTGGGTGATAGTGCAACTCGAAGTCATAATCCTCAATAAACTCCATCCATCTCCTCTGCCTCAAATTCAAGTCTTTCTGTGAAAACAGATATTTCAGACTCTTGTGATCCGAGAACACCTCGAATCTCTCACCATAAAGGTAGTGCCTCCAGATTTTCAAGGCAAAGATCACAGCCGCTAACTCTAGATCATGCGTAGGGTAATTCTTCTCGTGAATTTTCAACTGACGTGAGCCATAAGCTACCACTTTCCCCTCTTGCATCAACACACAACCCAAACCCTCTCGTGAGGCATCACAATAGACTGCATAACCCAACCCTCTCTCCGGAATAATCAAGACCGGAGCGGTGGTCAGTCTAACTTTCAACTCCTGGAACGACTTTTCACAAGTCTCACTCCATACAAAGCTGACTCCTCTCCGAGTCAATCTGGTCAACGGTGAAGCTAACCTGAAGAAATCCTTCACAAACCGACGGTAATACCCAGCTAATCCCAGAAAACTGCGGATCTCAAACACACTCTTAGGCTGTGCCCAATCTTGCACTGCCTCAGTCTTGGATGTATCAACAGACACCCCTTCCCCGGAAACCACATGGCCTAAGAACTTGACTTCTCTTAGCCAGAACTCACACTTCCCAAACTTGGCATACAGCCTATGGGCTCTAAGCAACTCAAGCACCACTCTCAAGTGTTCCTCGTGCTCCTCCTCTGAAGGTGAATAGATAAGAATGTCGTCCACGAAGACGACTACAAAACGATCCAAGAATTCCCGGAAGATCCGGTTCATCAAGTCCATAAAGACTGCCGGTGCGTTGGTAAGCCCAAATGGCATTACCAGAAACTCATAATGGCCATACCGCGTACGGAATGCCGTCTTCGGAATATCCTCCTCCCTGACCCTCAACTGGTGGTAACCCGATCTCAAATCTATCTTAGAGAAACAACGGGAACCCTTCAACTGGTCAAACAAATCATCTATACGGGGCATAGGGTACTTATTCTTAACCGTAGGCCCGATTCAACTTCGGTAGTCAATACACAATCTCAAGGCACCATCTTTCTTCTTAGCAAAGAGTGCCGGCGCTCCCCACGGTGAAACACTAGGGCGAACAAAGCCCTTATCTAGCAATTCCTGGAGCTGAACTTTCAACTCAACCAACTCTGCTGGAGCAAAACGGTAAGGTGCCATAGAAATCGGCGCCGTGCCGGGCACTAAATCGATAGAGAACTCAATCTCTTGGTGAGGTGGCAAATCAACAAGGTCCTCGGGAAAAACATCCGAGTACTCACAAACTACCCTCGGCAATACAATCTGGGTCTCATCACACTCACCACTCTCAAAGCTAGCAAGTAGACCACTAAGCTCATTCCGCCCTCGCGGACCATACCCCGGTGGTACAATACTACCAACCCGGTCTCCCAAGAAATGGAAATACTCCCCGCTCACGGTACAACAAGTAACCCTCTGGCGGTAGCAATCAATAACAGCTCGGTATGACGATAACCAGTCCATACCCAAAATAACATCAAAGCCCTTCATGGGCATGACTACAAAAGGAAACGAAGACGATGATCGTCGACCTCGATATCACAACCTCTACATCCGTGTTTCAAAATCAACTCACCCCCAATTGGTGACACTACACAAATAGGAGATGCTAACAGTGCTAACTCCAATTCCAACACAGATGCAAATGCAGCAGATACAAAAGAATGAGATGCACCCGTATCTACCAACACTCTAGCAACCGAGTTGCAAAACAGAAAGGTACCTCTCACTACTGATGGAGCCGGCACAAGGTCCTGCGCGGTAGCAGCATACACGCGCCCTGTAGGCCCCTGATCCACCTGCTCGCCTCTCGGAGCATACGACTGCTGCACTGACTGGGACGACGAAGCCCCTGGATTGGCCCTCGAGGCCTGCACGGACTGAGCTGGCTGAAATCCATGCGTCTGTCTAGAACCAGACGCTCCTGAAGTGGCACTCAACCGTGGGCAAAACCTCTTCATGTGCCCAGGCTGTCCACACTGATAACAAGACAAGGGCTGCCCCCCTGCCCGAACTCTGACTCTGCGGTCTAGCTGACGAAGAAGCAGCTCTCTGACCCCCGCCCTTCTGTGGGCAAACTGAAGCCTTGTGACCCGGCTGGCCACACTTGAAACAGGTAAACTCTCCCTGATTGCCCCTCCCGGAGCCTGCACTCGGTACTGGGAAAGTCGACCTAGCCAAACCACCCTGGGACGGCTGAGGGTTATAACCCCTCTGCCTCCTACCATCACCCTGTCCCTCTTGGCCCCTCTTGGAGCCTCCCTGTTTCTCCTCCTCTCCCTCATGTATCATCAGCTCCATATGAGCTGCAGCATCCACCAAATGCCTGTAATCTCGAATGTAGGGTCCACCAACTTTCAACTTGAGATCCCATCTCAACTTCTGCTCAAACTCGTAGCAACGGCGCTCCTCTGTCGCCACAAGTTCAGGTGCAAACCTGGACAAGCTAGTAAATGTAGCCTCAAACTCGGCCACAGACAAACCCTCCTGCTTAAGCCGGCTGAACTGATCCCTCAGCCTCTCTCTAGCCACAGCAGATAAAAACCTCTCCTGGAAAGCATTCACAAACGCCTCCCAAGTACCACCAACACGAGCTTTCTCATACTTCCACCATTGACCCGTATCTCCCTTCAGCTGGAATGATGCCAAGGTCACTTTCAACGTCCGTCCTCAATGCCTAGCATCTCGAACGTTTTACTCATCTGTTCTAGCCACTCATCTGCCTTCAGTGGCTCCTTAGATCCCCAACAAACTCCTCCGGGTTAGACCGGAAGAACTCCCTTTTCAAGAAGGAAGGGCCCTGCCTCAGCTGCCTGATTCCCTGCTCTGAGAATACCCAGAGCCCCTGCTATCTCCTGGGCCAAGGCACTCATGGCCTGCTGACCCGCTGGCTCGGCCACATTGGCCTGACCAGCCCCCTCCCTGAACTGCCGGAATCTCCTCCGGTAATGGCACCTCCTGCCTCCTAGGCCTACCACGCCTACCACCTCTTGCTCGTCCTGACATCCTAATAAAGGTAACACAAGATGTTAGCACATTCATAAACGTGCCAAAACTAAACACTCACGTCCTAATGCATGGACAACTGTAATTCATTCCACGTAAGCACATAAACACATAAGCACTTACGAATTTCATTTCCGGATAATGATAGTCCCAAGGCGTTACTAGAGTACCGGTTAGAAATAGCATTGATCAAGTGCTTTTCCAACAAGACTCCCAGAAACCCAAAGATCCAATCAACATCCTAGAAATTAAATCCCATACCCAAATAATCACATAAGCATGTTATCACATAAGCATAGCAGTACACTTAAGTCTCTATTAAGCGAGACAAACCCATTGTGATCCTAATCACTTCCCACGTACCCAAAGTATTCGAACCTGGTACGCTCTGATACCAAGTTGTAACGCCCTCAAAATAATAACATTCATCCCAACAATATAGACATGCTATGATATATAAAAAGTCCACATCCTTCCATTTCTAGAGTTTATTACAAAGAGTATCACATGTTAACAACAAAAGCAAATGCCTAAGGGCTTACAGCTTTCCAAGTTAACACTTGGTTTCACAAAAGTAGAGTGCTAACTCCTTTACACATAAAGCCCTTGGCTTGAATTTACATGTAATACAACAAAAGGAAAGACAACCAAAAAGCCTGTCCGCCACTAGCCTCCCAAGCTAAGTCCTTGGAGGAGGCATGCTTCCTGTACCTGAAAATGATGTTCCCATATAGGGTGAGCCACAGCCCAGTAGAAATATACTAAACCAATTATGAACAATGACTAAAAGATTAACAGTTGATAGATGGCCAATACTTTTACATTCATTCATAACATAACCCAATTCCAAGACACTTAAGTCTATATTTCCTTTCATTTCCATTTCATTCCTTTTTACTCGCCATTTCATAACCTTGGCTCAGAACCTGGCCAAACATCACACATGAGACAAACACTCATGCCAACACTTTTCACTTCATCAACGATAAACATAACAGTTATATCAATACTTCCAACGACAAGCATATCCGCTCTGTCAATACACTTCTAGATAAGCATACCCGCTCTGTCTACGGAGTTCATCCCCTATCTCCTCCCAACAAACATCCGGTTTAGAGGTCCATCCCCTATCTTCCCCTAAACCGTGGAGTACATCCCCTATCTCCTCCAACACAACACAATGCATATAAACAACAATTATATACATCACAAATCAATACAATTAATTATCCAAATTAATCAATCAATGTAATTAGGACATTCTCCATAATTAACATCACAATCCTTAGGTTCCAATTTCCTTAATGTTTCAACATTAATTCCATGTTTCTACACCAAACATGCTTCTAGGTTTATCATAGATGAAAACCCCCAATTTTTTGTAAAATTACACAATGGCCCAAAGTTTCCCAAAATTACACAACAACTTCCAACATATCAAAATGCTAAAATTGAAAGACAAAACTCATAAAGAGGAGTAGGATATCCCTACCTCAAAGAATGAGCTCCAAAGGAGATGATGCCCAACACCCAACTTGCTCCAAAACCAAATTTGTTCCGATTAAAACGAAGCCCAAGTCACCCTCTATCTTTTTAACAAAGGCCTTAGGGTAGGAAATCACCATAGGTAGATCAAATCTTAGAGAGAGAGTAATTTTAGAGAGAAGGGCTCTCAAATTTTAGGGTTTTGAAAATAAAAAGTCTTGAAAAAGTGAAGTTTAACTCGGTGCTGCCTTGCTGATATAAACAGGCTCGCTCGAGCGAAGACTCGGTCGCTCGAGCGACCAGACACAACAATAGAACTCGCTCGAGCGAAGGTAAGCTCGCTCGAGCCAACAGTGCAAATTTCCCGATTTGCAATACGACGCTCGCTCGAGCGAAGAACCGCTCGCTCGAGCGAAGAACGAACCAGATCGCTCGAGCGAAGAAAGCTCGCTCGAGCCAAGAAATGCAACCTTCAGGTCTGAGCCAGACGCAATCGCTCGCTCGAGCGAAGCCACTCTGGCTCGAGCCACCAGACACAAAACCAACCCTCGCTCGAGTGACCAAACCCTCGCTCGAGCGACCAGCCAAATTTCTGGGCAGCAACACTTGGTTTCCGACACAACCAACCTGTAACAAACCTGCCCAATACATCCTATAACTCAAATACAAAGTAGGAAAGGATGTAAATAAGACAATACTCAACTACCAACATCCACGGACACATGTCCGGATCACTGTACAACAAGGGGTAAACCCGGGATCGCTATAGAAGCGGTTGTGTGTGTGTGTGTGGGTTGTGTAAAGAAATTTTAATTATTATTTAATTAAGTGAATTAAAATTTTATTTTTATTGTTATTAAGAAAAAAAAAAGATAAATTAATAAGTATATTTTGATCTTATGATTGTATTTTATTTTAATTATTGGAGTGTAATTTAATTAAGTTTAAATTTTAAATAAATTTATGATGCAGGTCTATAATGAAAATATGAGGTTCTAATAATATATATATAAATATATATAAAAGTGTACAAAATATAATTGATCAAATATAATGTTATTTTAATTAGACTCATAAGACAAGGTATTATAAAATATAACAAAATAGGAAAATGCTAGAGGCCCCAAAATTTCTATCAAATGTCTCACATAAATGTAGACCTCACACTTATGTGGAACCCACCTCATGTGAGACATTTGGTAAAATATTTGGTAGAAATTTTGATATCTATACCATTACTCAATAAAATAATTAAGGAGTGGTTTTTTGGGAATTTGTTATATAGATGATAAAACCCTAGTTGTAGGTATATTTTCTTTTCTTATTATTTATTTTCCTCTCCAAGTAGCTGTGAGCCATGAGAGGGGGAGGGGAAGAGAGAGAGAAGCAGAGAATTGAGGAGAATCGTTGAAGAAATATAAGGAAAGGAACTCTCATAAATAGGTAAATATTCTATGTATATTACTTTATGTATATTGGTATGTCCCAGCCGTGGATTGACTTTGGGAGTTAGAGATGGTACAAAGGAGAGGGGTTAATATTCATCTTATATTTAATATTCACTGTCGATGTTATTTGCTATATAGTACAACCATGAATAGAGGTGCAGGAAATATATCAAATAAACGAATTTTAAGTTGAAATTTTATAGTAGCTTAATTACACATTGCATTTCATACCAAAATTTTCTTATAATTTTTGGGAGTCAAAAACTATATAAATTGATGTGTTCAAATCTGTCCAAAAAATTAATACTAACAGTGACTTTGGAAGTGTCGTTCTCTTTGGATATAAATCTGAAAACTATCAAATCAGTGTTATTAGAACCGGTTACGAGTTTAGTTTCTTACATTTTTGGCCTTGCATTGATTGCTCATGTATATTATGAGAACCGTCAATTTCTTTAAAGTGCTGCAGAAAGTGACCTGTTTGGACATAATTAATTATAAATAATTATTTTGATAAGCAAATCAAATAAAACCAATCGGGTTTGAAACTTAGGATATATTAGTTGATATCTGGAGAGTTTTGGAATTTTTCAAATGGCGTAGAGTGGGTTTTTAATTTTCAAATTAGCAAGTAGATTGGGAAAACCTGTTTAAAATTCTATTTTATCATAAATTCACATTTAATTAAGTTTGATCTGAACCCATATCTTGGGTAATTTTAGATCTTGAAGAACATGAACTTAGGCATTATTTAAGAGTAACGGTGAGTTGGGTTGAGCCGTATTAGTGCACTTTAGCTTGAGGTTACTTAAATTCTTATTCTTTTTAGTATTTTTAAATTAATAGTGATATGTAGTTTTCATACTTGGTTTAAGACACTAGTTGGACTTTTATACTCTATTTGAGGATTATATTATTCTGTTTTCAAGTGAGTAGTTGCATGCTACATATTTTTATAAATGTTCCCTTACCCTGAACTGTTGGAAAATTAAATTGTTGTTTCAGAACTAAACTGTTTTGATAAAATTATTATATTATCAATGGAATTAAATTATTTCTAAAACATGTGTAAACTTGGCATACAATAAATTGTTTGAAATAGTCTCATGTTTATAATGGTAATCTACCATGTTCCACGAAACTGAATTGTATTGATTATTAAGACCATCTATATATAAAAGTCCAGGGAATTTATTCCACTGTGTGTGGTAACTCTAGCAATTAGGAAATAGATTGGGGTTAAGCTGTGATGACTCTAGTGCTCAACAATTGTAAGGAAAAGACTCAGGCTATGCTAGGTGACCTTCAATCGGATAGTCTTAGAGAAAAGGCCTGGGTTGCCACTCCAAAGATGACTCTTGGTTCAATATTGGATCCAACAGGCTTATTGCTTTGAGAACCTTGTAGTATGTTACTTGTTAATCATGGAAGCCAAATTATTGATGATCGTGTTGTAATCTGTTTTAAGTGCAGAATGTCATTTGTTATTTTCTTAATAAACATGAGTATTTTTAACTATTGAACTGTGGAACCTTCTTTTTGAAATAGATTATCTTTATCAAAACTGTATGACAATCTAGTTTCTGTGATATATATCTTAATTGGAATTGGAATTGAATCCTGTTTTCAAAACTGTATTTACTATCCATGCTTCTACTCACTGAGCTATCAGCTAATTAGTTGTTTATCATTTCCAGGTGATATCAGGACTTAGAGTGGACTCATGGAGTGGCGGGGACTCAATTGCATGGACCTCTAGGACATTCTTTTTTTTGGGTTATTTTTCATATTGTTATGTCAATTTTGTGAATACTTTTTGATTGAGATTGATTTAGGATTATGTTGTTCTGTGGACTATTTGTGTCCCATTTGTTTTGGATGGTATTTATTAGGGTTGATTTTTTCCATTTATACTTGTGACATTTCACTGGATTGAGTTTTAATTTATTTGTTTTTGGACTATTGTTACATTTATTCTATGTGATTATGGATTTGTATTTAGGCTTACGTGTGCCTTGGGTTAAGGCCTTGTGGGCCACGGCCAGTCATGCCCGATTTGGGGTGTGAGAGGTTGCTACTTGGATTTGTCACTATGTTGTTGACTCCTAAAGAGGTGAGATAACATATTCACTACCATTTTTAATGATAATTTTGTAACAATAACATAACATAGCTCAAAAAAATTACTTAAAAGCAAAAATTTTAGATGTATAGACTAGATTCATTTTAGATGTGATCCATCACACTTTTCTAGTCTATATGCATATAATCCTTAGGCCAATATATACCTATGGTCCCTGTAATTTTTTAGATTGTATAAAGTTTAACCAATTGATAATATTCGTTAAGAAATTGAATAGACATCAGGAGCAAAATAGTATGTTCAAAAGAAACGGATCATTTCAAATTAGATGCCAATCCCTCAGTCATTCTGATTAGAGTGAATTGACTATTTTACTCTTTCATTTCAGTCTAATTTCTACATATTCTGAATTGGACTAAATTGACATGATATGACAAAGTCAAGGTAAATTCAATGCAATTAGAATTACAATGACCAAATTAATATAAGAGGGTAACTACAAGGCAATGAATCTAAACTTTAAATATAATTTTTTAATCAATTATTTAACACAAAATCCATTGTATTTAAAATTTTAACCTGAACTTTAATTTAACATACATAATAAATAAAAGTAATATATAGACATATACAACTATATACAATGAGTCATGGGAGGATGAGAATGGGAGAGGGATCACGACGAGTGGGTTGGGGAGGGGAGAGGGGGGTCACAAGGGAGGTCAGAAATGGGAGAGGGGATTAGGGCTAGGGCCAGAGCTAGGGAGGCAATAGGGGTGACAAGGAGAGACTGGTTGTTAGTGATAGGGTTTGTAGGGTATGGAGAAGAAGATGATGACGGGGGCAAAGTTATGTGAACGCATGGGTAAAAATGTCATTTTACAACATTACTTCAATTTCATTCAAATGAAAAATCATTCCAACTTTGAAAATTTGAGTTTGTGACAATTTTAGTCAATTTGGGGGAAAAAAATGTAACCGTTTCACTTTAATCCAAAACCATAAGGAAGATTTTTGGTTATTTTTGAACTACAAGGGGGGTAAAGTGCTACGGGGCCAAACCACAAAGGGGTAAATTGGATTTTTCCTTAATTTTTATTGCCACCATATATATTGAAATTTATGAATATTGAGAAATCAAAAAATCTCAACATATCAATTCGTATACTAGAATGTACCAAATATCGACAAACACAAAAAAAAAATAATAATAATAAAAAAAAAATAATAATAATAATAATAATGTACGAATTGATATTTAAAATCATAGGAAATACAATGAAGTTAGAAAAACCTAATGACTGTAGCTGACTAGAGAAGCGGTTGTGCGTTTGCAGGTTGCTATTCGAATTTGTCACTATGTTGTTGGCATCTAAAGAGGTGAGACAATATATTCACTACCTTTTCTAATGATATTTTTGTAACAATAATTTTGCAAAGCTCAAAAAATTAATTAAAATAATTTTTAGATGTATAGACTAGATTATTTTAGATGTGACCCATCACATTTTTCTTATATGTGTATAATTTTTAGGCCAAATTATACCCGATAGTCCCCGTAATTTTACAAATTATATTAATTTAGTCCAATTGATAATATTCGTAAAAAAATTGGACAAACATCTATGAAGCACGGACACGACACGGACACGCGGACATGCAAATTTTCAAAAAAAGGGGGACACAACATGTTGGGGACACGTTCAATATGTATAATTAAATTTATTTATTACATTTCATAAAATTATAAAAAAAAATCATTAAAAGGTAATAAAAAATAAAAAATAACACTATTAATAAAAATTGGTTCCTATAATAAAATTAATAAACACATATCATTAAAATTAACAAAAATTAATTTGTTCTTATAAACTAATCAACCAAAAAAAAAGAATATAAATAAATAATAAATAAATAACAGATAGAGACAAGAAAAAAAAAAGAAAAAGAACAATATAAAAAATAAAAATAAAAAATCGTAGAGAGAAGGAGAGAGAGCCATTCATCATAAAAAAGACGGAAAAAAAATGAAGACAAATTGACTAAGAGAGAGTGAGAGACCGAGAGAGGAAGCGATAGAGAGAGAAACAGAGAGAGCGACTGAGAGAGAGAGAGAGAGCAATTGAGAGAGAAGTTGAACGAAGAAGAAGATCGAAAGAAGAAGAAAAAGAGAGAGCGACTGAGAGACAGAGAGCAACTGAGAGAGAGAGAGAGATCAAAAAGCAGAAGAGGAAGATTGAAAGAAGAAGAAGATGATGATCAAAGACCATAGTTTCACAAGAGCAATGAGCAGCGAGCAGTCTTCTCTCAGCCTCTTCTTCTCTTTCCTGTTTGACATCCAAGTTAGGGCTTGGTTTACTTGCTTCAATTTTTGTTTTTTTACAAATTGACCCCCAATTGAAGTTTCAAAAATTATGTTTTTGACCCCACGGTGTGCAAAACGTGTCCATAGCATGTCTCGCTGCAAAAAAAAAAAAAAAAAAATCAAAAAAGAAAAGAAAAAAGGGACACCTTTTGGGACATGTCCACCGCGTGTCTGACACTGAAACGTAACCCTCAGAGAGGTGTCCATGCTTCATAGATAGACATCAAGAGCAAAATAATCCGTTCAAAAAGAACGACCATTTCAAATAGGATGCCAACCCCTCAATCATTTTTTTGTTTTTGTTTTTGTTGATAAATCCAATCTCTTAATCATTTTGATGAGAGTAAATAAAATACTTTACTCTAATTTCTAAATATTGTTATTAATTCAACTAAATTGACATAATGTGATAAAGTAAAGGTAAAATCGATGCAATACAATTACAATAACGAAATTGATATAAAATGCAAACTACAAGGGCAATGAACCTAAACTTTAATTATAATTTCAATCTTAAACCAATTATTTAACACTAAATCCAATTTATTTAACCTTTTTTCTAAAATTGTTAACCTAAACTTTAATTTAACCATATATACACACATAAAAAACACACAGATATATGTATATATACACAATTATATACAGTGAGTGGAGGATGAGAATGGGAGACGAAGTCATGGTTGGAGGGCTGCAGGGAGGGGTTCATAGCAGACGGAATCATGACAAGGGGTTGGGAAGGGGAGGTCGGAAATGGAAGTCAAGGTCAGGGCTAAGGTTCGCGCTAGGGCTAGGGAGGGAATATGTGCAACATAGAGCGATGGCTATTAGAGATATGGTTTGTAGGGTATGAAGAAGACAACGATAGGGGTAAAAATTCCTTATGCGAACACAGGGGTAAAAATGTCATTTTACAACACTCTTTGAATTTCATTTAAAAATGAAAAATCATTCCCACTGTTGAAATTTGCGCATTTATGACAATTTCAATCAATTTGGACGAAAAATGTAATAGTTTCACTTTTGTCCAAAATCACAAGGGAGATCTTTGGCTACCCTTGAATGATAAAAGGGTAAAGTGCTACGAGGCCAGACCACATGGGTTTAAATTGAAGAATAATACTTGAGACCCCATTTTGGGGGTCACCCCCTCACCCCCCCTTTGCCATGTGTCAGGGAGTGATTGGAGGAGCAGGAAAAAACAGAAAAAGAAAAAGAAAAAGCAACCAATGAGAGAGAGAGGGGGTCAAAGGGGGTGATGGGAAAAGGGGGGATGAATCATTGTTGTAAATTGAATTGTGCTCTAATTTTTATAATCACCATATCAATATTGAGAAATCAAAAAATCTAAACGTATCAACTGGTATATTGGAATGTATCAATATCGAGAAACAAAAAAATCAACATGTATGAACCAATATAATACATATCGTTCAATATTTAAAATCATAGGAAATACAATTAAGTTAGAAAGACCTGATGATTGTCGTTGATTGTAGAAGGTATTTTGCATTTGAGGGCTGATGCTTGGGTTTCTCACTGCGTTGTTGGCACCTGAAGACGTGAGATAATATATTCACTACATTTTTTAATAATATTTTTGAAAAAATAATATTGCATAGCCCAAAAAATTACTTCAAAATAGATGCGCTATTTGATTTGATTTTTTAAAAACTATTTTTAGACAATTTTTCTTTTGCCTTTAGTTAACTTTTTTCATATGTAAGTTAATTTTTTTAGTTTATCTTACTTTTTAATTTTTTTTTAAATTTTTTTAAAAGGACTAAATTATGCAAACTGTTGACTAAACACAAGAAAACCCCAACAAAAACATGTTTGGGGAGGATCACGACAAGGGGTTGGGGAAGGAAGAGGGGGATCACAGGGGAGGTCAGAATTGGGATAGGGGATCAAGGCTAGGGCTAGGAAGGGAACGGGTGACAGGGAAAGGCAAGTTATTAGGGTTTGTAGGGTATGGAGAAGACAACGACGACCAAGGCAAAATTTTCATTATGCAAATACATGGGTAAAAATGTCATTTTACAACATTATTTGAATTTCATTTAAATGAAAAATCATTCCAACTCTCGAAATTGGCGCGTGGACAATTTCAATCAAATTTGGATGAAAAATGTAATTAAACCACATAGGAGATCTTTGGCTATTTTTGAAAGATTAGGCAATAAAATGCTATGGAGCCAAACCACAAGAGGGTAAATTGGATTTTGCCCTAATTTTTATTGCTACCATATATATATTGGAATGTATCAAATCAAGAAACAAAAAGATCAACATGTATAAACCGATATAAGACATATCGTTCAAATACTTAAACTCATAGGAAATACAATTAAGTTAGAAAGACCTGATGACCGTTGTTGACTCGAGAGACTGTTGTGCGTCTGCTGGTTGGTGTTGAGATTTGTCACTACGTTGTTGGCACCTAAAGAGTAGAGATAATATTTTCACTACCTTTTTTAATGATATTTGGTAACAATAATATTACATAGCCCAAAAAATATTGAAAAACCAAAAAATTTAGATATATAGATTAGATTTATTTTAGATGTGGACCATCACACTTTTCTAGTCTACATGCATATAATTTTTAGGACAAATTATAAATATTATCACTGCAATTTTTCAGATTGTATTAATTTAGTCCAATCGATAATATTCATTAAGAAATTGAATAGACATCTAGAGCAAAATAGTCCATTCTAGAAAGAAATGGACCATTTCAAACTGGATACCAACCCCTCAATCATTCTGATGAGAGTGAATTGACTATTTTACTCTTTGATTTAAGTCCAAATTGACATAATGTGACAAAGTCAAGGTAAAATCAATGCAATTAGAATTACAAAGACCAAATTTATATAAGAGGCAAACTACAAGGGCAATGAGTGTATTTCACCCTAATTTTTATTACCATTAGCAAACTGCAGTGTATCAATATCAATAAATAAAAAAAGTCAATATGTATAAATTGATAAATGTATCAATATCAAGAAAATTTAAAACTGATATGTATAAGTTGATATAATACATATCGATTGATATTTAAAATCATAAAAGTAAATACAATGAATCAGAGAGGCCTGACAACTGTCGCTGACTGTAGCTAATGCCTCGCGTCTGCTGGTTGCTGCTCCTTATTGCCTCTAGTCCATTGGCACCTAAATAGGTGAGATAATATATTCATTATCTTTTCTTATGATATTTTTGAACAATAATATTACATAGCCCAAAAAAGATAATTAAAAAATATGTCAAAAATAAAATTTTTGAAACGTGGACTAAATTTATTTTGGATGTGATTTCATTACACTAAGTTTGAATCTACACCACAAACTTTATTTCTCAATAAATTTTCACATTAGTTTTTATACTCCCTAGCTTTTTCTTTTTTGTAATTACTAGACAGTAGACACAAACTTGTCCACATTTTCATTAAATAATAAATAATATTAGAATTATTATATTTTTTACTATGTTGTGACTACCATTTGATGTGGCACACTTACAATCACTATTCAAATGAGTCTCACAATAATTTGATTAATATTCAATCATTATGGGCTTGTTTGGTTTGCTTTTAGAAGAGCTGTTTTTGAAAAAAAATTTCAAATTTTGTTTGGTTTGTGATTTTTCTCAAAAAATTTCTAAAATCACTCTCTCTCTTACACATCAATCAATCATTTTTTCTCTCTCCTCCTTCATTCTCAATCACTTTTTCTCTCTCACACATCTACTCAATTACAACAAAATATCAAGTCATCCCAAACTCCAAAACTCCAAAACTATTTTCAAAATATATAACCAAACAAATCAAAAAAATTCTAAACTCTCTCCAAATTTTTTTTTTGAAAATCATTCTCTCAAAAGCAAACCAAGCACACCTATGTGTCTACCACATCAAACAATAAACAAATTAAAATAAAAAATATGTTAAGGGTAGCATTAATCTAGACAATAAGAAAGGACAATATAGCTTCTCTCTCTCTCTCTCTCTCTAATTTTAAGAGACATCATTCATGCATACTAATGAAGAAATAAAGATAAATAAGCCCCTTTCATTATGTTCCGGTCCGTGATGTTTTACATAATTTTTTTTTTTTTAACAATCCGGTAGAAGGGGTATAGAAGAAGGCAAGTTGCACTCCCAACAGTAAGACCAATGTAATCATATCACTTTACTAATATATGAAACCAATGACCAAAACTAATCAACCACTTTGGAGAAAACAAAATATAATCAAAGCAAAAATTCATCTTAGCATGATATATTGTAAAGGTCTCAGACATGTAGGATCAGTTTAAGGTTGGATTTCTACAGATCAACCTAGGTTTTGTTAATGTGATTAATATTAAATTAAACTAAAATGTAATTAATATAAAATTAGTATTATGAAAGATGTACAATTATTTTAACAATAATACTATGATAACTATATTTTTGTATCATGTTTTGCTTAACATCTCATGTGTGTCAATACTGCATTGGTAATAAACATGAGTGGTGGAATCCATTAAACTAATGCAATGCTGACAAATAAGATGGTAACCAATTGTGACAGGTTATCCTAACATTACCAATATTTTAAATATCATTAATAAATAAATGCATTTGTGAACCTGTCTGCAGCTGCCGCTCGAATTCCTTAACTTCATTACTGTTTATAAAAACATTCCACATCTCTGCTTTAGTTACTATACGCTTGACCAAATCCTACATACAAAGTGGGTTCAATAGATTTAGAGGACATAAATTGAAGAAAATAATTTTCATGACAATAACTGCTTACAATTTAAGCTCCTTGTCGCGTGATTAACTAATTCAAAAGATTAGCAAATAATATTCCTTATGTTCTTTGTGGGTGGTTTATTAAGAGTCTTTTATTCTTTCTATTCAAACAAAAATCATACTTTTTTTCAAGAAAAAGATATGCAAGTTGGTCATATAAATGATTCAAAGGGATTCAACAATCATCACTTTGGAACATGTCGTGAACATGATTTTAAATATCGAATGATATATACCAATACCAGCCGATACGATGTTTTTTTGGCCTTTAATACCGATACACTCTGGTATACCAGTGGGAACAAAAATCGCATGCATATTGACCGGTTCACGATATATATCACTTCATAGCTGATTCATGACCTGATTCAGAGATGATGTCAGGTCGGTTCAATTCTATGCAGTTCTTTTCACAGCTGATGATTTTAAAATTTGACAGCTGTGTCATCCAATACCTTGGTTGCATTATTTAAAACCTTGGTTGTGAGTGTACCTCATATCATTAATTGCTACTCATCATTGAAAGCATAATGTCTTGTCCAAGTGATTTATCAAAAAATAATAATAATAATAATGTCTTGTCCAAGTGGGAAATGGATCTTGTCCACGTGCAAGAGAAGAACAATTATTTCAAAATACTGATTATAAGCAGAATAAGGCACCTGAATGGGTTTGACTCTGTTCATCAATTCAAAAGCTTTTTGAATAGTCATTCCTTCAACAGATTGCAGCATTCCTAGACCATCAAGGCTTGAAATCAATGGAAGTGAACCGACTTTTGATCCGGCGTCAGATTGAAAAAAACTACACGAGGTGTCATATGATAGATAGGATTAAGATCAGATGCATTCATAGCCGAACTAGGCAAGGGAACCCAAATCAACTAGTGCAAAACAAAATCACAATCCGAAACATTTCTTGTATTCTCTGAGTGTATAAAAAGTTGTGCATATATGTGTAAGTAAAATACGTGAACTATTGAAAAAGATAACAAGTCTAAATCATGAAGCACTAGAGTACAACTAGAAGAAAGCCTAGATCATGTACTGATATTCTATTCTCTCCAGAACTCCTCTATTTCACTCTCTTTGGTATATTGTAATACTTTGTTTCTCTCCCTTCGCTATATTGTAACACTTTGCATTAAAAAAGGGGCAATAATGTTATGATAATCACATTTGTATACCACAAATGGGAAAGTGTTACAGAAAGTAAAGAGGTTGGAGGATTGGGAATCAGAAAAATCAGGGAAATGAATTGAATGTCTTTTGATGATATGGTGGGGGAGATTTGGCACACAAAGGAATGCTCTTTTGAAGAGAATTATCTGCAGCAAATCAGGCAATGTGAACAACTCCTGGCTTCCTTTTGGCACATCTTCATACAATTCGTCCAGGATCTGGAAAGATATCACTGCAATGGAAGGTAGGTGCCCTACTTTGTTTAATTTCTTTGTGTCAAATATTGAGTGGTCTTTGGATGATGGTAGTGTTAGAAAGGTTAGTGCTGTATGGGAAGTGATTGCATTTGCAATCTTGTGGACAATTCAGAAGGTTAGGAACAAGCTTGTCTTCGCGGATACACAACCCAATTGGAATCTCAACCCAATTGGCATTTTGGGTCAAGAACTAAGAAAAAAATTTAAGCACGTCACCTTCCAAACTTTATGTTGCTTATTTCAACATTTTATCCTTTAATAATTCTAATTCCTTACTTCTTAGATTTCACCATTTGCTTTTCAATTTTGCACATTCTATATTTGCTTGTTTCCACTTTTCAAAAAACACTTTTCAAAAAATTTTACTTTCTTATTTTCCGTATTTTTTTGTTTTTACTGAATTTTTTTAATATTTTAAGCAATTTTTTTACTTTTTAGACACGCCTAACATAAATACACCTAAAAAGTAAAAAAAATATTAAAAAAATCTTTTAAAAATTCACTAAATACCAAAAATACAAAAAAAATACAAGAATTCAGTACATTTTTTGTATTTTTATGTATTTATTAATTTTTTAAAATATTTTTTCACAAATTTTTTACTTTTTAGATACATCTAAGTAAGGTGCATCTAAAAAATTAAAAAAAATGTTTAAAATTTAAAAAATATTCATTAAAAACAAAAAAACACGAAAAGCAAAAAAGTCAATTTTCAAAAAACTTAATCTAAAAAACTCAAACCAAACACAATATTTTTTTCTACCTATCTTTAAGATGTTTCATTACAATTATTACTGTCATTTCTATGTATCTTTTCCAGTATGGCAAATTTTAGGGGTGAAAGAAAAACCGCCTACACCGAACAAACCGACCGGTTTTCGGTATGTTTTCTGTACCACCAAATAGTCAGTCTGTGTTAAGATTTTTTTTTCCTGAAATTCAATTCAGTGTTTGGTTTTGGAGATTTCACGTCAAACCGAACCGAATCAAATTTACTGATTATGCCGAATTTACCGAACATTCAAATAATATACCAGCATTACCTCTTACTATTGTTTAATTTGATATTTGATAAATTAGTCTGGTGCAATTACATTGTTGTTTGTTGCCTTATATCTTAATTAGAATGATATTTTTTAAAAATAAAAAAATAAAGGTAATTATTATTATTTTTTTTTAAACAAATGCCCAAACCGGTAAACCGCACCGAACCAAACCGAAATCGAATTTACTAGTCCAGTCCGGTTTACCTGTTCTGGTCGGTCTGGTCGGTGCTATAAGTGTAGAAAACAGATTTTACCGGTTCTATCCAAAAAATGCATAACCGGACCAATTTCACACCAAATAAATTTTATACACAAATTTCATTAACTTTTTCTTCTACATAATTACTACATTGTTACAATTTAGTTTCTTGTAAACATTCTATATTCTTTTCTTCTAATCATAATAGTTACTAATTTCATAGTTTTATCTATTGGTGTTCATATATTCAACATTGCTAATCTATACCTACAATCCTAGACTAATTTCTTTACCTGCGCTAGTTTAGTAAAAACCCTTGCCTTCTTTTTACTACACTCAAGTACTGATGTGGTGCCCCTTGCCCATTTTTTGAAACGCTTGAAGGAAGGAGCAATGAGTTCCTTACAAATAGGAATGCAAATCGATCGAGCCGAGCTTTGGGATGCTGAATCTTGGCTTGTTGAAAATTTGTTGAGCTCGAGTTTGAGTTGAGCTTAAGTGGAGCTTAAAAAAATCAAGCTCAAGCTTGACTCATCTAGTATTTGTGAAACTCAAGCTCGGCTCGAGTTAGCTCGATTACTTAAAAGAGCCAAGGTCAAGCTTGAGCATTGAAAGCAAAATTAAAACTTAAATTAACATGCAAATTAAGAGGAAAAAAGGAGATTACGTGCAAAATGTAAGTAATAGCAAAAACTCCAAACATAAATACCGAAATAAATTAAATTCATGAAAATATATTATTAAAAATGAATATTAATTAATATAGCATTTGTGTTCACGAGCCTACATTAGGCACGTTTTGGTCTACTTGAGCTCAACTTGATTAATAAATAAACCTAAAAATTTTGCTTGAACTCATTCATTTAGTAAATGAGCCATATCCAAAAGAGCTTTAAATGACCCAAGCTTGAGCTATTCATGAACTGCTTGATTCGATTGTAGCCCAATTTATAGGTAATACCTTAGCAGTTATTTGCATATTCAGGGATTTTCAAGCTACACAACCCTCTTTATCCAAACATGGGATAAAAATGAAACACTGAGCACGACACATGTGGATTAATAAGTAGAGAAAGAACATTGATGAATATTATTTTGCCCTTCATAGATAAGTTGTAAACATAAAACTACACAAATAAATAAATAAAGCCCACATAAGAATACTTCCTAACCCAATATTTTTGTACTAACTTACCTTGTAAACCCTGAGATCGCTAAGTCGACTTCATATCCAGATGGAACAGAAAGTGGTATGCGGGATATGGCTGGAATCAGAAAGTTAGCCTCAGAAGAAGTTGATGCTTCCATGGCTGTTTTAACAATACAAAACAAAATGTAACAAAGTTCACCATGAAATATATTGTAGCGAGATCCTAACATATATATAACAACTAAAAATTTTATTAAGTTTGACTGGACATGAATTTTCCTTAGTAAAGGTATGCAAAATTGGCGCTATATGGTCTCCTAAAATTTGATTAAAAAATAAAGTACAGAAGTAGTATTAGGTTAAAAAATTTATTAAAAAAAAAGCTAATGTAATGCATTTTCCTTTGTTTATGGTTTACCACTGAGTAAATGCCACATCAGCTAAAATGTGTTCAACTGTGAAATTCTCTCCATTCCAGTTGTTTTGTCTCTTTTCAGAATTGATATCCATCAAGTTTCCATTTTTAATGCAACAGATGATAATAGTTAAATTTGACTCATGTGAATACAATTTGGGTTTTGTAGTTGTCTCATTTTTAAATATTGATGCTATATAATTTATTGTTTGGTTTATTTTTATGAAATTTTAGTTAACAATCTTTTTTTTCTTTTCTTTTTTTAAATCAAAGCATCATTCTCTATCTAAACACCTTGAGACCTATGTGCAACAGTTATTTTTGCATTAGAGTTCCAATAATAAACTTTATTTCATGAGGGTTAAACTATTTGTTCCTCAATTGTGCAAAAAATATATTTTTCTGTAACTGATAGTCCTTTTAGTAGCATGTGCTATTTTTGCATTGTTAATTATATCACATATTATGTCACACCCCGGATGTCTAAACCTAATGAGATGAACTAAAACAAGGTATGTCAGTACCTAAAAAGCCAAACTAATTGAAGAAGTTCATGATTACGTTAGGGTTTAATAACCCAGAATACGGTTCCAGTTTTGAAACTTGCAAACTTGTTATCTAATCATGATTCAAATTCCATTTTATTTGACAATCATCTAAACAGGTTGACAATGTTTCCAACTTTTAAAATTTCATAATAAAATTCATCTTTACCCAAACAAAACATAAGCATTACAACAAAGCCTAACCTAAGCATTCGCTTTCAAAATCATTTTAGAAAATTATAAAGCATGTGAGCACATAGACAAGCACTAATTCATATACTTCATTATTTTCAATAAAAATGTCACTTATTTGACATCCAATCTCCCAAAATATCATCCAAAGCATATTAATCATGTGAACTTACACCTCTAATCATAAATCAAATACTTTACAAAATTTATCTAAAATAAAGTTTCAAAGGTACATGGCTTTAAAAATAAAGCCCTAATCTACCAAAATGTATAGAAAAATTATACATTTCAATAACATGGCATAAAACACCTAATACCTCAAAATTTTCATTTTACATCATGGTAATCAAAATAGCAATGCAGATCGCAGGATCGTACAATTCTATATTGTCAAAACGATCCAAATCAGCGTTATGGTAGGATCGCAAGTAGGATCGTGTGGGATAGTGTAGGACTTGTGATTTTTCACCTTATTTTTAATATGTTTCATCCTTACTTGTATTTTTACCTTATTTTTAATAGGAGGTACAATCTTATGATCTTCGATCCAATCCTACGACCCGAAGATCATCCAATCCTATGATCCGATCCAATCCAATCCAATCCACAATACCCTCACACCGATCCTACGTAGAATCTCAATCTTAACAACCATCTAACACAAAGTTGTTAAAATCGGGATCCTATGTGGGATCTTTGGGAGAGAGTCATGGATCAGATCATAGAATCAAATTGAGAATTGTAAGATTCTAATTTTAATGCAAAATAAAATGAAAAATTATTTGTAATAATAATGTATGTAAAATAATTTTAAAATCATTAAAGAAAAATGATAATTTGATGTAAGGCATCTTCTATGCTAACATTTATTAGAGGAGATGCTTCAAGAGGGATTTATGGCAGAATTTTTCATATAGACATACATATGTAAGTAATAAATACCAACAATTTTTTTTTTGGTTGTAATGGGATCGTAGTAGAATCATGATTGTAGTATGATTTCACAAAATTTAAGATCCTATTGTCATCCGGATTGTTTGGCTGAATTGGGGTTATACAATTTAAGATCCTAATGAGATCTGGGTTGTTTGGCCCAATTGGGGTGATACAATTGTAAGATCTTACGATCCGCATGGTGATTATGATAATCAACCATACTCTAACATGCCATTCAAGATAACTTAATTTTGAGTACTCCTTTTTTCATAGACTTTGAAGATAAAACACCCTAGGCATGGCATCTAACAAGTAGTAGCATCAAACATCCCATTTCATGATTTTTAAAATTACCTAATATTGAAAATAAAATACAAACATGGAACATCACAAAATTCCTCATCCAAGAACAAAATAACAAAATACTTTTAAAACATACCTACATTTCACCTAATTTCACACCCTTTTTCCCTTACCCTTTCCAAATCTCCCAACCAAATACAGCATAAACGTGTTTACTTTAGAAAATCCTACCCTTTAATTTTTACCACAAAATCAAAAGAGATGAAATGAGAGGATTGAGTTTTACCCCAAAAAAATAGAGAAGTCCTCCAAGTGAACTAGAATTCAAGAGAGCTGCTTCTTCTTCAATGATCACAGAAGCACCAAGAGGGGCATTTGGGTTTTGAGTGTGCAAGTGAGGAGAGCCTAACCCTTTCAAGTCTTTCAACTCAAGAAGACAATGCCAAGCTCACTTGATGGAGAGTCTTTGCCTGAGAAAAAATGTGAGACAGGGAGACAGCTTTTGGTTTGCAAAAGACAAAAAAGCAAGGGCTAAAAAAGTGTAGTCTTCGAGTGTTAAGTTAAAGCTACGAGGAGAGGAAGAATTATCAGAAATTTTAGAGACAAATTATAATAAAATAATAAAATAAAAACTAAAACTTTTAATTTTTAATTTTATCAATTTAAATTTTAATATTTTGATTTGTTTTCAATCTAAGTTATTTATTTATTTTTGTTAAATGTCTAAAATATTATTTTTATTAATTTTAATGATTGAAATATCTATTTTTATTGATTTTAATGATTGAAATATTTAAAAAAAACAAAAAATGAGAAGTCCTCCAGGTGAACTAGACTTCTAGAGAGCTGCTTCTTCTTCAATGGTCACAGAAGCACCAAGAGGGGCATTTGGGTCTTAAATGTACAAGTGAGGATAGTCTAACACTTTCAAGTCTTTCAACTCAAGAAGACAACGCTAAGCTCACCAGATGAAGGGAGGCTCTTCGCCTGATAAAAAATAGGAAACAGAGAGACAGCTTTTGGTTTGTAACAGACAAAAAAGCAAAGACTTTATTATTAAAAAGTCTAGACTTCAAGAGTAAGTTAAAGCTACGAGGAAAGGAAGAATTATTAGTAGAAATTTTAAAGACAATTTATAATTACAAAAAAAAAAAAAAAAACCTCAAAAATGTAGTCTAAACATTATAAATTTTTAATTTTTAGTTTTATCAATTTAAATATTACTATTTTGATTTATTTTCAATATAAATCATTCGCCTTCTTTTGTTAATTACAATCTATAAAAAAAATTATTTTAATCATTAAACTATATATATAAAATGTCTAAAATATTCTCTTTATCTACTTTAATGATTAAAATATCTATTTTTTTTTATTGATTTTAATTAATAAAAATAGAACAATGGTTTATATTAAAAATAAATTAAAAACTTAAGTTTTAAATTGATAAAATTAAAAATTTAGAATTTATTTTGTTATAAGGCTCAAATCTTAAAAAAAATTTCCTAATTTTTCCAAAATTGTATTTTGTGATATTTTGACAATTAAAAAATTATAATTTATATTAATCAGATTATTCCTTATTTCCAAACTACTTAACAATGGTAAATTATCATATTTTAAGGACACAATTTTCTATTATTTCATTTGTTCAGATTATTACATAAGTAATGTTATATGATTTTTTGAGATTACTTTAATAATCAGAAAAGAGGGAGGAAGGTCACCAAAGTTTTCATAGGAAGCTTTGCCACGTGCCAAGTTGTCGTTGGTCCAAAAAGAATTGAAAATTGGAAAAATAATAACAAGAAAAAAAATAAATAAATGTAGTGTAGCATCACTTTGTAATGTAAAATTGTTAGTTTGATTTAAAAAAAATAATAAATAATCAAAAAAAAAAAAAAGGTTTGATACTTCTGGTTGCCATTTGTTAGGTGTTGTTTGGAATCCAATTAAAAAAGTGGCATTCTTTTTAAATTTTTTGCTCTTTAATTGATTTTTTAATTTTTTTTAGTGATATATATTCTAATATTCTAGGCCCACAAGCCTTTGCTTTTTGGATGGCCGAAAGAGAGCAGCAAGGGAGTGGTTCCTTAGGCACTATAATAATTAAAGTGAAAGTGGAAGAACAACAATTGAAATCTAATTCTTTCACACAAAAAAAAACAATTGAAATCTAATTAGTCTTGAAAAAGCTAGGAAAAAAATAAATAAAGGAGGAAGGTCATGAGAAGCTTCTCACGTGCCAAGTCCTTATTAGGCGAAAAAAATAGGGGAAAAACCAAGAGAGAGAGAGAGAGAAAAAAAAAAGGGAAATAGAGTCCAATAAAATAATGTTGGTTTCGTTTGGAAAGTGAGTTGGCAAAATAACTATCTTAGCCTGAGGTTAAAAATCTCGTTTAAGATGGGTTTTTTTTAATTTTTTTGACTTCTAAAAAAAAAAAATGAGAGCATTCTGGTTTGCTGATCTATTTTGAGACCGACTTCAGTTATCTAAGTCGTTCACTTTTTAAAATTTATTGACTAGAATATGCATGCAAAAAATTAAGATGATCGGATATAGGTATATGTTTGAATCAAATTCGTATTATAAAAAATGGATGTCTATTCTTAAAATTATATTTGATATCTATTTTTTTTAAAATAAATATAATTCAAACATATAGTTACCAATGTCAAATTATTTGATTTTTTCCATAAATATTCTATTCAACAAGTCCTAAAAAATATACAATTTAGATGACCGAAATTGATTTCAAAATGGTTCTATTATGCCCAAACACTCTCTCAAATTAATATGACAATTTGATAGTAACCAAACCCTATTTATGTAGTAGTTTAGGCCTAAATGGCCTTTGATTGGGGAAAATTATTATTATTAATTTTTGTCACGCGTGAAAATTTATTATAGCTTAATCTAAGAGATCATCCCAACACCCCCATATAAGAAAGTAAAAAATAAATTTATTCACATATTTTTTTAATGCGTGAATAATACACAAAATATGATTTATTCAAAAATACAAATATATTTAAAAATGTATTGATTCTATATAAAATGATAAGTTCTATTATCTTACACCAATCAGAAAATATATATTGTTCACACATGCTTTGTGTGAATAAGATTGTGACGGTAAAGGTTCCTAGGCACTTTCGCTTTGTTTGTTTCGGTAAGGAAATACTTTTTTAATGGAAAGCATTTTTTATAGAAAACATTTTTATATATTTAGTTGCAACGGTAAAATTGATATATTAGTCACAGTGTTAGTGATGATGATGAGGTGATAGAGGGTGGTGGTGAAGTGGTGGAGGAGGTGGTTGCAGTAGTGAGTTGTGGTAACGTGGTAGCATTGAGTTCAAATAACGTTTTTCACCTTTAAAAGTAGAAAGGAGTTTGACCTTTTAAAAATAAAAAAATATTATCCAACAAACTTATTTTTCGTTGACCACAGAAAAAAGTTCTTTGTTGTTTTGTTTTTTTGAAAATGAGGATAACATATTTTGAAAAATAACACATCATTTAATTCAAATTAAAGTGAAAGAAGTTGGAGAACAAAAATTGGAATAGTTGGTCTTGAGCCGAACTACATGTATAACACTCTGGCCCCGTTTGGTAGAGCTGTGAGAAAGTGATTATAACTTATAGCCTAACAGCTTATAGCTTATAGCTGTGAACATAAGCTGATTTTTGACTTATAAATTAAGCTTCTTCTCCTCCACTCAAAGAATAAGTTGATTTTTGACTTACAAAAAGTTATAAGCTGTATTGTTAAGCTGAACCAAACACATCAAAATAGTTTAAATTAAGTTAAAAGCTGAAATAAGTTAGAAATAAGCCCTACCAAACAGGGCCTCTGTCTGTTTAGAAAATTGGTTATTTAGTTGATTTTTTTAGTTTTTTTAGTTATTTTAGCTTAGCTAAAAAAGTTATATGTGGAAAGATAGTTGGTTATTTTGTAGTTGATTTGGTAGTTGTAAGAGAGACAAAGTAAAATGATTATGAGTTAAATGTGACATTTTGTCTTATTGATTATTTTAGCCTATTAATAACCCTTCCCAAACAGGGCCTATGTGATATTTTGACAAATAAAAAATCATAATTTATATTAAGTGAGTTAATTTTTATTTCTTAATTATCTATCAATCCTAAGTTATCATGTTTCAACAGTAAAAATTTTCATTACATCACTGATTTAGACCACTGTATAGGTAATGTAACATGATTTTTAGAAATTGGAAAGCTTTCCATAGAAGGATGGTCACCAAAATTTCTATGGAAAGTTTTGCAACGTGCCAAGTCGTCATTGGTCCAATAATAACACTTCTTTGGATGGAGGGGTTTGGTGAGAGAAGGAAAAAAATTGTGAGAATAGAAAACTCCTTCACTTATTTGGATGGAAAAGTATGTGAGAAATGGTAAGAAATGATGAGAGATGGTGAGAAAATAATTCTCACCAAACCTATATTTTGTTTCTCACTAAAAGTGATGAGATTTGATGAGAAAGGAATTGGGTTTAATTGTAACACTCCCAAATAATTAACAAGGTTAAGTCTAATTATTCCATTAGAACTCAATAATCTCAATCCAAGTGATCAAATATCTATATTTGTATACCATTCATGAGAGAGATTTACAAAAAGAAGGGTCTACATGCAATACATATTCAATCTTTCCCAAAGTTAAACCCATAGCATGTGTGACAATTAAACAAGAAAAAAATATAGCAACAAAAGAAATGCCCCAAGGGGTATAAGTTCCAAGACTTAAATCCGGTTACACAAAAATTGGTTATCAAACCCATACAATTAAAGCCCTTGGTTTGTCACAAAATAGTCAACAAAATAAAATAGGGTCATGCTTTACAAATACTTTCTACACCTTTAGTTAGGTGGGATCACCATATCATTTCCTGCACAAATCCACTAGGGGTGAGCACAGAGCCTAGTAGAGAGAGATCTTAACAAAGTATATATGTTTAGCAGTCTCATATATGTATAAATGAAATGCTATGTCATGCCATATCATGCATTAAAACCACAAGTTTTGTTCTGTTGAGAAAATCATATGCAATGATCTTTTAAAGAAAGTCCATCATTTCAGTAAATTCCCAAAATTTTAAATATGGGGTGGTAAATACGATTCAGGTAATCCGTAAGTTGGTGTCTGCAAGTAAGCGTAACAAGTACTACCAAATTGCCACTTTACCGGCTCCTAATCGGAAAGCACGCAGTACCTCCTCGTGCGTGTTTTTGGTTTTTCACCTTGGACACTCAGGCCAACTTAAACATTTCCACTACACCCCTTATCCGGACTTACCAAACGTATTTACCCCAAAACATTTCAAGAGCAACAATTGTTTTCTCAAAACAAAGGATAAATTTTCAAACATAGTCATAATAAACATTATTCAAAGCTATGCAAATCTATGAAATGAGATTCAATTCTATACGTATATCTTTATTATATCATTCCAATAATTCCCAACATCAAGACCAAAATCCATATCCATGTGACATATGACACCATTTCATATTCACAATCAAAATTCATTTTTCATTTCGTAGTCCAAGCATATATATATATATATTCATGCTATCCAAGATTTCCAAATAACAACATTCATCCATCTCATGGATATCCCCAACAACATAATTGTACAAGCACGAAATAATCTTCTCATATAATTATGTTGATCAAGTTTGCACTCCTCCAAACTTCGTCGTTTTACTACCTAAAAACACAAATGTGAGCTAGCCGGCGAGGGTGTGCCGGAAACCTCTCCGATGCCTAAGTCAGCAATTAAACAATAGACAATAAGTTCTGTGTATTTGAGAATAAGAATTGTGATACATGTACATAGGTCCTGTCATGAGCTTTTATAGGTTCCACCTGATACAATCCTAGTAGGACTCCAACTCTCCTTATAAGAGTCCTCCTAAGAATCACACTCCCAGGGATGATGCATATCTTAATAACACTCTATTCACTACTAACCAAGTGAGATGGCTTAAACCTCCTTACCTCGGTTTGGTAACAACTTAACCGAGCTAGCATGGTCATGCCCTACACCAAACTTAACTGTGCTCACACAGCTCGGTGCTACTTTAGGCAACATTGTAAGTCTTCACTGTTCAGACGATGCCCTGTAGAGCTATCATATACCTCGATCCTCCTTCCACCGATACCTCGGTCCAGGACAGCCAAACCAAGCCACTGGTAGCCTATCTCTGACCGAACTGTCAGGATAAAGGACCAAGTTTCATTACCTCGGCCCATAGTTCGGCCCAACATCTAAGAGATTGCACCTAGCTCGGTCCATTTTAACAGTTGCACTTAGCCCACCCCAATTTACACATAAATTACCCTCTCAATTGCCCCTTAATTCTTTCTACGCAGCATGAATGGGATTAAATTTCTGAAGTCGTGCTAAGATATTCAACCCAACCGAACCAAAAACTAACCTAACCATGATAAATACTCCCCCCGTCCGATCTACAGGTACGACCATTTCTAGGTGTCCCAGTTTTCTCTAGAACCATGCTTGTCATACGGCCCGTCGCTTCACGTACCTGACATCGTGTCTTTACTAGGACACGTGGCATGCATCAATTGCTCCTCCGTACTATGACAGCCGTCTCACATTTATCAAAAAAAGTTTGAAAAGTCCCATTGTTTTGATGCCTATACAAAAGCCCTTTTTTTGAATACTAACTCCTACTGTTCATCTTCTAGCTTGCAAAAAACCCTTGTCCTCCTGAGCTCCAAATCTTCAACCCCTAATCTTCCTACGTTTCAAAACTGGGCCTTCGCATCTCTTGCGTTCATTATAGCTGCCAGTGTTGTTTCTTCAGATTGGATTTGGATCTCATTCCCCAATCAGTAAGTTCCTCATCTTTGTACCTATTTCTGTAACACATGTTCCCATTTACTTCCAAAGAATTTGCATTTCTGCACCACATGTGCACTTAAGGACTGAACTAGTGCTAAGAACCTTGAAACCCTATGTGTAACATTAAAAACACATTTAGCTGGGACTAAACTAAGTCTTTACACCATGTGTTTGATCCAAAACACAACCGCAACCGAAATGAAATCCCATTCGTGGCCTTTAGGCCCGGTTTCGACCAGACTAAAGAATACAGGCCGAACAAACTGAGCTAAAATGCTACCCAAGTCCCTTAACCGAACTGATTATACCCAATTCTCCAAACCAAAATAATTATGTTCTTCCAACTGGTCCCTAGCCGAACACAAACCCAGTACATGCCCACGTTCCGCCGAGCGTAGATTTCAGTCTTAACTTGTTATTTAGCCCGATTGGGTATAACCCCTTTCTATTTCCACTTTGCAGACTTGACTAGGTTAGCCAGGCACACCCTTACACTTTGCCCTTTGGCGCCATTGCTTAACCGAGCCATCCAAAGTAACATTAGCACCGAGCTAGGCTACCATGCTCATTTTTACACAACAACCTTTAAGTTTAATGGGTAAATATCGATTCCTGGTAGACTCGCCTGGGGCCATGGCCAAATTCTGAAAAGACTACCATATTCCCAATGACGTCCACCTCTCCTTAGCCGAGCTAGACACCACACCCTGGGGCATATCGGGCTTCGTCCCATTTACAGTGATATTGATCGTAGAGGCCGGGCTTCGGTTCCTTGTACAGCCCCTTATATGCGAGTTCCTTAGGCAAACAAGATTGTGTCTAACCCAACTCTGCACAAACATTTACAGAATAATAAATGGCATCGCCGAACTAAACCGTCGACTCAGCCTCAACCTCGGATTGGCCGAGCTATTTCATTAATATTCGCTCGGCCAAAATGACGACGGTTGGGTGTACTACCTCAGAGTAAGAAGAGGCCGAGAAAAAATTATCAAAAACACACCGGACAAAGACTTAAACGATGACGATTTCTTCTGGGTTTCTGGCTATTTTGAAGATCAGGAAGCCCAGATTCCAGACTATAATATAAACTGGAATAAAGGAACTACTGGTAAGAATATTTCGGTTCAACTTTCTTTGATGTTCCAATAACCACCGTCCTAACCCATTACGTTACTTGTCTTGCTTTTTTACAGATTTAAACCTGCTTAAATCACATTACACTTACGCCAATCAAGACGCCCTTCGTGCCGCACTTTGATACTGCCACCGCGATTGGGCCGAGCTACTAAACTTCGAGCCGACCTATCGATATAACGGAAAGAGAAAGACTAGGGTTACTGATTTTCTTCTCGAACCATCACCTGAACCAGGCCCAAACCTACCCCAAATCAGCCTCATTTATCTGACTGAAGAACAAGAAATGGCCAAGCGACGAGCCGTTCGAGCCCTTATCACCGAGCAAACCTCAGCCCCCACTGTTGAGGTTCAAACTGAGGTACCACAGGCCGGTCAATCAGGCAACACTGTGGTGGCCCTCCCTACTACTTGAGTTACGTCATCTCGGCCAAACAAACATCCCCATACCATTTTTGCCCCACAGCGCCTGATAGAGGAAGATGACACCGAGCCGCCGGAAACCGAGCTGCCAGAAGCCACTCTGCTCCAAGGTCGCAATTGGCCAGGCCCTTCCAATCCTCCATCCCCTCCGATGTGGGCACCAATCGTGTTCTTCAAGGGTCATGCAATAACAGCCTCTGACTCTGTTAATGCTGAGAAGGATCACCTTCTAGCCTTCAACTTAGCAAAGAGCGTTTATCTGCCCCCCGATAAGGAGCGATATGAGGGTTTGACTGAGCTAAAAGTAATCCGCTTGGCGTCCAAGTCTATGATACTGGTAAAATCTAAAATCCCTGTAACTCAATAATTGATACCATTTTGGACCCAATGCTCGGTTTTCCTGTAACCGCTTTGAATGTTGTGCATGCCCTGCAAAAGAGCCAAGTGGCTCACAAACATGTGCTTGAGCTGGGGAAAACGGCTCAATCAACTGTAGCTGATACAGAAGCCAAGGCAGTCGAACTAAAGGAAGCTAAAGCCAAGCTGGAATCTGAAAACGCAAGGCTAACCGACCGGGTTAGCATGGCAGAGGCTGACCGAGAAAAAAAGACCGCTACTTGCGGGAGCTGGCTAAGTTTGAGAGAAAAAAGAATGCCGAGTTGGAGGAGATGAGGAGATGGAGAATGCAGAGGACCGAGGCTTCAAGGAAAGAGAGGAGACCTATGTCCAACAATCTGAAGCAGCCAAGGACATTTTCTTCAAATGTGGTTGGAAGCTACTGTTGAACAGCTCAGTCAAGGACATGACTTCGATATTTTCTTGAACCCCCCTCTTCACTTCATATTGGGATTTATGACGGACTACGCTAATGCAGTCCAACAGAAGTTCCTTCAGGAGGGGGAGGAGGATGAGGTCCCTGCTCCACTTAACGCCCCTCCTTCCAACGCTCATCTCGGTCGCCGGTCTTCATCTCCAACTCTGGTGGACTCGAGCCAAGTCTTGCTCAGCGCGGTTGACAAAGTGCTCGTGACCGAGCCCACCCAAGGGGTTGATGCTAGAACCGGCATGCCTATGGGCGAAGTCCAGGTCGATTTGGACGCCGAGCTAGATGACCTGTTTGCCTGATTTTTTTTTTTTCTCTAAGAAAATTTACCCGGGGCTACAAGCCCCTCATTTTGTACTTACTTTTCAAATGAATGAAAGAAAACTTTTCTTTTTTAGCTTCTTTGTGTTCGGTTTACATCACTTTTCCGCTTTGTCGTGTATCAGTTTTGCTGCATGCCCAGCCAGCCTAATTGCTCGGTTATGCCTTTATCATGCCCACCTTGTTCGGCCGAGATACTTTATCCAGGCTGGAAAACGACTTTGGGAAACTGCAAAACTTTTGTAACCGAGATGTGCGCCTAGATCTTTATCTCGGCTAAAAGAAAACCGATTTTATTAAACCTGCAAACTTACTTGAGCCTAGACCCTTATCTCAGCTAAAGAACAAACTAACTAATCACACCTGCCAACCTTCTTTAGCCTAGATTCTTATCTCGGCTGAAGAAGAGAACTAAGTGTTGGTCAAACTTGCCAACCTTTATGAGCCTAGATCCTTATCTCGGCTGAAGAAGAAAGGGTGTTGGTCAAACCTGCCAACCTTCTTGAGCCTAGATCCTTATCTTTGGCTGAAGAACAAAGGGTGTTGGTCTAACCTGCCAACCTTCTTGAGCCTAAATCCTTATCTCGGCTGAAGAAGAGAACTAAGTGTTGGTCAAACCTGCCAACCTTCATGAGCCTAGATCCTTATCTCGACTAAAGAAGAGAGGGTGTTGGTCAAACCTGCAAACCTTTTTGAGCCTAGATCCTTATCTCGACTGAAGAAGAGAACTAAGTGTTGGTCAAACTTGCCAACCTTCATGAGCCTAGATCCTTATCTTGGCTAAAGAACAAACTAACTATTGGTCAAACCTGCCAACCTTCTTGATTGCCCCCAGTTGGCAATAACTATGAACAACTTCTATAAAGGAAAGAATTTTTACTGGAAAAAAACTACTTGTTTTATTGCAACAAGAAAAATTACAAGTGTTTTAAAAAAAAAGCTAAAAATAAAACAGTTTGAGATTGGCTATGTTCCATGGCCTGGGAACAGTTTTGTTGTCCATATCTTCTAAGTGATATGCCTATTTTCCCGCTAAACCAATCACTTTGTATGGTTCTTCCTAGTTAGGTCCTAACTTACCATCTTCAGGTACCAAAGTGTTGCCCATTACTTTGCGTGGTACCCAATCTTGAATTGTCTTAGGTGCACTGTTTTGTTGTATTTTCTAGACAACTCTTGTTGATATGAAGCAATGTGCATCAGTGCCCCTTCTCTTCTTTCTTCTGTGAGGTCGAGTTCTAAGGCAATGGCCTCTCCATTCAAGTTTGGATCAAAATTTTCGCTTCTAATAGTAGGGAGGCCCACTTCTAGGGAGATTACTACCTCCATGCCATAGGCCAATGAAAAAGGTGTTTCGCCAGTTGACAGTTGGGGTGTAGTACGGTAAGCCCATAAAACATGGGGAAGTTCCTCAGCCCACTTGCCTTTTGCTCTTTCCAACCTCTTCTTCAGACCGTCTAAGACTACTTTGTTGGAAGCCTCAGCCTGGCCATTAGCTTGGGGGTACGCCGATGTAGAGTTGTAGAATTCTATCTTGTATTCTTTGCAAAAGCCCCTAAACATTTTGCCATCAAACTGAGTGCCGTTGTCGGATATTAAAGCCTTGGGTATGCCGAACCGAGTTATGATGTTCTGCCAGACAAACTTCTTGACGTCTTTTTCTTTTATGGATGCGAGTGTTTCTGCCTCCATCCATTTTGTGAAATAGTCTGTTGCTACGAGAAAGAATTTTCTGTTGCCAGGCACAGTTAGGAGTGGTCCTACTATATCCAAGCCCCACATTGCAAAGGGCCACGGGCTGGTCAATGGTAGAAGCTCTCTAGCTGGTTGATGTATTTGGTGTGCGAACTTCTGACATTTCTCACATCTCTTGACATACTTCTCTGAATCTGCTTGCATGTACGGCCACTAATATCCCTATGAAGTTGCTCTGTAGGCCAGCGATCTTCCCTCTTGGTGGCTTCCGCAGGCGCCTTCATGTA
This sequence comes from Camellia granthamiana, assembly GCA_036172215.1. NCBI lineage: Eukaryota > Viridiplantae > Streptophyta > Magnoliopsida > Ericales > Theaceae > Camellia > Camellia granthamiana. The sequence goes on along the minus strand of CM069908.1, from coordinate 27,890,629 downwards.
TTTCGAATAAAAATGCCTCGACCTTATTGGGACGGACACACTTCAAGTAAGGTCTTGTGAAGGATTTTTTGTACAATGCTAGTGATGGAGAGAGCCAAAATCGTTGTGATTTTGCTCTAATTTTGTTGGCTTCTTTCTTTTCTTCAAGTAAGATGCCATCTTTTAAAAATACTATGATGGGGTCCATCCAGGAAAGGCCCAGCTCGGCACAACACGCTTTGGCTGCTTCAGGTTCTTCAATACTTGGTCTGGGTAGGAAGTCAACCAGTAATGGGTATGGGATAAATGTATCTTCCATTGACGCAAAATCGGCCAGCTCATCTGCTTTACTATTTTTCTCCCACCCGATTTGCTCTATCTGGACTACTTCAAACTTCATGATCTCCTTTCTGACCAAGTCTTGGTACTTAGCCATCCTATCATCCTTTGCCTCGTAATCGCCTGAAATCTGGTTGATTACCAGCTGGGAGTCATTGTACACCATTAGCTTGGTGGCCTTCATGCGAAGTGCTGATTTCAAACCTGCTGGCAATGCTTCATACTTGTAATAACCCTCACCACTGATTACCGTTAAACTGAACTGATTATGACTGATAATTGAGCTGGATAAAATACTGAATTGACTGACTGAAAACTGGAACTGAATTGATTGAATATATATATGTTAATTTGCATTTTATCTGTTTGATTGTTTAATTATCTGTTCATGGTTATATGCTTAAATTGCTAATTGAAGGCCTTATCGGCGGCCGAACCGGAAATCGTTTAGTGTTTCATGATCATCATAATTTATGTGATTTTATGGTGTAATTATCTGAGAATTGATTTAGTATGACTTAATTAGATTAAAATAGGCTAAATTACATGAGTTTGACTTATTTACCAATTTGCCACACCAGTGGCCCACTATCTCAACTCATATTGAGCCTTATACACACTTGACAAAATATTTCTTCAGCCCATTACTTGCTCTTGCCGACTAGAGAGAAAAAGAGAACTAGGAGAGTTGATTTTATCTTGCATGCTTGGAATTTGAGAGGATTGGAAGAGTTCTTGGTAGATTGAGCCTGCTTACCTTTAATTCAAGACTTAAGGTAGATTCATTGTCCTCTTGTTTATGTTTTGAGTTTAGTCTTGCATGGTTTAGAGCAAGGTTGAAGTCTAGAGCCAATTTATGGCTCAAATTGTGATGTTGAAGCTCAATTGTTGCATGCATGTCTATATATTGAAGTTTGGAGGTTGTAATACATCATTCCTCACATCCATGTTCATAATATTGTTGTAATTTATGTTGTCATCATGTTTTTGAAAGACTTGAGCTCATTTGAGCAAACATTGAAGCTTGGAATTGTTTTAAACTCATGCATGTCATGGTTGTAGCATGTTCATGAAATTGGTTGGAAATTGAGTTTGAATTTTAACACCCTTGGGCTTTGATTTACCAAATTGATCTTTGAAATACATAATGTTATGTGTTTACAAGTGTTTTCCAGGTTTTTAGCCCAAGAGGATCAAAAATTTGGCTTTTAAACTTGATTTTGAGCTTGGGACTCAAATCTGGAGTTTCCAGATTTTGGGCCTACGCTCGAGCGAGGAAGTCCACGCTCGAGTGTACACTCTGTGATTCTGCCTTCCGCTCGAGCGAGAAAAGTTACGCTCGAGCGTGAAATGCGAGCATCCAGTACTTTGCATGAGTTCACAGGTTCGCTCGAGCGAGGAAACCTACGCTTGAGCGAGGACCTGTGTCTTACGCTCGAGCGATGGTCGAGCGACCGTCGGGCGTAAAATCTGAGCATCCAGCATTTTTACTGTAGCACACAGTCCGCTCGAGCGACGAAGTTCACGCTCGAGCGGAGCCCCTTTGTCTGCATGTCCGCTCGAGCGTAGAAAGCCACGCTCGAGCGAGACCTCTGTTTTCTGAAAATTTTGTTAAGTGTTCAAAAATGCATCTTTGCATCCTCTTTCCATCCTAGGGCATATTTAAGGCATCTTTAAGAGGATATAGATGTAGAACACACCAAGGCAAATCTAGGGGTTCAGTTATTATCTTTCCCAACTGTGAAACTTAGTGTGTGTTCAATCTGTTAACTGTATAGGGTTTGGCATTCCAAGAGGACGCTCTAGCCTACTGTAGCCCAGAACTCTGTGAGTAACAATTGTGTAAAGATATGTTCAAAATGATTATCTTCTAAATACTGAACTGAACTGTTTACCAAACTGTTTACTGTTTACTGAATGAATGTATGTCCTATATTCTGAACTGTACTGTGGCATCCTTAGCACCTACTGTTCACTGTTACTGTTACAGAGATCTCTGTCGGTTCTCTCGTGGAACCACTACTGTTTACTGATTGATGGCCATCATTACTGTTCGGTCTTTTAAGACCTACTGGTTACTGTTATGCTAATGGATGTACCACATATGACTGTTTATTGTACTGAGCAATTGATATACTGATTGAAATGAACTGTTTTCATTACTGTAAGGACATTCATTCTAAACCTCTTTACGCATTATGTTATTCACTGGGCTTTAGCTCACTGCTCATATGTATATGTAGGTGTACAGGCACCAGACCGCAGCTAGGAGCGTCGGGGTAAACTCCAGTTTTGTCAGGCCAACCACTGTGCCTCACTGCGAGGTTTCGAGCCTGCCAAGCCATGGCTTAGGGGTGTTTTTACTTCCCCGTCTGTCACTGTACCGTTTTTGTAATACCGTATAGCCTGTACTGTTTAGTAGGGGTTAAGCCCCTGTACTGAATGATTGTAAATATTGTGCATAACTGTTCTGTACTGAATGTTTATATGCATGAAAAATCTTTTTGGCATACAGATTGTCACAGCTCATTGGACATTGTTTATTTACTGTATTGGCTTCCGCCATGCCCCTGTACTCTGTTTTACCGTCTTACTGTTCAGTAGGCCTTCGGTAATCTCGGATTACTGGCCGGTTACGGTGCTAAACCCATAGAGGCGGGTTTGGGTCGTGACAATTGTAGACACCCCATTTTTGACCGACCTTAAGACTCAGACGTCACCGATTGAGCACTTGGTGATGTTGCATATCGTGCTCGCTCAGAAGTTTCAGAGTCTCGGCCGTGAGCCTTGCCTTCGGACTTTCGGGCTTTTTGGTACTTTGCCTCGGTTTGCAAACCAGGCTCTGTTTTCTCTGTTTTCTCTTCCTGAGGGGAGGGAGAGGTCTCGTAGACCATCTCTCAGTGGCCGTGGGCTACATTTCGTGGCCGTAGGCCATTTTGCCCATTTCGGAGCCCGGTTCCCGGTTTTCAGAGCCGTCAGGCCGTGTGCCTCGGTTCGGGACCGCCTAACCATCTCCGATTGCTCCGGTTTTTGGCATGCATCTCATTTACTCCCTTTCAAGGGACACTGGGGCCTGAGAGACCCACCTCGTGGCCGAATGCCACTTTTGGTGCTTAACAGCCTATTTTCGGGACCCCGAACTGCGTGTTTTGGCCCCCGAGCATTCGTTTTGCATCGGTTTTCGTTCATTTTTGGCAGGTACCTCTGTTTTATCACCAGGAAGGTCACTGAAGGGTGGGAGGCCAGCAATTGTCTCAGCAACCAGTTATATTCCTCCGGCGCCCTCCGACGCCCGTTTTTCTCACTTCCGAGCCAATGTTGACCACCCTAGGGCCACCTTCTTCAACTCCAGACCACATATTTGTGTTGTGCACACATGGAAGGACCCTAATATTACATGGCCGGCCAGAAATTCAACTTGAACCTTTTGAACCCCTCCTAAAAGTGGCTTGTTGTCTCTCCTGTTTTATAGTTGCCAATTTCCAACCACAGGGTTTTGTTGAGGCCACATGGGAGGACACCTTTTTCTGGTGGCCGGCCAAAAATTCTTCTGGACCATTTTGCCCCTTGGCCGGCCGGCCACCTGCAACCAAGATACCTGGCCGGCCAGCTTCCTCAGTGTGGGTGCATTACAGCTGTATAGCTATTTTCCCCTAAAAATATCTGTATCCGGGGAAAGTTTTTGAAGGGAAAGTTGATGTCTTTTCCCTCCACTTTTTCCTCCACTTTTCTCCCCCATTCTTGTCTATATAGCTGGCCTCCCAACTCTAGAGAAAGGGTTGGAAAATTGCTCTCAAGCTCATACATACATATTCCTCTTCATTTCTCCCAAAATCCTCAAGTTCTACACCATTTCTTCATCACTACCAAGCACCACCGCCACTACACCATTCCAGAAGCAAGGAGAGGATTTCTAGAGGCTTAGAGGCATCATTCCTTGGTCCAAGAATCACCAAAAGGGTTGGTCTACAAGGGTAAGTCCATTTTCCCCCTTTTGTAGCTCATTTTTGCCACCATTTTCTAACCTATTTGCTTACTGTTTTGGGCTCCGACCCTAACTGAAACTAGGATTTTTTTTAGCTATTCTACATGTTTGTTTAAGGGCTCAGCCCTGTTTGAGTCCCCCATTTGGTATTTGCTTCAATACCCTCTTGTATGCCATATTTTTGCATAGTATTTCTAGCCTATTTGTGATCTGTTTTGAGGCCTGATGTAAACTGAAAATAGGCCTATTTTGATCCCCTCTACAACATTGTAGAAGGGCTCAACCTTGTTTGGGGCCTCCATGTATGACTTGCTTTATTGCCCCTCTTTGGTCCCTATTTTTGCATGCTTTGTGAGCTTACCTTGCCTCTGTTTTTAGGCCATGATCAGAACTTAAAGTGGCCATATTTTGACCTTATTGGCATATTTTATTAAGGGTCTTTGGCTGTTTGGTGAATTCTTTGTATACCTCATGTTATAGCCTCTTGTTGGCCTACTTCTTGCATGGCATTTTTAGCATGTTTGTATATTGTTTTAGGGGTTGTCACCTACTGAAAAACAGCATTTTTTTAGGCCCTCTTCAGTGTTGTAGAAGGGTCTTTTGCCATTTGGGCTTTGCATCTATCACTTGCTTCATTGCTTCCCTTGCGGGGCCATTTTTGTATGCCATTTTTGCCCTACTTGTGATTGCTGTTTTGCCTTGATTTGAACTAAAAAAATGTGAGTTTTGGGGCTGCCTTGCTTCTGCTTTTTCATGTCATTTTCAAATTATGCATGTATTGTATAGCTACAAGTCATTTCGGATGCCTAGTTTTGCATTTCGGGAGAGATTCCTTGCATCAGGTTTCATTTCGCCGGGTTTTGGGGCTGTCTTGCCCCTCATTTTGCCACTGATTTTTGCATGTTTGCATGTCATATTCCGTCTCTTTGCCATGTCTCATTAGAGTGGCATTTCGGTGCCTGAGGGTCCGTTCTCGGTTTGCGTGCACGCGTGCACGCATTTCGAGGTGTCTTGTTTTCATCTGATGGCTTCTTATGTGAGTGTGACTGAGGTTCACTTGTGTTGGTATAAGCTCATTATTGCATTGCGTATGCCATTTCATTCATAGCATTGTGTATGCCCGGTTGTGTATTGCCTCGTGCAGCGTGTATGCCATTCCATAACATTGTGTATGTTAGGATTGTATTAGTTGCATTCACGCATGTCATGCATATTGCATAGTGTTCGGGATAGGAGTTATCCCAGGCACGGGAAACGAGGTATGTTCCGTACTCCGAGTAACAGAATGTGTCTCAATTCCCAAGTCACCGACACTCCGGATTATCCGTGATGGAGTTAGGTTTTGTTGCAGCATTCATATGCATTCATCCTATATTGAGTTGTGCAATTCGGCTCCTCGGCCATCATGCATCGATATGCGTGATTGGTGGCACGAGGATCGAGGCATGCATATATTTGTGAAATACATTGCTATGCCCCTTTCTTACTCTCTGTTGCAGCAAAATGAAGAATCAGCAACTTTTCGGAGTTTGGCACGCATTTAAGAAAAGGTGTAAACAGAGGCTAATTGGGGCATCCCAGTGGATTTCCGCGCAAAGGCAGCCCAAACATGCATCATTCCATCATCCGGAGCGGAATCAAGGCAGTCCCTGGCTTGCATGCCAGTTTTATTATTTCCTTAGTTAATTTGTAAATTAATTAGGAATTTGTATTATTTGGACTGTACTATTCTTTCATTTGGGACTGTATATTTATTTGGACCCTCTGCGCGAGGGCACAATTGTAATAAGTGTGGGTGAGTGTGATGTATGTCTTCCAACCCCACATCTTTCTTCCCTTTTATTTACCCGCTTATGATGGTTAGATTAGGGCATATTTCAATTAGCATACAGTATGACAGCATGTTTGCATCATTCATCTGTTTTGCACGCACCGGGCTCGGCGCATCATACAAACTGCATTTGTATTTCAATTCCAAATTGAATACATGTTAGTTGTAGCATTCCATATGCCATTTTTAGAATAGCCGAGCCTGCTATAGTTTGCATTTTTGCATGTGTTGCATTAGGCATTTCTGTATACTTAGGATCATGCATGATTTCTAATGAGTTTCTGTTTTGGCTTGGAGTACTCGGTGAGTTTTTATGCTTTAGCATCCTTGCATGCGTGTGAGTGACTGCCATGAATAGCATGCTTACCATGAGGCTATGTGCTTATGTGATATAACTGCCTTGAATGCCTGTGGGTGAAGGTTGGGTTATTTGAATTGGAACAATGCGTTGATTATTTGTTTTAAGCCCACTAGATAGTGGCAAAATCATCATTTTTAAGCCTACCCGAGGGTGGCAAAATCTGCATTTTTTTTAAGCCTACCTGCGGGTAGCAAACCATCTTTCAAAAACAAACATGAAATGTTTTGTTCCAATTCAGGCGATCCAGTCTATACTTGTATGCTGTGCGCATCACATAGTAACCTAGGCTAAATAACCGGAATAAGAACGCACAATGTTTTCAAAAACAGATATCATGGTTAGTAGAGGCCGGTCTTTGACCGGGCGAGCGGGGGTGCTCACGAAGTGACCTTCCCCAATCGTACCTAAGTTCCCGAGCCGAGGCAACTTTGGTGATGACGTACACGTGGCCTTTGGCACCGAGTCAGGGTTTCCTAAATTTCTCATAAAAAACATTTAGGTGGCGACTCTGTATCTGGCAAAGCAGTCCATGTTTGGCACTTCTTTCAAAAAATCTGTTTTCAAAACGATTTGCCAGATTTGGACTCTTTGGTTCAAGATTAAGAACCGTGACATTTGAGTCCTTCGAACTGTAGTAGACCCAATATCGAACCAGAACGGGGGGGATTCGCACTCCTTCCCCGGGACGCGTTCGGGGACGTCTACAACAATACTCTACCTCGTTGTTGGATGCTGGGAAACCAAGGTTGATTGCCTGTTCAATTGTTAGGCCATCCGGTGAGATGAGGACTATGCCAAGTCCTGCACCGTGCCTGTTGGATGCTCCATTCACGAAGAGTTTCCACATCTCTCCGACGAATAGCTTCCAATAAGTGGAGGGATCAGATGATGTCTTGGGATCAGGGGCATTGCTGATGCCTTCTTCTAGGTGAATGTCTATCGTTGGGCTTCGATCTTCACTACCTGACTGTCTTAGGACTTTACTTTTGGGTGAGTCCTTGCTAACAATACTGCAGTCTGTTCCTTCTTCCCATTCTTCAGGACTGAATGGCTTGTGGTTTAGTTGAGCATCCTGCTTTGGGGGTTGCGCCATTCCTGTGGCACTGTTCCCTCATTCTTTCGGTTGCTTCGGTCAAATCGATTAGGTAAACATGTTGACTGCCTGGTGCGAACTCGGCCACAAAGTCCGCCAAAGCTTGCGCTTTTATCGCGGTTCTTGGTTGAAACTTAATGTCGAACTGCCCCAGCTCCACTGCCCACTTCAAAATTCATCCAGAAAAATCCACCCTCTCAAACAAGGCTTTTAAGAGGAAGGTTGTTAAGACAACCACGGTGTGGGCATGGAAGTAGTGTGACAACTTTCTTGACACCATCATCAAAGCTAAGGCCAGCTTTTCCAACGACAGGTACCTTGTTTTAGCGCCCAGCAATGTCTTGCTCACATAAAAGATAGGCAGGTGTTGTATTCCTTCTGCTCTTACCAACACCGCGCTAACTGCATGCTGGGAAACTGCTAAGTACAAAAAGAGCTCCTCTCTTGGTACTGGGGTTACTAACAACGGAGGAGAGGCCATGTAGTCTTTCAAGCTTTCCAGGGCGCGGTCGCACTCATCATCCCACTCAAACTTGGCCTTCAGTGCTTGGAAGAATGGTCGACACCTGTTTGACGACCGACTTATGAACCGGTTGAGCGCGGCTGCTAGGCCATTGAGATGCCGCACCTCTTTGACTGTGTTGGGCCTCTCGAGATCTTGGATGGCTTTGATCTGAGAGGGATCAACTTCTATACCCCGGTTGGTCACTAGAAAGCCCAGGAATTTGCTTGACCCTACGTCGAATGCGCACTTAGATGCGTTCAGACGCAACTTGTGGGACTTCAAAATTTGAAACATTTCATCTAGGTCTCTAAGATGGTCCCTTTCATCTCTGCTTTGACCACCATATCATCTATGTAAGCCTCTATTGTTCTACCTAACAATGGTTCGAACATTTTGGTGATCATCCGTTAGAATGTAGCCCCTGCGTTCTTTAGGCCAAAAGGCATGACCTTGTAGCAATATAGTCCTCTGGGTGTTGTGAATGACGTGACCTCCTGATCCAGTTCATGCATAGCGATCTAATGGTAACCGTGATACGTATCAAGAAAGCTAAGTCGGTTATGCCCTACTGTTAGGTCCACCAGTTGGTCTATTCGTGGTAGGGGAAAAACTGTCCTTTGGGCATGCTTTGTTGACTGTTTTGTAGTCCACGTAAACACACCATTTGCCATTCTTTTTTGGTGCCCATACAGTGTTGGAAATCTACCTGGGATAGTGTACTTCTCTGATTTCTCCTGCCTCTAGCAAGTTTCCCATTTCCTCTGCCACTATCTCTGCATGGTGGAGTGCTGATCGGCGAGTTCATTGTATAACTGGTCTGGCAGTCGGAAGGACATTAAGTTGATGGCAAATGAAATTAGGGTCAATGCCAGGTATGTCATACGGTGTCTAGGCAAACACTTCAATGTTAGAGGTCAAAAATTTCATAATCTCTATTCTCTCAATGCTGGACAGAGATAAACCGAGCAAAAAGAACTTTTTTGGGTTCGTTTCATCTATCCTTACCTCTACCAAGTCTTTCATTGCCTTCTGTTCGGCTATTTTGCCGACATCTGCAAACAATTCATTGCTTTTTGGCTCTTCTACCATATGTACAAACCCTTTTGCAGCCCGGCTGTCGTTTACTATGACAAAGCACTGTTTTGACATGATTTGGTCCCCTAAGACTTCTTTAATTACTCCGGTTTTGTTGGGGAACCGTAACACCTGATGGTAGGTTGATGCCACTGATCGCATGGCGTGTAACCATGCTCTTCGCAAGATTATGTTATAAGTGGAAGGGACTTTCAATACCTAAAATTCCACTTGTTTTGTCATCGTTCCTGCCTTGACCGGCAGAATTATCTTGCCCACCGGTCACTCTGGCATTGAGTTGAAGCCGACTAAGGGAGGTGTTGCGGGTGCCAAGTCTCTGTCCTCCAATTTTAGTTGCTTGAAGGTCTCTTAGTACATTATCTCGCAGGAGCTCCCTTGGTCAATTAGGATCCACTTGATGTCGAAGTTCTTGACGCGCAAGGTAACCACCAGTGCGTCGTTGTGAGGGCATTGTAACCTTGCTAAGTCCTTGTCAGAAAAGGAGATGACGTTCGTTGCCTCTGTTTTTTCCCTTTTGACGGTAGGTTGTACACTTAGTACCTCTCTCAAGTGCTCAACCTTTTTTATCATCCCTCTGAGCTTACATACTCGCTCGAGTTCGACGATCCCATGTATCACATTGATTATACCTTGGGGTGGACCATCAACCGGCATCCCATTCGGCCTGTTGCGGTCCTGGGGGGCCCGCTGTGTTCCCCCTTCTATATACTAGTCCAAGTGACCAGCAGCCACTAACTTCTCCAGATGTTGCCTCAACAGTGTATAATTTTCAGTTCGGTACCCCTTTTCATCATGGAAGGTGCAACGATACCTCTCATCGTAGCCCCTCTGTGCTTTTCCCAACTTGGCTGGCCGTTAAACGAAGGGTTCGTCGCATATCTTGCTAAGAATCCGGTAGATAGGTTTGTTGAATACCGTGGTGATGACAGTGCGGACTCTCAACTTCCTTGTTTAGGGGTCCTCTCTGTTGGCTCGTCTGCCTCGCCCATTCTTGCTCGATTGTTCTTCTTGTTCGACCATGTTTACCTTTACCGCAAGTTTTCTGTCTAACATCGCTGTTGTGCCAGCTTTTGCTTTGGTACGTGCGACATCTTCTTCTACTCGGATGTGCTGATGCACTCTTTCCATTAAGGCCTCCATTATGAGGGATAGCTTCATTGTCATTGAATCCCTCAATTTATTGCCAGCTGGCAAACCTCGCATGTACTGCGCAATAGCTAAGTTTGTGGGGCAATCTCCAATCTGATTAAAAGTCTCCCAATACCAGTTATTGTAAGACCTCAATGTTTCCTTCTCCCCCATATCTATGGAGAGAAGCTGGTCAATCTCCATAGGTGTCTTGGTGTTTGTTTTGAATCTGGTCACAAATGCCTCTACTAGTTGCGCCTATGAAGCTATGTTGCCTTCTGGCAACCTCTCAAACCATGATAGACCCAAGTAACCAAGGTTGGAAGGGAATAGGATACACATTAGAGCCTTGTTTCGTCGATACACCGCCATAACTTGGCGAAAGTGGCTTAAGTACATGTAGGGGTCCAACTTTTCCTTATAAATTGTGAATTTGGAATGGTGGAAGCCAGAGGATAATGGTGCGTTCTCTATCGCCGGAACGAACGGCGAGCTCTGCAACCTTGCTAACGCTTTGTCTGCCGGTTCATAGGCAAGGCGCGGCTTTGGCATTCCAACATCGACACTCCCATATGTTCTAGGAGCCAACCGTTGTAGTGCAGAGACTCTACAGGGGTCGCAAGCCTGAGTGTCTTCTCTCCTTCGAGCCCTCTCCTCAAGCACTGTCCGCAGGTCCTCCAACCTAGGCAACTCCGTGTGCCTAGATGTCGTTTAGGGCGAATGCAAAGGCCGATAACTGTTTCTTTCTGTGTAAGACCTCTTAGCCCTCGTTCTCTTAGACATGGAATAACGAGTCCTGGAAGTCCTTGATTGTGTATCGCCCGACCTGAGGCTTCTACTTTCAGCTTGTGATGGTGTGACTTGTCTGTCACCATATTCTGAGTGGTAAGAGCGTGTGTTGCCTTTGCGCCCTTTTTCTGTTGCCACCCCTTTGCCTTTTATCTAGCGCTTCATCATCTCCATGTCTGCCGCCATCCTCCATATCAATTCGTCCTGCTCCCTTATCCGCTCTTCTAGAACTTGAGGATCCAACATTCACCTCTGCCTTTCAGGGCTTTGAGAGCGACGAGGACTGGAACCCCGTCTTTCACAGGTATCCCTCTGTGGATTTCGTCGTTGGCGATCTAACTCTGCCATGGGCGGGATAAAAGGTAAGCCTTCGTGCCTTTCGCCCCCCCTCTGGGGTTTGCCCATCAATGGCAGAGTATGGCAAGTCTTCATTGTGCGCCATTGAATTAAGTTGAAAGAAAACTTAATCAAGAGGTTCGTTCTTTGTGATTGTTTTTACCACAGACTGCACCAATTGTACGAGCACGAAATAATCTTCTCGTATAATCCTATTGATCAAGTTTGCACTCCTCCAAATGTCGTCGCTTTACTACCTGAAAGCACAAATGTGAGCTAGCCGGCGGGGGGTGTGCTGGAAACCTCTCCGATGCCTAAGTCAGCAATTAGACAATAGACAATAAGCTCTGTGTATTTGAGAATAAGAATTGTGATACCTGTACATAGGTCCTGTCATGAGCTTTTATAGGTTCCACCTGGCACAATCCTAGTAGGACTCTAACTCTCCTTACAAGAGTCCTCCTAGGAATCACACTCCTAAGGATGATGCCTATCCTGATAACCCCCTATTCACTACCAAGTGAGATGGCTTAAACCTCCTTACCTCGGTTTGGTAACAGCTCAACCGAGCTAGCATGGTCATGCCCTATGCCAGACTTAACCGTTCTCACACAGCTCGATGCTACTTTAGGCAACACTATAAGTCTTCACCGTTCAGACGATGCCCTGTAGAGCTATCATATACCTCGGTCCTCCTTCCACCGATACCTCAGTCCAGGACAGCCAGACCAGGCTACTGGTAGCCTACCTCTGACCGAACTGTCAGGATAAAGGACCAAGTTTCATTACCTCGGCCCGTAGTTCGGCCCAACATCTAAGAGACTGCACCTAGCTCGGTCCATTTCAACAGTTGCACTTACACCGGCCTAATTTACACATAAATTACCCTTTCAATAACCACATGTGAAAATTTCATCATTTTCTTAAGGAAATCTCCAACAATTTCATTAACATTCCCACAAAATCCATTTTCCCCAACTTTTCCAAAAAAGATTAGAGTTTAATCAAATGAGGGTTTTTATTCATTTTCAAGACATTTCTCTTCCATGCACTCCCAAGAGGTTCACAAGTTCTTAAGGCAACTTAATTTAAACCAAAACCTAAGAAAAACTAGTTTTCATCATTTTTCCAAAACACAACACTTTAAACCTCAAACCTTCTCATCAAAATCATAACAAAATAAGCTAGACATGCTAAATCCATATATATATAATTCAAAGAAACTCTCTATCTCAAGATTTGGAGGAAAAAAAAAATGAGAAAAGTCCCAGAATCAATGGTGTCAAAACCCGCACAAAAGATAGCCCTTGAGGAGCTGTCCAATATTAATGGACAAGATTGGGTCAAATCTTCAATAAATTTGAAGAAATCAAGAGTTTAATGTGGTTGTTGGGTGTTTGTAGAGAGAAGAGAGTGGAAATAGGTTTTAAGAGAGAGAGAAAGAGATATGAGTTAAAATGAAATGCACTCAGCCCAAAGAGAAGAAAAGGGAAAAATTTTGGACATTCAGCATTTTCTACAGGTATGGTACCTTCCTCACACGTGCGGAGGGTACTCTTCCACACCAGCAGCACTCACCTCCACACGTGCAGTTATTTCAGGAACCAACCTCACATGAACCCCACATCTCCGCACGTGCGACTCACCCTCTCACACGTGTGGCATTCCGCACGTGCCCTTCGCATGTGCGTTTATTTCAATCCCCAACAGCCATCAACTCCCTCTCTCTATGCGTGTGGCTCACCCTCCCGCACGTGCGGTACCCCTTCCACACGTGTGGCTCCAACCCCTGCATGTGCGGTTCTGCTATAGCCTAGATTTTTGCAAGCTCAACAAGCCTATGACGACCTCAACTCCAATTACACTTCCGAAACAAGAAAAACTCAACTCTGGAACAAAATTGGAGATGTAAATCTGAGAAAGGTTCCAAGAACAATGGACCTAAATGGCCGATGAGGCTTCAGATTAGTTCCTGACATCCCCAACACGAGTAAAATAAACATGATTTAAAGGAGAACAAGACAGGTTATGTACCCGGACATCACATTAATGAAATTTTTCTAAAATATCAAAATTATCCTTATAAAAAAATTATCATTATAAGTTGTTACATTATTTTTTTTATCATTATCAAAATTATCATTATAAGTTGTTACATTATTTTTTTTATGATTTTATTAATATTTTTTTTTTTGTAAAAAATTAAAAAATTAATTAAAACAGTCAACTCTAAACAAGTCCTAAATAGTGTGAGTGCTTTAGATTTTTCTTTACATACTAAGGGCTATTTTGATAACAATCATCAAAAAGTCATTATTAAAAAGTTATTTTATTTTTATTTTTTTTACCTTTTTTTGTAAAAAATTAAAAAATTAATTAAAATAATAACTTTCCAAAACAATTCCAATTTTTATCATAAGTGGAAGGGCTTTTTATTTGATTTTTGTTTATAGACTATTTTTTCTTTGAGTTGAGCTTCTCATGTTTCTATGTTGTAAAATTTGGTGCTTACTCGAATTTTGTAATAGAAATTTAGAATACCCATGTGGGCTTGATTTTTAATAGAAATTTAGAATACCCATGTTGTAAAATTTGGTGCTTACAATGATGCGATGGTGGGGTTTCCAATGGGTGATACCACGTTCAGTGGATAAGTTGTTTCATTGGTGGTCCGGAGGCAAATTCAAAAGATTGGAAAGAAGAATATGGAAGGCTTTGCCATTAATTGTTATTTGGTCACTTTGGAAACTGAGAAATGAGTGCATTTTCAGTGGAATGCAGCCTAATTGTTCTGATTTGTGTGAGCTTATAAAGTTAAGATTTGCATTATGGCTTAAAGCTACATTACAAGACATTCATTATTCTGTCACTGATCTGGTGTTCAATCCTATTCTGGTGAGGGACTGCATTTGATCTGTTTAGGCACTATGTTTTCTATCCTTTCTGTGCTGCTCGATTGTAGTTGTTTGTTGCTGGGGTCTGAACTGCAATTTAGATGTCCTGTTGTTTTTTTTGTTTTTGTTTTTGTTTTTGTTTTTTTTTTGTTGTCTGGCCTTTGTTTTTTGTTTTGTTTTGTTTTTGCCTTGGTTGGTGCCTCATCAACCTGGGGTTGAGCTAGCATATGATTGTATTTACTATTTGGTGTCAACCTAGTTGAGATCATCTAATTTTTACTATGATGCTTTTTGCTCTTTCTCACTTTAGTGATATTTGTGGTGTACTCTGTACTTTCCTTATTATCAATAAAACTATTTCTTTTGCTAATCACAAAAAAGAAATCCCCCTAGCAAGAAAATTTGCGGTAAAGATTTAGTTGGTGTAGGATTTATGCATAAAATGAATTTAAACTACACATTGATGTTTTTGAATAAAATCTTAAATAAAAATCATGGGTATATATATATGCTTAGCTCATTTTTTCTACGAAGGAAAATTTAATAAATGTGGCGTGCCAGAAAAAGTTAAAAAATCTTTTCATATTTAAATTTAAGCCAATTATCAGACATATGTGTTGACGGTTCTTTTGTATTAACGAAAAGAACTTCTAAAATTGTTAAGTATAGAAAAAATAAATAGACAAAGAATAAGAGAAAAAGATGAAAAATATGAAGTAAAATGATTGAGTAAACAATCGAATTACAAGTAAAGTAACATTAAATAACCTATACTCCTATTATTTCAAAATAAATGTGTAAGTTAATGAAATGCAGGAAATATAAATGAAGCATAAGAAATGGTAAAGGAAATACAAGAATTTAAATCTAAGTTACATCTATTCTTAGGATAGATAAATGATAGAAAATAGAAATCAATTTTTTTTTTTTTTAATGTTGGAAGATCGTTTACAATGAAGCCATAGATGACTATTATAGGGAAATTATTCCAACAATAACTATCTAATAACTACCCATTTCCCCATATTTGATCTTGCTTTGACACATCTTTCAATGATCTCTCATTAAGTCACTTTGTGCTCTATGTGTTGCACTATACTAAACTACCTTCTTTTGTAACATCTCTTAATTTTCAAGAGATTAAGATCATGTCACGTATCTTATAAATATATGTATAATAACTAGAAGTGTTGTTACACATGTAGTGTGTGGGAGTGAAATAATTAGATTGACAATTATAAATTGAAACACTTAAAAAGGGCCAGAAACTGCTTTAAAAAGTTATTAACGTATGCCGATTTTGTCTACACCAACTTGATTGTTGGTTTTATAATAGTACTAGTGGTTAGCATACGCAATACATGTGCAATCAAATAAGTAAAAATAAAATAAGAAAAATACTGTCATTTAAGTGGTAAGTGTGTTGTTTATCAAACCTAAGATGTTAGGTTCAAATTTTGCCCTCTTCTCTAACTTTATTTATTTATTTTATATATTGATAAATCTACTTGGTACATAGAGAAGCAAGGCTTCAGAACACCAACATAGGTGATCATTATATATAGTATAGATAGAATAATATTAGTAATAGTAATTTATGGTGCCAACAATAGTTGTACCAATTTCGAAACTCTCCTATTTGCATTATTTTTCAATTGAACCAACTCTTTAAGCAAGCATTATGGTATACAAAATTACAAACCATACACCTTTGGTAGATCGTTTTATGTTTTTTGACAACAAAAAGCGCATACATGCACTTACGTTATTATTAGAGAAAAGTGCAAAGAGAAATTTCTATGTTTGGTTATGCTCTGAAAATGTGATTCAACACCATCATTTGAGTGTGGTGTTTGGATGGAGCTGTGGAATTAATTTTTCACAGCTCTGCAAAACGCCTGTCGTCTGTCTGTCGTCTGTTCTGTAAAACCCAGTGCCTGTTTCAAATTTTTTTTTTCGAAAGGGTCGTCCGGCCGGTCGTCCGGCCGGTTGACCGGCCGGTTGACCAGATGAGCGATTTTTTTTTTTTTTTTTTTTTTTTTTTTTACAAATTTTTGCAATTGATATATAATCGAAAAAAATATTTTCCGAAATTTTTAAAATTTTTTATGTGCTTCAAAATAATTTTGAGTTGTATGAGTTGTAAATTTTTGTATCACATATCAAATGTCACATCAACAATTTCCCACTCAAATCAAACCTCTTTTCCAAAAGTATTTTCAAAACTCTTTACCAAACAAATTTTCTACACTCAAATCATAATTTCACAACACACAAACTCAAAACACAACTCATACTCTCAAATCACATTTACAAAACTCTACCAAACGCTACCTCACTATTTCTATAACTCATTCTGTGAAATTCTTTTGCATTGTAGTCACCATCAGTACATTGGCAAGGATATATGCCACTTGAAGATACTCTTTGTTGATTCATCGGCAGAAGAAGTGTAATCTTTGCTTGTTGGTTGATATTTTCCTATGAATTCATCATCTACACTGTAATCTTTCCCAATTAAGAACTTGAATGCCATGAACATTGTTTTCCCAATTTTTATGAGTTCCAATTAGATCTTTTCCCATATGTCTGCCTTTAAACGTTCCTTTTGAGCTGCATGAACAAAAAATAAATAAAAATAAAAAGGGAAATTGTTATATATAAATCAACCAAATTGGCTCATCAAAAGAGAGGTGCCGATGCAATGTTTAGGAGGTGAAAACGACTGAATTGAAAGTTCTATTAAGTCTTAATTTTTTTTGAAAAAATTAGGAAAAAAAACCTTAGGGTTTGATCCATAACAAAATAAATCATAAAATTTTAATCTTGTCAATTGCAATTCTAATATTTTGAGTTGTTTTTAATCCAAACCATCTGTGTTAAGTAAAATCGACGAAAAAATATATATTTTAACCATTAAACTCAACAAAAAATGTTATTTTAGACATTTTATGTACACCTATTTCAATTTTAATGGCTAAAATACATTTGAAAAATTCTATTTATATACCACTAATCTTCTCAGTACGCATTTTCAATAATATCCTTAAATGAAAAGACCATTAACTACAACATGGGGATGTATTTTCTACCCATTCAAAGATTTCATATAAAAACACAAAACACTCTTCACATACCATTATCACCTATAGACATATAAACATCCAAAATAAATTAGTTTTGAAGATTTAAGGTTTAAGAATATTGAAATCAATTGGTTTTAAAGATTTAGGGTTTAAGTACATTGACATCAATTGATTTTAAAGATTTGCACACTATGGATGACACTAAGATTGTTGATTTCGAACAATGCAACAACAAAAATGTCAATTTACTACTTAGCTTTTTGGTTTTTTTTTTTTTTTTTGTTTATCTCGTTCGTATAGTCGTTGAGAAGATAACTTTGTTTGTCACGTGTTTGAATAATCAAAGTTGAATTTTTACACAATGTTGGATTAGTTTTATTTGAACAAAACAATTTTGTTCAAATTATTATGGTTGACCAAATTATAAATTTTCATACATAAAAAATTTAACATTTTAATTCCTTAAGAATTTCATTTCTCAAATTTAATTCAATTCAATAATTTAATTTGTTTTTGGTATATTTTCTTTAATTTTTTTACAAAAAGTAGATATATTCAACATTTACAAAACAAAACCAAAAAAAAAAAAAAAAACAAACAAACAAACAAAACAAAACAAAAAACAAAAACAAAGACAAATAACATATAAAATTTAATATATGCTCAATATAATAAAAATAAACATATAAAAAATGTTCAACATAATAAGTCTGAACAAGTTAAAGTTGTTCAACATATAAAGTATGAACGTATTTATTTTGTTCAACATAAATATTTTGAACATATTCAATTTGTTCAATTTTATTTTTTGTACAATGAAATTATGTTCAGACAATCAGAGTTGAGCCAAACTCGAAATAAATTTTCATTGAAGTTGAATCGGTAACCAATTCAAAAAAAGATAGGAGAAACATATCAAGGTGTGAATCAACGGTGAGAATGACAAATCTTCAATTCCTTCAATGCACCAGCGAAACAACAGTGAAACGACGGTGAAGATGGAGACCTGAAACGACGACAATGCATCGGCAAGCTAATGGTGAATCGAAGACAACAATGGAGATTTGTGGTGATGAGAATGCACTAGCCGAATGATGAGAATGCACTAGCCGAATGAAACCCTTCTCCGGTGATGGGGATCTTCAATGCCGACAATGGAGATCTATGGTGTACTAAAGATGAATGTCTCTGGTATTATGAAAATAGAGATATTGGGGCATGGATTATGGTTTGTATTCAAATATACAGGTGATGTGTTACCTTAGGGCTAATACTAAGTTTTAGCATGAGTTTAAAACAATCGCCACAAAAAATGTCACTACTTTTCAACTTTTAGCGGCAGTTTAAAAAATTCGTCACAGAAAAAAGTCACAAATTATAAGTTTTAGCGACAATATAAAAAAATCATGCCAAAAAAAGAAGTCACCAATTGTCAATTTTTAACAACGTATGCAAAAAATCGTCACAAAAAATTATTTTTAGCGACGATTTTACTAGGATTTATTTTCAATGGGACTTGATGAAAATTTAAGTCTAATTATTCAGGGATTGTTTGACTAGAACTTTTTAGCTAAAAAAGCACAAAAGATAAAATAGGCTAAATAAGCCAATAAAACAAAATATTACATCCAAACCATAATTATTTCACTTTTTCTCTCACAAAAGTCAAAAAAACTAAACCAAACAAACTTTTAATCCTAAGCCAAAAAAACTTAAAAATCACTTTAAGAAAACCAATTGCCAAACGGCAACTATGACCTATTTATAGTTTACCTTTTTATTCTTCAAGGTTTACACAGTTAAGTGGGTTCTATTTTAAATATACGCTTCAATTTATCATTTAGAATATCCATACACTCACTAAATTTACCAAACACTTCACACATAAAATTGAGCCCACTATTACTGGAGTGTTTGGAGTTTGTTTATTTGGCTATTTTTTTTCATCTTTAGTGAATTTGTTTTAAAATTCTTTAAAAAGTTTTACACACTTTTTTTAGGCTTTTAGATTCAGCTCAATAAGACGAACCAAAAAATTATATGTATATATATTTTAAAATTTTCAAAAAAAAAATCAAAAAAAGACAAATAAGCCAAAAATAATGGATTTTTTGGTTTATTTTGACTTTAAAATTTTTTTATAGAATTTTTTTTAAAAAAATTACTTAAATTTGTCTACACAAGACGAACCAAGAAAATAGAAAATATTGATATAATTTTGAGAAAAAAAAAAAGTCACTAAAAATATATAAAAAAAAAATCAAAAAAAAAAAAAAGAGATGGCTTTTTTAAGAAACCCCAAAACACACTCTTTAACAAATATTTTTAGCACATCCATTATAAATGTTTTAAATCCCACTATAATTAAATAACAGCTTACATTGAATACCCTAATAAATAAAAAGTCTAGAAAGATAAAAATTAATGAGAAATGTTTGGGACCTCTTTTTTGGGGGTTTTATGACCCCCAATTTGATCTTGGTCCTTGATATGTATGTGTGGTCCACTCATATATATGTAGGCCCTACATTATGAGTGGTTGGAATGAGAGTGGGAGTTATGGGGGTTATGTATGTGGAAAAGTCTCTATCACAATTGAAAATTAATATTAAAATCGGATACAACACTCACATAAGGTAGGTCCTACATTTTTGTAGATCATATATCATATTAAAAAACCATGTTATTTTTGTACGGGTAGAACTACATTAAATATGTTTTAATCTTGTTTTCGTTATTATTGCTTTGATAGGTTGTTTAGATTATCCAAGCCTGAAATACTGGGCTTTTTTCAGTCTAACTCTACACTTGTACTTGGTGATGGCTTGAGGTCAAGATTCTGGCTAGACAAATGGGCTGGTAATGTTTGCTTCACGGATGAGTTTCCTAGACTTTTTCTTCTGGCTAAACATAAATCTGAATCTGTATCTATGCTGAGATCTAGAGTCCAGAATGAAGACTGGAATTCATCTTTTAGAAGGAGCTTGTTTGAATGGGAAATGGAGGAGGTCGGTCGATTGAAAAGGTTGCTGCTTACTGCCCCTGAGTTAAGGGCTAATGTGCCTGACAAATTGATATGGAAGGCGGATTCTTCAGGTGTGTTTTCTGTCTCATCCATTTATCAATGGTGTGAATCCTCACTTGGTCCTATCTA
The DNA here is from genome assembly GCA_036172215.1 of Camellia granthamiana. Taxonomy (NCBI): domain Eukaryota; kingdom Viridiplantae; phylum Streptophyta; class Magnoliopsida; order Ericales; family Theaceae; genus Camellia; species Camellia granthamiana. Next base: position 27,870,054 of record CM069908.1, on the reverse strand, counting down.
CAGGGTGACAGACTTTATTTGGAAGAATGTGGCTCCCCCTAAAATTCAATTCTTTGGCTGGCTTGCTTGGAAGAGAAGGATCAAAACATCTAATTATCTTCAAAGGATTGGTATATTGGACAACCTTAGTAATCTACATTGCGTGTTCTGTAATGAGGAAGTGGAAACGGACAACCATGTGCTCTTGCATTGTTCTTCTATCTGGTTACTCTGGTCCAAGATTATGAGTTGGTGGGGTTTTCAATGGGCTATATCACGATCAGTGGAAGCTTTGTTACTCTGGTGGGCAGGAGTTAAGCTGAAAAAGTTAGAGAAGAAGATTTGGAGAATCATCCCATTTGCGGTATTCTGGTCTATATGGACTTTAAGGAATGATTGTATCTTCAACAAAGCGCAGCCTAACCTTGATGATCTGTGTGATCTGGTGAAAGTGAGAATTGCATTGTGGATTAAAGCATCATGCTCAGGTTTGACCTACTCAGTGTCTGAAATCATTTTCAAGCTGCATCAGGTCAGACTTTGTTCCAGCTGATTTTGTAGTACATTGAGGTTGTTGTTTATATGTGTGATGCTGCTACTGCTGTTGGTTCAAGTGAATTTCTGGGCTGTGGATTTCTGGGTTGCTGCAGTGGATTTCTGGTGCGTGATCTGCTTGGTGTGTTCTGCTATGATTTGCCTGCTGCTGTGCTCTGTGGTGGATCTGATCAGGATGTGCTTGGGGAGATGGCAGTGTGGATGAGTGCTCAATCCAATTGGTGCTCTGTCTATTTGTTTTGTTTTGGGCAGCAGCAGGGGAAGGTTGCAAATTTGGTCTAAGGTTGCAAATTTGTCTGCTGCTGGTTGGTGCAAATCTATGTATTGAATCAACAACTACTTCATCATCAAATCACAATATCAAGAATTGCACTCTTACTAGGAAGTAAACAAGCAGATACAAATTTCCTAAATGCTGTTGTGTGTTGCTGTGGTGCTAAGATTGGGATTTGTCACTATGAATAAATTTGGGCATTTTGGCTGGAATCTGATAGAGTGCATTGGGCAGCAGGGGGCAGTTTTCTTTGGTTTGTTTCTGTAGGTAGTCAGTTTTCTTTGATGATGTTTTTGCAGTGTTGGGTGTTAATTACTTAGTGTATGTTGTTTTGCTGGTGGAGTTTGCTAGGGGAGGAGTCGGCAGCCCTTGCTGTGTGGCTGGGTGGTTTTTTCTATCTTTTGTTTTGTTTCTCTGTTTTGGATTGGTTCCTTGCCAATCTATGAATTTAATGTTAACAGATAATTGTGCTTCCTCCTTGGTGCCAACCTAGTTGGGATTATAGAGTGTCAACTATGATTTTTTTTGCACTTCCCTCCTTTATTAATGTATTTCGATGCTTGTTCTTTCTCATCTCATCTCATCAATAAAGTTTCCCTCTTTATTTGCTGATCAAAAAAAAAAAAGTTGTTTAGATGCACAAAGACTGCACATTTGCGGTAATTTCTAATAAAACAATCAGCCGTAAAAAGCACCTCTTCCTTTACTTTTCAGTATTCAAATTTTTTTTTTTTTTTTTAAAATATTGCAAGTAAAAATTACAACAAACATCGACATAACAATAAAAAAATATATACAAGCAACTCCGTATAAGAAGCACAAAGCAGCCCCTATGTATGAAGATTCAATAAAGTATGATTTGTTTTGATAGACACTTTAGGCTATATTTGGATCAAGAATTTGGATAGAATTTTTAATAATAATAAAAAAAAGAGAAAATGTGAATGAAATATATTTTATCAACTTTTTTCCTTTTCCTTTACAAATTCATAACCCAAACACAATATTTAGGGATTCGGTAAAGAAAAAGGAGGAAAACAATTGATGAGCAGCAATGAGTCTATGAACACAGAATCAACCACATAAAACATATTACGCTAATTGAAGAAAATTAAAAACAGCCACTAGTGCTGTTTTTATTATTATATTATTATAGGTAATAGAAACACACAAAAACAACCCAAAGAGTAAGCTCTCTGTAAAGCACAAACCTAATGGGTGAACAAACAACCCAGCACAAGAAGCAATCCCTGTTGAGATGATTCAAGTCCCAATGGACATTAAACACACTAAAAAGTTCAAGCATACGAGGCATAAAAAAATTACAAACGATGTTTTAGAGGTGCATGTCACCCTTCAGTAAAATTGTCGACTGTTTTATGACAACAAAGCACAGCCACGCACGTCCGCAAATAAGTCCAGGAACACAAAAACCAGACATAGAATTAGACAACGGAAATATATGAATGGACAGAATTTTACAAGATTTATAGGTGGGATCCACTTCTAAACAATGCTCTTTATTATATATTTTCCGTGTCCGGTTATTCATTTGGTTTTTGTATTCTTAGACTTAAGAATAACAAATAACACAGTGGCATAGTAGTAGTAGAATACTCAACGTCGAATGTTGTAGAAGCGCATTAGTAGTATACTCAACTTCAGCATGATGTCAAGGACGAATACCACTTCAGGATACTCTTTTTTCAATTCCACTGCTTCGTCTACAAAATAATTGTAAAATTCGCTTGGTCCACCTCCACCTCCACCTCCACCTCCACCTCCACCTCCTCCAGGTCCACCACGTCCACATCCACGCCCACGTCCACATCCACGTCCATCACCTCCACCTCCACCTCCTCCAGGTCCACCACGTCCACATCCACGCCCACGTCCACGTCCACGTCCATCACCTCCACCTCCACCTCCACCTCCACTTCCACTTCCACTTCCACGGTAATTCCAATAGAACTTGAATGCCATGAATATTGGTTTCCCCAACCTAATTAATGTCAAAAAGATCTTTGCCCATGAATTGGGCATTGAACTTTCCTGTTGAGCTGCATGAATAAAAATTAATAAAAAAATAAAAATGCTATACTGGTTTTTTTCGTCACCATTTTGTATCACTGTAATATTTAAGATTGATTCTTTTTTAGAAATGATTGTCACATGATATTAAACAGAGATGCATAGCAATCCTCATATATATATATATATATATATAAATAAATAAATTACTCCAAGAGCATTCAAGAGATGAGATAATTAAGGATACCTAAGAGAATAACAAACTAATCCAATCAATAAAAAAAGTGCCAAAAAAAATACAACAAATACGGGTAGGGTAATCAATAAGATTGATGAAGTAGCAATTAAAAGCAAAAATAATAAATTGGAAAGCTTGCCTGATTCCTTTTATCAGACAAAAATTGTAACCTTGAATACATGGACTCTTTCTAAAAACTAGGGCAAATTACACGAGTAATCCCTGCATTTTTATCTTTGTGTCATTTTGATCCCTGTAATTTTAATTAGTTCAATTTTGATCCTTAATTTTAAATTGTGTCAATTTGGTCTAATTGATAATATCGATTAGGGTTTTTGAAGGAAAATGGCCATTGAGTTGGTTGAGGTTAACTCACTAAGTTAAACAAGTTTATAATTTTACGAGATTATTTCATTTTTACCCCTATACTTTTACACGATTTTCAATGACCCCCCCGGACTACTCTAATTTTCACGCATACCCCCATACTAATTAAGTTACTATCAATTTTGCCCCTATCGTCACATTTGAAACGGAAAACGTTAAAAAAATTACATTTTGGCCCCAAATTTCAAAAGAAAGATGCAAACCAACCCTCCTAACACTTCTCCAGCCCGCAGACAAATCGTTTCGATTCAGCAATGTTGACATCAGCCCTCCTAACACTTCTCCACCAAACGCGACTTCCTGGGACAAATCCTTGCCATTATCGAAATCTCCATGGTCCTCTCACGCTGCTCAAATCGACGATTACTATTCATTCACAGGCCTAATGGGTTCTCTTGTTCGCGAAGAAGGCCATATATACTCACTTGCCTCCTCTGGCGACTTGTTATATACATTGGTTCTGATAGCAAGAACATTCAGGTATGGAAGAATCAGAAGGAGTTTTCTGGGTTCAAATCGAATAATGGGTTAGTTAAAGCCATTGTAATTGCAAATGAAATCATCTTCACAGGCCATCAAGACAGGAAGATTCAATTATGGAAAGTGTCTGCGAAGAATCCAACAATTCACAAACGAATCGGGACTTTACCCACGTTGAGACCTTATATAAAGAGCTCGATCAATCCGAGCAATTATGTTGAAGTGAGAAGGAATCAAAATACGGTTTGGATCAAACATTTCGATGTGATTTCATGTCTTTGTTTGAGTGAAGACAAATCTTTGTTATACTCAGCTTCTTGGGATAAGACAATAAAGGTTTGGAGAGTATCGAATTCGAAATGCTTGGAATCGATTCATGTTCATGATGACGCGGTGAATGCGGTGGTTGCCGGATTTGATGGGTTGGTCTTCACTGGCTCCGTAGATGGGAGTGTCAAGATATGGTGGCGAGAGATGTAGGGGAAGGGTACCAAACACTTTTTTTCACAGAACTGCACCATATGGGTTGTAATGTTTTGAAATTTTCAAAATTAGTTTTCGAACAACTTTCGGCATACCAGAACCGCCCATTACATGAAGAAGTGAGAAAGCGAGGTAGTGTAGGGCAAAGTAGGAAGTGAGGTGAAGAGAATGGCGAAAGAATAAAGTAGAACCGTCAAGAATCGAGAAAGATATGAAGTCCGAAAGATGGCTTGAATTGAAGAAAAATCAAAAATGAGAAGAAAAGTCCTATTTTTTTTTATCAACTTTCGGAGCTCCAATAGCATGCAAAAAGAGAAAGAACGAGACGTGTGAGATGTGATATGAAAACTAGACTGTGAGTTGAATCCAACGACGTAAAAATGAGACGAAACGGAGTTATGACCAAGGAGATAGAAGGGCTTGAAGTGGTGGTTGGTGGTGGTTTGTTGGTAGGAAATGGTGGGTTTGCATCTTTCTTTTGAAATTTGGGGCCAAAATGTAATTTTTTTAACGTTTTCCGTTTCAAATGTGACGGCAGGGGCAAAATTGATAGTAACTTAAATAGTATGGGAGTACGCGCGAAAATAATAGTCTGGAGGGTCATTGAAAATCGTGTAAAAATATAGGAGTAAAAATGAAATAATCTCTAATTTTACCTGTAAAAGCATAACAGATGTCGCTCATCTAAGAAGCACGGACACTTCTAGAAGGATGGCGTGTCCGTGTCGTGCCTGTATTGAACACATAATAGACTTTGTACTGTGAATAGAGTGGGTAGTTCTCTAGTAGTTCTATTCCACTGCTAAGAATTATTCGAAGACATCAATGGAGGCATGTGATTCATCCACATGATCCATGGATTTGGTTTGAGCGTAAAAAGTATGTCCAAATCCGTTTATTGTCGCTGTGTAGTATTTTTTATTTTTTCTACATTGGTGTTAGAGCTATTGTTAGGTGTTTTCGTATTATTTGTGCATAAATATATATATAGATATGATTTGTGCATAAAAATTGATACTTTTCGAACCATCTCTAATCGTCCAAAATTTCATATATGTTGTAATCCATATAATATAGAGCATATCTGCAAAGTTTTGAAAAAATCGGACTGTCGAATGTTGAGAAAAATAGAGATTCATATTTAATTTTCGTAACTTTGACTGCATGCTGGTTTTATATGCTTTGTTTCCATGTTGTGAAAACTATATTTGGAATCCTTGTTTTGAGACCTTCAAAAGGTATATTATGGGTCTAATTTCGACTTACAGTTAAAGAGAAAACTCAAACCCTAATTTTGGGTGAGGGTTGAAGCATGGAAACATTACCTGTGCACTGACGTCATCATGACGCGCGCTGATGTCATCACGCGCTGAGCCGAGCCATGCTGCCTGCCTGCAGCTGTTTAAGGCTCTGTTTGTTTGGTTTTAATTTAAAAATACGTTAATTGCTTCTAGATTATTCGTTATAATTCTGATTGGAGCATGGCTTAAACCGTTGAACTTATAATTCATTTTTATACAAGATGTTAAAGTTTCAGAATTTTATGGAAACTAAAATATTTTTCATTAATGAATAATTCAATATTTTTACGTTAAATTGCTCTTGGGGGAGTGTGACTTGGATTCTGAACTTGGAATTTTTACAGTAGACTATTGTTATATAATCTTATTTATTGGTATGATTTTTGTATTTTTCAGATTCTGTAATATTTATTTCTGATTTTCTGTATAATTATTAATTCCTTGTAATTATAGAAAATTTCAGAAAACTGCAGAAATTATTTAAATATTGAACACAGCATGTTAAGTTCTTTTAAATGCTTAGAACTTATAGTATGTTATTTTAAATAGTATGATTTATTTATATTAGTGAATTTTAATTCCATAATTAAATTAATCTAGCATATTTTCTTTTATGAATTTACATTGAGATGTTATCACGTGGAGTCAAATATTTTATCATGCTTTAGACATGCCATAGTTAGTGAGAGGTTCAGTTGAGAAAAATCTTTGTAGATTTACTCCCAAAAATCAATATTTTGCGCATGAATTAAATTAAATTTTGGATGATTGTCACTTGTGGCGCAACAGATGATTATGAGCATAATGGATTTTCAATCTTGTGAGTTGTGTAATATTGTCACTATTTAATTTAGATTTTTACGGCAAAATTATATTGTGATATGCTAATCAAATTAATTTCAAGGCGCATTTTTTTTCCTCTAATTGACTGAGCTTATAGAAGTTGATTTGGTTGACCTGAACTTAGTAGAGATGTTTAAATTGTGAACAAAGTAATCCGTTCTTTAGATGAATAGAAAGTCATGGAGACACTTTAGGTTAGACCTTAGTTGAGCCAAAGTAAGGAAACATGACTTAACGTCGCCATGGTTTTGTTGCCTTGATTGGCGCAATAAAAATTGATGTGCGCGCTATGATTAGTGACATGCTAAATAGCTTTGATTGGTGAGTTTGGAGTTATGAAATTAGTAAGCCCTCAATAGATCTAGATATGATCCTGTCTATTGAGTTGCATGGATTGACTTTGTAATTTGACTTGTAATAATGTTGCATCATTGGATGAAGTAACGTCCATGAGTCATGTCATCCAAGAAATGCGAGCTTAAATGAGTTAGTCATTAAGTGTAAGACGAGTAGCCAATATAAGCAGTATTTTGCTATCTACCCAACTAATAGGAATGGATGGAGCAAAATTTTACGCACTATGATAGTTTGGGTTGAAGTATCATTTGGAGTGAAGAGATTAGTGCTTAGAAGCTGCAAAATCTATTAACACTAAGTGAGAAGATTAGCGCCTAGTGGCTGTAAAAATCTATTAGCATTGCCAACTTGTCTAAGTCTGGACACTTACTGTTTCCACACTTGAGTGTGAGACATGATGAGGTCCTTCTTTGTATGATTTCTTAGCTAGGCTAACGCTTTTGAATGGCGTTTACTACTAAGCACAAAAGTTGCAGCATAGTAATGAAAAGGTCAAGGCTGACAAGGTTGTTATAGAATTTGATGCATCGCTAGCGAGAGCTTTGTGTTGAATTAGACTCTTTAGCCTAATTCGCGCTTAAGTTGCTTTAGGAGTTGTCATAGATTGATAGCTTATTCTCTCCTTGTGGATGGTAGAATCAATTGCAACTAACTATGAAGCGAGAAACAGAGATGGCAAGAGGAGTATCGTCATGTTTCAACTAGATGCAGTAAAGTGTATGGAGAATAAAATTGACTTAAAGGTGCAAGGGATTAGCACTTACTAGTTAAATTTGCGACTTAGGCGCACTTGATATCTCCATGACATCCTTTTATGATCTAGTGAACATGAGTTAGTCGTGAGTCATTACCTAGTTGGGCCTAAACCTTTACACTTGTTTTGAGAACTCACATATTAGGATGATTGAAATTAATTTATGACATTAGTCATAAACTAGTGGCTTGTTGTACTTAATCACATTAATGAGAAGATGACATGGATGGTTTGAATAAGTCCTCTTGGGCCCACTCGCTTGTGGCATCTTGTTCTCATTTGTTCACAATGGTTGTGCACAAGTAAGTAGGAAAGCCGCAGAAGGGCATCTGTATTGGCGCATTTAGTCCACTATGATATTTGTGACTAGATATGTGAAGGGTATGATAGCTAGCCCCAATCTCGACACATTTATAGATTACAATACGCATCTTAGTCAAGACTATTTGATCTCCCATAAGTTAAAAGTATTGAGATGATTTTTGACATTGCACATATGAGGTCAAGATTAATTAGATAAGAGCTTTCGTGCTTTTAGTTTTGACCGAGGTGGCGAGTGTCTATTTGAGTTGTTTTTTAGAAAGCCCTGTGAAGAGAGGGATGCTTAGAAAATTGATTATTCTTAATACTCAGCAACACAATGGTGTAGTAAAGATAAGGAATTAAGTAATGTTTATGTTAGATGGATGATGGCGCAATATGTTTCCCAATTGGGAATTGCACTTTAGTTTGTTGCCTATGTCCTTAACTAAGTGTCTTTCATATTAGATTTTACACTCCATTTGAGTAATGGATTAGCAAAGAGTCATTTGTAGGCGATCTGTAACTATCAAGCAACTTATCTTTATTTTTCTTCTCATAAGGTTGCAAAATTAAGACCTAGAGTTCTATGGCGCATTATTGTATGCTATCTTGTAAACGCTTAGGGTCATGTGGCGCATTATTGTATGTTGTCTTATAAACCCTCTGGGTCATGTGCTTATAGGTCAGCAGCTTTGTGGGAGTGTAACTAAGTCACATCAAGTTTTCTCAGTAAAGGTGACGCGAATAGAGTTTTGAAACTCTATAAGATAGAGAATTCTAAATATGGCGCTTTATGTAGCCTAGTTGAGAATGGAAAGAGATTTCCAATATTCTAGGGACAGTAGGAGCAGCGTTCCTACTAGTGGATTACTCCATTAGAGAAAAATACTCTACATTCTTAGTTGCATGGTAGCGAGTATGAAAATTTTCCACGTCATCACTAGGTGATTGAGAGGGAAACATTCATGATTGCTCCGCAAGATGATAAAGAGCCTAGGACAATGCCAAAGGCTAGTCCCCTGTTTTTAGAAAACGGATCAATGTTGCGTATTTTAAGACAAAGTCATTGAAGATTAACCATTTCTAGGATTTGGTTGACTTTCCGCTATGACACAAAATTGTTCTAAAATTATGTGTGATTTGGATAGTCATTTTTTGAGGCATAAAGCTCGCTAGATACCGAAAAGTTGCACCATTGAGGAAGGTGTAGACCATAAGAAGACTTCCTCCTGGAGAGTGAGGTTACTTCAACTTAGGCTATAATTGACATGAGTTCGAAACTTTACTTTGTGGACATTGTGACCCAACTTCTCGTTGGAGAATTGGATAAATAGATCCATAGGGATTTAGCTTCTGCTTTAATGGCGAAAAGTTAGGAGCGCAAACGGATTGTTAATTCCAGTAACTCTTTTACGCCCTAAAACAGTTATCCAACTAATGGTTCTTAGATTTCATCGAGCCGTGATGGGCCAACAATGATTGATGAAGACTACTGAGGCATGATCAATGGTCCACAAGAAGTTTTTTCTTACTTAGTCATTATGAGTCGGGAATTTATAAGGTTGTCGCCACCTAGGATTGAAAATCCTCTGTTTTAGACATGACGGAAATGGGTGATGTAATTTATATGCTCGGATGTACGATCCTTAGGGATTATTTTGGGAGAATTCTCGGTTTGTCTTTGATGACTTATATAAGGAATATCCTAGAATGATTCTAGATGCGAAATTGCAAACCCATTGACTTATCTATCGGTAAAAGCTAGAGCCTTAGTTATTGAGTGAATCCTTAGATTGTCTCTGGGAGAAACAAATGACCTCCTTGATCTTTTGTTGTGGGAGCCTGAAATACGCTATGTGGGCATATTCGACATGTAAATGGTTAACTGAGTAGTTTAGACATTAACCTTGCTCATTAGACTGTGGATAGGATGCTTTACTAGTAGCATATAAATTTGCCCCTTGTAAAATTCAATGCGAATGCACTAGTTGGGCGCAACTTGAATGAACGCAAATTGGTCGCTAGAATGTCTTTAGAGCGGTAGTTGCACAAGAGGTAGTGATCTTGAACAACTTCATGTTAGGCGCATATGGCGGATTCCGTTGTATATGCTTATCGCAAGAGGTGCTGATAGGGCCTATGTTTAGAATCTAGAATTGCGCAAACTATGGTTGTGTTTTTCAATTGATCGTTTGTTTTTGTGATATTATGGGATATTGATACTATTATGGTTTGTCATAATGACTAGCAGATGATGTCAGCATGCAAGATTGGCTCACTCACACGAGCAATTGCCCTTGGCACTTCGGAGCGAGCAAGGATGAGACTAGTGGTTTATTTTATTTGGAGCCAAGATAGGCTTAAATTATCCACTATGTATGTAGCCTTGGTTGCAACCAAAATGAGGTCATGTTAAAGACCAAACTTGGATATTAGTACCCACTTTTCATGTTGTGTCTGTTATTATTAGCCAGATGCGAGATCTCATTTCGCACCTGGAAGGCGAGCAAATAGAGAATTCGGATTAGGTACTAGAAAGCAACTAGACTAAGATCTGTACGGTGTATCAAGTATGACGTCACTCTTTGGAAGAGTTACTCCACCATAGCATGTATTCATACTACATGTGCTTGGCGACCAAGTAATGAGGTGAGAGAATGAATTCCTATTTCCTCACCGTGTGAGTCTTACGTGTCATTATTGATATGATTTTCACTTATGTAACCTTTTGTGACCTTTGACTATGTCATAAGGTAAGGGGTTGATGTTCTGCTACTTAGTATGTTGCCTGTAATCATGTATGATTCGGCCTTAAGGGACATCACTAGGAAAGCGGTCAATACTAAACTAAATGGTATGAGGGCGAAGGGAAGATCATCTAGTATTACACCACTTGTATATTCACTGCCGGCAACTCACATCGTTCTGTATGATAGACGGATTGAATGTGAATATATTGCAATATTTGAGAGGGTTAAACATACTCTTTTGAGGGATTAAAGATGTTTTTGGCTCGGTGTAATTGGATAAGTTTGGAGTATATGAGACACTATTTTTTTTATTTTCGAGTTGATGTCTCTATGCTGGTTCCTTTTTGAGTTTCTAGTATAAAGCTCCCACATGCAGGTGTTCTCCGTGGTCGCACGGTCCATTGGCTATCATGATCGTGTTTGATGGATAGATTGAGATAAAAGAAGCACAACATCATGCCAGCGCATGTTCGAGTGGGAGATATTGGAAATTGGGGGGTTTGGAACCCATACCTAATTGGGTAGCCCATGGTGGCATGACCCAAGACCCATAAGGAGAGACTCAGTCAAAGTGGACTTGAGTTAACTTATCCTGGGGATAATTAACCCACTATCTCATCTCTTGAGGAGACAGAATTGGGGGTGGTTACAACACTTCCATATAATATACGTATTATAGGGTGAGTTAATTTTAACCGTATATGATGTCTCCTATAATATTCTCTTTTTCTTTCTCTCTCCATAAAAACACATAATAGCCGTTGTACTGTGAATAGAGTGGGTAGTTCTCTAGTAGTTCTACTCCACTGCCGGGAATTATTCGAAGACATCAATGGAGGCACGTGATGCACCCACATGATCCATAGATTCGGTAGCGTAAAAAGTATGTCCAAATATGTTTATTTCCATTGTGTATTATTTTTTTTTTTCCTACAAAGACAAAAAAGAGAGAAGAAATAACAAAAAGAAGTAAGGTGGTTTAACCAATCTTGGCCTAAATCCACACACACAAAGCCCTATGGGCTACATATTTCATTCACTCAACTTCATCCTCTTGATTACATGGTACACCATATATATATATAGAGGGAGATACAATCAAATCCCTTCAGTTAAGAGAATGAAATAAATTAAAGATACAAAAAATCATGATAACCACAAATCATGGAATCTCCATATATTTTGATATCTTTAACAATATAATCTTATCTTTAACAATTCCTATTAATTTAACCGTATATGCACACACAACATACATACATAATATAAGGAGGTCAGAAATGGGAGATGGGGTTAGGGCTAAGGCTAGGGCTAGGAAGGGAATGGGTGCGACAGGGAGGGCTAGTTGTTAGAGATAGGGTTTGTAGGGTATTGAGAAGAAGACGATGGCGGGAGCAAAAAGTTCATTATGTGAACACTTGGGTAGAAATTGTCATTTTACAACATTATTTGAATTTCATTTAAATGAAAAAACATTCCAACTCTCAAAATTTGCGCGTATGACAATTTCAATCAATTTGGGCGAAAAATGTAACCATTTCACTTTAGTCCAAAACCATAGGAGAGATATTTGGCTACTTTTCAACCATAAACGGGTAAAGTGCTACGAGGCCAAAACACATGGGGTTAAATTGGATTTTGCCCTAATTTTTACTACACCACCATATTGAGAAATCAAAAAATCAAAACGTATCAATTGGTATACTGAAATGTATCAATATCGAGAAACAAAACAATCAACATGTATGAACCGATATGTATTTTATTGTTCAATATTTAAAATCATAGGAAATACAATAAAGTTGGAAAAACCTGATGATTGTTGTTGACTGAAGAAGCCATTGTGCGTCTGAGGGTTGATGCTTGGAGTTCTCACTACGTTGTTGGCACCTGAAGATGTGGGATAATATATTTACTACATTTTTTAATGCTAATTTTGTAACAATGATATTACATTGCACAAATTACTTAAAAAACAAATGCTTTGTTTCCTTTGATGTTTCAAAAACTTCTTTCATGGCAGAGGGGATCATGATGAGGGGGCTGGGGAGGGGAGAGGAGGGTTGCAGGGGAGATTGGAAATGGGAGAGGGGATTAGTGCTGGGGCTAGGGCTAGGGCTAGGGCTAGGGCTAGGGAGAGAACAGAGGCGACATGGAGGGGCTGGCTGTTAGGGTTTGTAGGGTATGGAGAAGATGACGGCGACAGAGGAAAAAATTTCATTATGCAAACACATGGGTAAAAATGTCATTTTACAACATTATTTCAATTTCATTTATGTGAAAAATCATTGCAACTCTCAAAATTGGATGAGAAAGTAATAGTTTCACTTTAGTCCAAAACCATATAGGAGATATTTCAGTGTTTCTGAACGATAAGGCAGTAAAGTGCTATGGGACCAATCTACAAGGGGGTAAATTGGATTTTGTCTTGATTTTTATTGCCACCATATATGCACTAGAATGTATCGATATTGAGAAACCAAAAAATCTATATGTATCAATTGGTATATTGGAATGTATCAAATCGAAAAACAAAAAGATCAACATGTATCGACCGATATTAAACATCATTCAATGTTTAAAATCATAGGAAATACAATGAAGTTAGAAAGACCTGATGACCATTGCTGACTGGAGAGGTTGTTGTCCGTTTGCTGGTTGCTGCTCAGATTTGTCACTACATTGTTGGCACCTGTAGAGGTGAGATAATATATAAACTACCTTTTTTAATGATATTTTTGTAACAATAATATTATATAGCCCAAAAAATTATTTCAAATACAAGTTTTCTATTTTGTATTTCAAAAACTGTTTTTAGACAAATTTTCTACTCCTTAGTGAACTTTTTTCATATCTTAGTTAATTTTTTTTATTTTTTATTTTTTAAATGTTTTAGATGCACCTAGTCTAGATGCTTCTAAAAAGTGTTAGGGAAAAAAAAGGCATAGAATAAAATATGAAAAAAAGTTTGCTAAAAATGAATACATGCACCATCCCACTTTTATGTGAACTATTTGGGCGTTGTTTTTATTTTTGTAACAATAATATTACATAGCCCAAAAAATACTTAAACAACAAAACTTTTAGATGTGTAGGCTAGATTCATTTTGGATGTGCACCATCCCACTTTTGTAGTCTACATGCTTAAAATTTTTAGGCCCAATCATAATAATGGTTCCTCTAATTTTTCAAATTAAATCAACTTAGTCCAATTGATAATATTCGTTAAGAAATTGAATAGACATCAAGAGCAAAATAGTCAGTTCAAAAGGAAATGGCCCATTTAAAATTGGACGCCAACCCCCCAACCATTCTGATGAAAATAAATTGATTAGTTTACTCTTTCATTTCAGTCTAATTTCTAAATATTGTTATGATTTGACTAAATTGACAAAATCTGACAAAATCAATGCAATTAGAGTTACAATGACCAAAATTTATATACCAAGGGCAATGACTGTATTTTGCCCTAATTTTTATTACCATCAGTGAACTAAAATGTATCAATATCGAGAAATTTAAAAAGTCGATGTTTATCAATTGATAAATGTATCAATATCGAGAAATTAAAAACTGATATGTATAAGTTGATATAAATTACATATCGATCGATATTTAAAATCATAAAAGTAAATACAATGAATCAAAGAGACCTGACGATTGTTGCTGACTGTAGCAAATGGCCTGTGTCTGCGAGTTGTTGCTCCTTACTGCCTCTGAGTGAGAAAATATTTCACTATCTCTTCTAATGATATTTTTGTAACAATAATATTACATAGCACAAAAAAGTTACTTAAAAAATGTAAAAAAATAAATTTTTTGAAATGTAAAACCTAAATTTATTTTGGATGCAATTTCATTACACTAGGTTTGAATCTACACCACACACTTTATTTTTTAATAAATTTTTACATTTGTTTTTAGACTCCATAACTTTTTCCTTTTTGTAACTACTAGTAGTAGACACAAACGAGCCCACATTTTCATCAAATAATAAATAATATTAGGATATATGAGACCAATGAGCCAAAATTAATCAATCACTTTGGAGAAAACAAAATATAATCAAAGCAAAAATTCATCTTAGCATGATATATAGTAAAGGTCCCAGACATGTACGATCAATTTAAGATTGGATTTCTATCGATCATCCTAGGTTTTGTTAATGTGATAAATATTGGTTTGGCATAGACTATATAATCCATCTTTTTATCTTTTTATCTTTTTTCCATCACATCACCTCTCTATTTTTCTGCACATCTTTTCGTAAAAAGACAAAAAGTGCACTTTTTTAGGACACCCCAAACCAAGACAAGTGTAATGTACCTTGCACAGTTCATGGCTCAGACAATGGTTCAAAGATTGTAGATCAGACCAAGGACACTAAGACCAAGGCTGTAGCTACAGCCACGACCTATGTTACATGGACTCGGGTACGGGTGCTGGGTGCAGGTATGTATCTAGAGGTCGGACTTGTCAAACCATAAATTTAAGGGTACGCGGACTCGGCAAAAAAATATCATATTTTTAATCAGGTATGTGAGATAAAGTGGTTCTATCTGTAACTTACACTGTCAAAAAGACATTCTTAGCAATTATACAACAATATGTACATATAATAATAGAGTTATATATAATTATATAAGAAGTGTCCATTCAAAAGTATCCAACACATATCTCATACCCTTGTCTGAGAGTGTCGGGTGTCCGACACGGGTATTTGATTTATTTTGAAGAATCCGTGTAACATAGGCCACGACTGCTAAAGCTGCTAAGTCTGCCAAGATTAGCAACACAAACAACTGCAAAAGCAATGCTAAGGCTGCAGCTCTATCACAAGGTTGCAGCCTGCAACTCTATATTTTTGTTAGTTAGATATTTGTTAGATAGAAATGTAACAAACTCGGTTAGTTAGATATTTTTGTTAGATTAGTATATATAGATAAACTTATGTATGATCTGGTTATGATTTTCATTCTGTGAGAATAATATCTTCTGCCATTCGTCTTCTCTTTCTCTTCATAACATGTATTATGAAAGATGTACAATTATTTAACAATATTACTACAATGATTATATTTTTGTATCATGTTTTGCTTAACATTTCATGCGTGTTAATACTGCATTGGTAATAAACATAAGTGTTGGAATCCATTAAACAAATACAATGTTGACAAATAAGATGGTAAACCAATTATGATAAGTAAAGATGGTGGAATCCATTAATAAATAAATGCATTTGTGAACCTGTCTCCAGCTGCCGCAAGAATTCCTGAACTTCTTTATTGTTTAGAAAAGCATTCCACATCTCTACATTAGTTGCAACAGCCTTGAGCAAATTCTACATAAAAAGTGGGCACAATAGATTTAGAGGACATAAATTGATGAAAATAATTTTCATGACAATAACCATTTAAAACTTTAAACTCCTTGTCAAGTGAACACCTAATTCAAAAGATTAGCAAATAATATTCCTTATGTTCTTTGTGTGATTTTATTAAGGGTCTTTTATCCTTTCTATTCAAACCCAAATCATACTTTTTTTCAACAATGACGGGCAAGTTGGTCATATAAATGATTCAAAGGGATTCAACAATGATCACTTTGGAACATGTTGTTGTGGGCATGATTTTAAATACTGAATGATATATGCCAATACCGGCTGATACGAATTGGTTTTTGGGCCTTTAATACCGATAGACTCTGGTATACCCGAAAAAAAAATAAAATAAAATAATAACACCCAAATACTACACATTAATGTGTGTACTATTTGGTATACCAGTGGGAATAAAAATCACATGCATATCGATCGGTTCATGGAATGTATCGCTTCATAGCGGATTCATGACCCAATTCAGAGATGATATGTCAGGCCAGTTCACTGCTATGCAGTTCTTTTCACAGCAGATGATTTTTAAATTTTTACAGCTGTGTCATCCATTACCTTGGTTGTGCTATTTAAAACCTTGGTTGTGAGTGTACCTCGTATCATTAATTGCTACTCATCATTGAAAGCATAATGTCTTTTAGGACATGATTCAAGATTTAATGCAATCCCAAGTGGGAAATGGATCTTGTCCATGCGCAAGAGCAGAACAAATGTTTCAAAACACTGATTATAAGCAGAATAAGGCACCTGAATCGGTTTGGCTCTGTCCATCAATTCAAAAGCATTTTGAATAGTCATTCCTTCAACAGATTGCAGCTTTCCTAGACCTTCAAGGCGCGAAATCAATCGAAGTGAACCGACTTCTGATCCAGCGTCAGATTGCAAAAAACTGCACGAGGTGTCATATGAAAGATAGGATTAAGATCAGATGCACTCATATCCGAACTAGGCAAGGGAACCCAAATCAACTAGTGCAAAACAGAACCACACTCCAAAACATTTATTGTACTCTCTGAATGAATGTATAGAAAGTTGTATATATATATATGTAAAATACATGAACTATTGAAGAAGATAACAGGTCTAAATCATGAAGCACTAGAGTACAACTAGAAGAAAGCCGAGATCATGTACTGATGTTCTATTCTCTCCATAACTCTTCTATTTCACTCTCTAACTCTTCTATTTCACTCTCTTTAGCATATTGTAATACTTTGTTTCTCTCCCTTTGATATATTGTAACACTTTGCACTAAAAAGGGGCAATAATGCTATGATGATTGCATTTGTATACCACAAATGGGAAAGTGTTACAAGAAATAAAGAGGTTGGAGGATTGGGAACCAGAAAAATCAGGGAAATGAATCGAATGTCTTTTGATGATATGGTGGAGGAGATTTGGTACACAAAGGATTGCTCTTTGGTGGAGAATTATATGCAGCAAATCAGGCAAGGTGAATAATTCCTGGCTTCCTTCTGGCACATCTTCATACAATTCGTCCAGGATCAGGAAAGATATCATTGCAATGGAAGGTAGGTGCCCTACTTTGTTTAATTTCTTTGTGTCAAATATTGAGTGTTCTTTGGATGATGGTAGTGTTAGAAAGGTTAGTGCTATATGGGAAGTGAGGAACAAGCTTGCCTTTGAGGATACACAACCAAAATTGGAATCTCATTCCAGAGCTTGTTAAAATGAGAGTGGCATTTTGGGTCAAGGACTAAGCAAAATTTAAGTATATCACCTTCCAAACTTTACGTTGCTTCTTTAAACATTTTATCCTGAAATACTTCTAATTCCTCACTTTTTAGATTTCACCATTTGTTTTTCAATTTTATACATTCTATAAAACAATATTTTTTTCTACCTATCTTTAAGATGCTTCATTACAATTATTACTACATCATGTCTATGTCTATCTTTTCCAGTATGGTAAATTTTATACACAATTTCATCAACTTTTTCTTCTACATCGTTATTACATTCTTACAATTTAGTCTCTTGTAAACATCCTATATTCTTTTCTTCTAATCATAATATTTACCTATTAGTGTTTGTATATTCGACATTGCTAATCTATACCTACAATCCTAGACTAGTTTCTTTACCCATGCTAGTTTAGTAAAACACTATGGCCTTTGCCTTCTTTTTACTACACTCGAGCTCTGATGCGGTGCCCCTTGCCCATTTTTTGTAACGCTTAAAAGGAAGGAGCAATGAGTTCCTTACAAATTGCGCTACAAATGGATCAAACTGAGCTTTGGGATGTTGAAGCTTGGCTTGTTGAAAATTTGTTGATCTCGAGTTTGAGCCTAGCTTAAGTGGAGCTTAAAAATTCGAGCTCGAGCTCGACTCATCTAATATTTGCAAAACTCAAGCTCGGCTTGAGTCAACTCGATTACTTGAAAGAGTCAAGGCGAAGCTTGAGCTTTGAAAGAAAATTAAAACTTAAATTAACATGCAAATTTAGAGAATAAGAGAAGAATATGTGCAAAATGTAAAGTAATGCTTATATTACTGTTAGTTTTATTTTTCAAATATTTAAATTTGTAAAAAATCCAAACATAAATACCAAAATAAATTAAATTAATGAAAATATATTATTAAAAATGAATATTAATTTATATAACATTTGTGTTCATGAGCCTACACGAGGCAACCTTTGGTCGATTTGACCTCAACTTGGTTAATAAATGAACCGAAAAATTTTGTTTGAACTCATTTATTTAGCAAACGAGCCATATTCAAAAGAGCTTTAAATGACCCAAGCTCAAGCTATTCATCAACTATTTGTTTCATTTGTAGCCCTACTTATTCATGAAGCACTAGAGTACAACTAGAAGAAAGCCTAGACCATGTACTGATTCTATTCTCTCTAGAACTCTTCTATTTCACTCTCTTTGGTATATTGTAATACTTTGTTTCTCTCCCTTTGCTAGATTGTAACACTTTGCAATAAAAAAGGGCAATAATGCTATGATGATCACATTTGTATACCACAAATGGGAAAGAGTTACAGAAAGTAAAGAGGTTGAAGGATTGGGAATCAGAAAAATCAGGGAAATGAATTGAATGTCTTTTGATGATATGGTGGTGGAGATTTGGCACACAAAGGAATGTTCTTTTGAAAAGAATTATCTGCAGCAAATCAGCCAATGTGAACAACTCATGGCTTCCTTTTGGCACATCTTCATACAATTCATCCAGGATCTGGAAAGATATCATTGCAATGGAAGGTAGGTGTCCTACTTTGTTTAATTTCTTTGTGCCAAATATTGAGTATTCTTTGGATGATGGTAGTGTTAGAAAGGTTAGTGCTATATGGGAAGTGATTTCATTTGCAATTCTGTGGACAATTCAGAATGTTAGGAACAAGCTTGTCTTCGAGGATACACAACCCAATTGGAATCTCAACCCAATTGGCATTTTGGGTCAAGAACTAAGCAAAATTTAAGCACATCACCTTTCAAACTTTTTGTTGCTTCTTTCAACATTTTACCCTTTAATAATTCTAATTCCTCACTTTTTAGATTTCACATTTGTTTTTCACTTTTGCTCATTCTACAAAAACAATATTTTTTCTACCTATCTTTAAGATGCTTCATCACAATTATTACTATGTCATTTCTATGTCTATCTTTTCCAATATAACAAATTTTAGGGGTGAAAGAAAAACCGCCTACACCGAACAAACCGACCGCACCGAACGGTATTCGGTCTGTTTTCTGCACCGCCAAACAGTCAGTCTGTGTTGTTTTTTTTTTTCCCTACAGTTTGGTTCAGTGTTTGGTTTTGGAGATTTCACGCCAAACCGAACCGAACCGAA
This sequence comes from Camellia granthamiana, assembly GCA_036172215.1. Lineage (NCBI taxonomy): Eukaryota > Viridiplantae > Streptophyta > Magnoliopsida > Ericales > Theaceae > Camellia > Camellia granthamiana. Next base: position 27,850,104 of record CM069908.1, on the reverse strand, counting down.
TCAAATCGAATTTACCGATTATGCCGAATTTACCGAACATTCAAATAATATACAAGAGTTACCTCTTACCAAGGTTTTAAAAAGTGGCTGTAACCGTTACATAACAGTTGTGGTGGTTACTACCACCCGTTACAGCCACTATAGCGGTGTAATGAAAATTCACATATGTAACAGCCGTTTTGATGTTACATAATGGCCGTAGCGGTACCATAACGGTAGTAACGGTCTATTAAACACCGTTACACCATTTTACAATATTCTGAATAGCTTCATTTTCCCAAAAAAAAAAAGACACAAAAGCTTACAGAAAAAGAACAAATACTCAAATGATTCAAGCCCAAAGAAAAAATCTTATATAATTTTTTTTTATAATTTATGGCACAATTTTTTTTTTATAATCCTTTCATTTAATAATTGTGAATATTTTTTATTCAGTTAGTTCAAGTATTGGTAAAAAATTATTTGTAGACATTTAAAATCAATTATTCTTAAAATCATTAACTATTGAAATAAAATATAAAAAGCTCCTTTTATAGGGATTTGAAAATATGAAATATATTGGATCATACCTAAAAATTAGCAAAAATTGATTAAAATTTATCTTAAATTCCAATAAATGTGATTCTAAAAAAAATATATATGTGTGTATCGGTAAGTTTTCTTCAAATTGTGCGAAAAATTACACGGTTCCAGTTACCGCAACAATTACGCTACGGCCTTTACATCCTGTAACTGCTACCGCGTCACCGCAACGGTTAGAGTAACCATAACCGCTTTTCAAAACCTTGCCTCTTACTATTGTTGAATTTGATATTTGATAAATTAGTCTTGGTGCAATTACGTTGTTGTTTGTTGCCTTATATCTTAATTAGATTGATCTTTTTTAAATAAATAAAAAAACAATAACGATAATTATTATTTTTTTTAAACAAATGCCCAAACCGATAAACCGCACCAAACCAAACCAAAACCGAATTTACCGGTCCAGTCTGGTTTACCTGTTCTAGTCGGTCTGTTTGGTGCCGTAAGTGTAGAAAACCAATTTTACCGGTTCTATCCAAAAAATTGCAAAACTGGACCGATTTGACACATAGTAAATTTTATACACAATTTTCATTAACTTTTTCTTCTACATCATTACTACATTGTTACAATTTAGTTTCTTGTAAACATCCTATATTCTTTTCTTCTAATCATAATATTTACTAATTATAGTTTTACCTATTAGTGTTTGTATATTCAACATTGCTAATCTATACCTACAATCCTAGACTAATTTCTTTACCTGTGCTAGTTTAGTAAAACGCTAAGACCCTTGCCTTCTTTTTACTGCACTCGAGCGCTGATGCGGTGCCTCTTGCCCATTTTTTGAAATGCTTAAAGGAAGGAGCAATGAGTTCCTTACAAATAGGAATGCAAATGGATCGAGCTAAGCTTTGGGACGTTGGAGCTTGGCTTGTTGAAAATTTGTTGAGCTCGAGTTCGAGTTGAGCTTAAGTGGAGCTTAAAAAATCGAGCTTGAGCTTGACTCATCTCGTATTTGTGAAACTCAAGCTCGGCTCGAGTCAACTTGATTACTTAAAAGAGCCAAGGTCAAGCTTGAGCATTGAAAGAAAATTAAAACTTAAATTAACATGCAAATTAAGAGAGAAAAAAAAAAAAAGAAGATTATGTGCAAAATGTAAGTCATGCTCATATTGTTAGTTTTATCAATTAAATATGTAAATTAGCAAAAACTCCAAACATAAATACCGAAATAAATTAAATTAATGAAAATATATTATCAAAAATGAATACTAATTTATATAGCATTTGTGTTCACGAGCTACATGAGGCAAGTTTTGGTCTACTTGAGCTCAACTTGATTAATAAATGAACCTAAAAATTTTGCTCAAACTCATTAATTTAGCAAACGAGCCATATTCAAAAGAGCTTTAAATGACCCAAGCTCGAGCTATTCATGAATTGTTTGATTCATTTGTAGCCCTATTTATTGGTAATACCCTAGCAGTTATTCGCATATTCAGGGATTTTCAAGCTACACAGCCCTCTTTATCCAAACATGGGATAAAAATGAAACATTGAGCACGACACATGTGGATTAATAAGTAGAGAAAGAACATTGATGAATATTCTTTTGCCTTTCATAGATAAGTTGTACACATAAAACTACACAAATAAATTTATTTATAAAAAAAAAAACTACACAAATAAATAAATAAATAAATAAAACCCACATAAGAATACTTTCTAACCCAATATTTTTCTACTAACTTACCTTGTAAACCCTGAGATGGCTGATTCGACTTCATCCCCAGATGGAACAAAAAGTGGTATGCGGGAATTGGCTGGAATCTGAAAGTCAACCTCAGAAGAAGTTGAAACTTCCATGGCTGTTTTAAAGATACAAAACCAAATATAATTAAGTTCACTGTGAAATATATTGTAGCAAGATCCTAACATATAGATATAACAACTACAAATTCTATAAGTTTGGTTGGACAGGTATTTGCCTTGGTAAAGTTATGCAAAGTTGGCAATATGGTCTCCTTAAATTTGATTAAAAAATAAAGTACCAAATTAGTTTAAGTTCAAAAATAAAAATATTTTATTAAAAAAATTCATAATAGAACAGCTTCATATATACTAAGAAATAGATAAGCTTGGCTTGACTGGCATTTGGATTTGGATTATCCAGGATTCATTATGTATATTAAGCCATTCGTATTAATTCCATCCAAGTGGGTTTAAGATTGTTCGATAGCTAAGTGAATGCCTTGCAAATAGCATCTTTGTACCTTCCAAGAAACTTCCCTAATAGAAAGTTTTGTTGCTAGAGACGTCATTTGGTGGTCCTTCACATTGAGGAGCTTCTACACACCCCTAAATCACAATTCTTTGGGTGGTTGGCTTGGAAGAGGAGGGTTAAAACAGTGGTTTATCTGCAGCGGATTGGTGTACTTTCTGGTGTTGTTTGAAATACCTTTGTTTTTTGCAATTCTGATATTGAAGCTGTCAATCATGTTCTTTTGTTATGTCCATTAATTTGGAAGGTGTGGTCAAATCCGGTGGATTGGTGGGGTCTAAGGTGGGTTGTAGCTGGTTCAATTGAAGGACTCCTTAATTGGTGGGCTGGGTTTAAATTTAAGAAGCTTGAGTGGATGATTTGGAAAACAATTCCTATGGCTTTGCTGTGGTCTGTCTGGAAGTGCAGGAATGATTGTGTATTTAGAGGAGTTCAGCCACAGGTGATGGATCTTTGTGAGATGGTAAAAGTTAGGTTTTCTTTGTGGGTTAAGTATAATAACCCAAGCTTTGCTTTTTCAGTGCATGATCTGGTTCATAATTTGAGGCTGATTAGGGGCCACACACTGTGATTTTTCAAGGACTTGGTGGACTGATGGAGTTGGGAATCTTGGTGGTCTGATGCTTGATGGTTGCTCCATGCTAGTAATGACAGAGTTGAAGCAGAGGAGTATATCATTGTTCATTATGCTGCTGCTGATATTGCTGTGTGATCTATGAAGATTTGGGTGGTTATTTTGGTAGTGTGATTGGGAGGTTTTTTTTGCCTAGTTTTTTTTTTCTTGGAACTTGGTGAGGTGGTTATATGATTGGTTGTTTATTTTGGTGTTTTTTATGTTGGCCTCTCACCAACTTTTTTGGCTTGAGCTTGCACATAATTGGGTGTTCTTCTTAGTGTCAACCTAGTTGGGATTAGGAGGTTCACTATGATGCTTTTTGCTCTTGCCTTGCTTTTTTGATGTATTTCACGTGTATTGCATTTTGTTTACATCAATAAAATTTATTTTCTTTTGCCGATCAAAAAAAAAAAAAAATCGTTCTTCTTAGTTCACACCTTTTATTTTTATTTTTATTTTTTAATTAAAATTTTGCCCTACAAAAAAATTACCACTAATGACAAAAGATACACGCCTTCCCTCCCAACCCCACCATCACCAACCGCCACCCTGTGCCACTACAAAACCCTAGCTGCCGCCCCACACCATTGGTGGGAGCAATGGAGAGTAACAAGGGAGGAGATGAGAGGGTTAGGTTAGGTTAGGGTTTGAAGGTTGAATATGAGTATATTATGGGGATTAAGTGGTGTGAACTGAGCAAAAAATAAAAACCAAAATTGTGTGTGAATTGAACAATGATGTCAACTAACAAAAAATAGGATGTGGGAATAGAAGCTCCCTCGGCATTGTGCCAACACCCTAAAAGGCGCAATCATGTGAAACTTTACGTGATAATGTAACTCTTTAGCAGAGGTGTGCACAGTTGATTTTGGGGAAAAATATCAACCGAATTGAGAATTTTTTAATCTGCTACCAACCCAACCACCTCCAAAACCAACAAGTTGCTTGAATATTTTGGCAATTTCAAACCAATGGTTTGAACAAGTTGGATGGATTATAAATACAAATTGAAAAATAATATTAGTGAGCATATAACCTTCATTTATTGTATTTTTATTTTATTTTTTTTTTTTGGGGGGGGGGGGGGGGGGGTTTGAAGTTCAACCAAAAAATTTATTATTTGTTCTGAATCCCAACACAAAACCAACAAACTAATCAATGCATGATGATATTCGAGATTATACTTTACAAATTAATATACAAAAGAGTCAAATTAAGGAAAAAATATGCAACAAAAATGAGGGGCGAGTATTATTTGATTAATGGTAGATAAGGTTAGGGAGAGATTGTTTGTGAGCAAGTGTGCAAAGTAATTTTTGCATAAACATATAGGCGGGTTGGGTTGGTTTGTAAACAAGTTTGACAAAAGACCATACCTCAAATGCCATATCATAGATTGATCCATGTCTTCAGCCATGGTTTTCAAACCCGGACCGGACCGGCCGGTCGGACCGGGAACCGGGCCTGGTTCCGGTCCGGTCAACCCTCCAGAACCGGACCACGAACAAAACCGGCCTGGAATTTGAAAACCGCCGGAACCGGCGGTCGAACCGGAATAACCGGCGACCCGGACCGGTTTTGAGCCGGTCAGACCGGTGAACTTTTTGTTTTTTTTTATTTTTTTTTCTTTCTTTCTTTTCTTTCTTTCTTTCTTTCTTTCTTATATATTTATATATATATATATTATAAATATATTTTAAAATTTTGACTAAAAATTCTTACTTCAAGAGTCTCCTCTCATAAGGAAGAGTCTCATTGGAAGTTGGAGAAGATTATGAAAGTCTATTCCTATTTATAGGAAAAGATTTTTTAAAAAGAACCTCCAAAATTCTATGTGGGATTCAATTAAATTATTTGAAACATATTGATGGGAGGGAGAGTTGAAAATTTCATTTCCCTCCAAAATTAAACCTAATATTGAATCAATTTGTTTGGAGGAAATGCTTAAAAAATTTAATTTCTTTAAAACAAGTGTCTTTTTTTACCAATTATGACTTTATTAAATATTATTAATAAATATTATACAACAAATTTTTTTTTATTTGAGTATTTATATATATTTTTTTATTTATTTATAATTTTTAATTATATTTTTTAATTATATAATATTAATTATGACGTCACGGTTCGACCGCTTTGACCCGACGGTTGAACCGGTGACCCGTCCACCCGGTCCCTTTTCCGGTTCGCTCACCGGTCCGAGTCTGAGAACAATGTCTTCAGCCTTTAAGGCATAGCTTGCCTTTACCGGCATTGTGAGAGTAACCACTTTATTAGTGGCCATATTTATTCGAACAATTTTCATATTATTCTTCTTATCAAGTATAGTGCAGTCATCTTCATCAAATTTCACCAAATATCCTTTTTTGTATCAATTGGCCTCACTTAATAGATTTTGAGTTAAACTCTGAACATAAAAAACGTCATAGATTAGCTTGGTGTTACCTCCCTTTGTTTGCACAGCAATGGTGCCCTTTCCTTCAATGTTCTGAACCTTCCCATCTCCAAGCTTTACTTTGTATTTTTCTCCTTCATCCAATCTAACAAAGTTGCTCTTGTTTCCCGTCATTTGGCTGCTGCATCTGCTGTCAATATACCGCGTGTCTTGTGCTTCTTGTTGAGTGTTCATGCAAGGATACAACCGTTGGTTTGAAGATTCACCCTTTTCTGAAAAGTTAGCTTCATTCTTTTCACGAAACCAACAATCTCTTTCAAGATGGCTAGGATTCTTGCATCTAGTGCATTTTTGGAAATGGCAGTCCATGCTTCCATGATTAGTATTCTTGCAAAATTTGCAGTGAGATTCAGATTGTGATATACCTCTTGCAGTCTGTTGAGTATGCCTTTTTCCTCCTCTTCCGTGGCCACGATTAGATTGGCCTCTCTGAAATTGATTGCCTTGATTTTGTTTCTTGTTTCCTCCATCCTTATTCTCTGACATATTCATCTTTGTTTGAAAAGATTGCTCCAATAACTGATTCTCCGATCCTTGAAACTCATTCTTCAAAATCTCCCATGCTTCTTTAGATTTTGTTGCAGCCATTATCCTTGGAGCAATTGTTTTCGTGATTGCTTGTTGAATGTAGTACAAGGCTTTGGCATCTTTCATTGTACGTTCTTTCAACTTCTCCTTCCTTGCCTCTGACCACGCTGAATATTCTTCTTGGCTTTGAGGGCTTTCATAGCTATTTTCGACCAAATCCCACAGATCTTCTGAGATGAAAAAGGTTCTCATTTGAATGCTCCAAAACTCGTAATTTTCTCCTTCAAAAATCGGTAGTACAGCTGGTGAATATTTGAAGGTTGTAATGCTGGAACTTGCTGCCATTCTTTGAACTTAAACCTTGGCTGTTTTGTTTTGTAGGACCTTCAATGCTCTGATACCACCGTTATGTTGCTGCACAGTGTGATGGTGCAGCAAGAATTCAGGATTAGGGAAGAGAAGTTTTGTGCATAAATTTGTTATAGAAAATTGTGGGTACGAATGAGTTTTTATTTGTGACAAAGAAGATGAAAAATATGTGCTCACTTCAAGTTATTTTCCTCTGTTGGGCTTGCATAGCTGAATAAATTAGATGCCTATCATTCTAGACTGAACCTAATGCTCCAAAAATTTCTATTTACGTTATGGTTATCAAAATTGCAATCCAGATCGTAGGATCATACAATCCTAAATTGTCAAAACAATCCAAATCGGTGTTATAGTCGGATCACAAGTAGGATAGTGTGGGATAGTGTAGAATTGTGATTTTTCACCTTATTTTTAATATGTATCATCCCTATTTGCATTTTTACCTTATTTTTAATAGGAAGTACAACTTACGATATTCGATCCGACCCTACGATCAGATTCACAAGACTCTCTCACCGATCCTACGTAAGATCTCGGTTGTAACAACCATCTAACACAAGATTGTTGAAATCGGGATCCAATGTGGGATCTTTGGGAAGGAGTCATGGATCGGACCGTAAAATTAGATCGAGAATCATAAGATTCTAATTTCAATGCAAAATGAAATAAAAATTTATCTATAATGATAATGTATGTAAAATAATTTCAAAATCATTAAAGAAAAATGATAATTTGATATAAAGCTATGCTAAGATTTATTAGAGGAGATGCTTCAAGAGGGATTTATGGTCAAATTTTTTATATAGATATAAATTAAATATATAAGAAAAAAAAAAAAAACTGGTAGGTATTGGATTGTAGTAGAATCAGGATCGTGGTACGATTCTACAATTTAAGATCCTAATGTAATCTGGATTGTTTGGCCCAACTGGGGTTATACAATTGTAAGATCCTATGATATGCATCATGATTATGATAACCATACTCTAACATGCCATTCAAGATAAATTAATTTCAAGTGCTCCATTTTTCATATACTTTCAAGATAAAACACCCTAGGCATGGAATCTAACAAGTAGTAGCATCAAACATCCCATTTTTATTATTTTTGAAATTACCTAATATTGAAAATAAAGTACATACATGGAACATCATAAAATTCCTCATCCAAGAATTCTCTTACACAATAACAAAATGCTATTAAAATTAAGAACACCCTAAACATGTTTACAAATATATAAAAATTAAAAATTAAAAAAAAAATAGAAAATAGAAAATCCTACACTTCACTACTTTTTACCACAAAATTAAAGAGATGAGATGAAAGGAATGAGTTTTACCCCCCCAAAAAAATTGACAAGTCTTCCAAGTGAACTAGACTTCAAGAGGGCTTCTTGTTCTTCAAATGGTCACTTTTAGATCCAAGAAGCACCAAGAGGGGCATTGGGATCTTAAGTGTAGAAGTGTAAAGAAAGTGTATACACGCTTAGGGAGACCAACAATGGAGGAAGGGGAAAGAGGGCTAGCTAGGGTTTTTGGAGGAGGGGGAAAGGCCAAGGATGTCAGCCATGTGAGAGAGGAGAGCCTAACTCTTTCAAGTCTTTCAACTCAAGAAGACAATGCTAGCTCACCAGAGTAAGGACACTCATTGCCTGGAAACAAAAAAATAGGAAACAAGAGAGACAGCTTTTGGTTTGTTAAAAACAAAAAAGGCAAAGGCTCCGTTTGGTGAGCCTCAAATTATAATTCTACCCATTGATTGGAGTGTGTCGTTTGTTTTAAACTTTCAAATTATAATTATATATTTTTTTCTCAAAACTCAATTTAAAACATAATCATTACTTTTCAAAGCTCATAACCAAACATATACTTCAAAACTCTTTTCAAAACTCAATTCAAATCAATATTTTAATTTTTTTAAGATTTTAAATATTTTAATATTTAAATATATTACGATTTTTTTAATTTTTTGAATATTTTTAAATATTTTAATTTCAAAATATTACGATTTTAATTTTTTAAATTTTAAAATACTTTATAAAAATAAATTCAAACTCTATTTTATAAAAATATTTTTAAATATTTTAATTTTTTTGTTATGTATTTGGTTACGATTTGAGTGTAGAGTTGTGAAAGTAGTATGGAGTTTCGAGTTATGTGTTTGGTTATGAGTTTTAAAAATAATTTTTTAATTGAGTTTTGTTTTGTGTGTTTGGTTACAATTTGAGTGTAGAATTGTTTTTAAATTTAAAATATTAACATTTTGAATTATTTAAATTTTTTGAATATTTAAATTATTTAAATTTTTACGATTTAAATTTTTTGAATATTTATTTTAATTTTTTACTTATTAAATTTTTTAGATTATTTAAATTATTTAAATATTTATGATTTAAATTTTTTGAATATTTATTTTGAAAAAAAATTATTTCCTTTGTAGTATTTTCAATTAAAAAATTGATTAATGTTATTTTCTGTTAATAATAAACTTTTTTAATTAATTTTAAAAAGAGTTTGGTTATGATTGTTTATTAGAATTTTCAATAGTGTGAAAAAGTGTGTTTTGTTATGAGTTATAACAATTTGAATTAAGTTTTGAAAACTCTTTCCAAAACTCATAACCAAACAAATTTTCTTACTTCACATGTCAAATCAAACTTTCAAAACTCAATTCCACACTCAATTTAAAACTCAATTCAACATTCTATTCAAAAATCATAACCAAACAAATTTTCTACACTCAAATCATAATTTCACAACTCACAAACTCAAAATACAACTCATACTCTCAAATCATATTTACAAAACTCTACCAAACGTAACCAAAGACTTTAAAAAGTATAGTCTTAAAATAAGGTGATTTGGAATGATCTAAATAATACTTTTTAATTTTTTATGAAATATGGGCTGGATATAGATTAGGTTTGAAGTGATGTGTTAGATAGGTGATGTGACTTAGGCCAAGTTTAGCTAACCTAAAAAAGTGCACTTATTTCATCTTTTTATCTTTTTTGGGTCACATCAATCAACATCTCCTCGCTACTTTTTCTACACATAATACAATAAAAGTCAAAAAGTGCACTTATTTAGGCCTTGTTTGGGATCTTTCAAAAAAGCCAAAAAGTCAAAAAGTTAATCAAAAAGTTAAAAAGTTAACACTATTCACCAAAAGTCAACAATTACGGCTGCACAACTCCCAATTCAAATTTTCCTCTAAAAATCAATTTTCACAATTTTTTATTACACATTTTTCCATAAAAAGTCAAAAAGTTAACCCAAACATCCATATTTTCAACCTCAATTTTTTAGTCAAAAAAGACAAAAAGTGCACTTATTTAGTCTTCCCAAACAAGGCCTAGTCTTCCCAAACTTGGCCTTAAATAAGATGATGTGATTTAAATAGGATAGTGACTTTTTGACTTTTTAACTTTTTGGCTTTTTTATATCATGCCAAACAAGGCCTAAAGGCTAGGAGGAAAGGAAAAGGGCTGATTCTATGCTACACGCTTACAACTAACGCAATTAGTGGTTTGGAATAATTTAAATAAATGTATTTTTTAATTTTTTATGAAAATATATGGATAAAAGTAGAGAGATGATGTGACTCAAAAAATATAAAAAAATTAAAAAGTGTGTACTTATTAGTACACCCAAACTTTTGATTTTTTAATTATTTTAGTTTGAGAATAAAAGACTTCGTTTGGAATAAATTTTTTGAGATTAAAAAAAAACAAAGGTTCCATTTGGTTTAATTTGTAAAAAAAGTTTTGAATTGTATTTTGAAAGATAAGTTGTTGAAAAGAATTTTGAAAATTAAAAATTTATGTTTGGTTATGAGATTTGAAAATAATTTTGGAATGATTTGTAATTTTTTTTTTTTATAGTTGAATAGATGAATGTGAGAGAAAATCTAATTGTTTGATATGTAAAATGAGAGAAGATAGGAGAGAGGAGAAAGAAAAAATGATTGATTTATTTATTAATAAAAAAAAAGAAGAAAGGAGAGAGAAAAAATAATTTTAAAAGAATTTTAAAAATTGATATATCAAATATTTTTTTTTAATTTTTTAATCTAAATATTAATTTTAAAACTAAAACAAACTAAAACAAACGGTATCAAAATATAAATAGTCTATGCCCACACGCCTTTGCCTTTTGGATGGCCAAATGAGAGCAGCAAGGTGAGTGGTAGTTAGTTTAGTAGGCACTTTAATCATTAAAATGAAAGTTGGAGGATAAAAATTGAACTCCAATTGGTCTTGAAAAAAGCTAGGCCAAAAAAGGGGAGGATTATGAGAAGCTTTTCACGTGCCAAGTCCTCATTGGACCAAAAAAAGACTAGGAACCCAAAAGAAAAAAAAAGAAGAATTAAAGTCCAACAAAATAACATATATACCAAATACGTTTGAATTGTCTTAAGTTCACCATATTAATTTGAGAGACTATTTAGGTTTCCTGGATCCATTTTGACAATGACCTTAATGATTTGAATGTTTATTTTTTAGCATTTATTGAGTTAAATATTCATACAAAAAATTAAAATGATTGAATATCGATAGTTATATATTTGAATTATATTTGTATTACAAAAAGTAAATGGCTACTTTTGAAATTATAATTGTCGTTTATTTTTTTAATAAATAAATTTGATTCAAATATATAGCACTAATCTTCGATCATTTTAGTTTTTTATAGGAATATTCTATTCAATGAATTATAAAAAGTGAATAGTTCGGATCACGGAGATCGGCTCCAAAATGAATCCATCAAACTCAAACGTTCTATCAAGTTGGATGGCCAACTTAAGAGAATTCAATCTCATAAAAATATATACTAATAGTCAATTGAGGAAAATTATTATTATTAGTTTTTGTCACTCTTTAATTTACATTAGCTTAATCTATATATATATTATATAAGAAAATGTAGATTTTTAGTGAAAAACCTTCTAGAAGCTCTAAACCCTCATTCTAAAATTATTGAATTTTCAATTTACAAAATAGATTAAAAAATAAATTATTGACTAATATATTTAATTAATTATTAATTATTTTAAAAATAATAAATATTTCTTAATTTATGGATTTCAAATGGAAAGATAACAAAATATTTCATAATCTCCCTATCATAATCTCTTTCACCAATTTTCAAAAAATTAAAACCTTTCTTCCTACTCTTTCTCTCCTAAACTATCTCTCTGATAAAAAAAATCTACTTACCTTACACAGTTCTAATCAGCTTGTTTGGTTCTGGTTTTCAGAAAATAATTTTCAGAAAATTCTACTTTTTTATTTTCGTATTTTAATGTTTTCAATGATTTTTTTTAATATTTTACGTAATTTTTTTTAATTTTTAGACACACATAACACAAATACACTTAAAAAGTACAATATTTGTGAAAACAACTATAAAAAATACCCTAAATACCAAAAAAATACAACAAAAAAAATGAAAATTCAGTACATTTTTCATATTTTTGTGTATTTATTAAAATTTTAAAATATTTTTTCACAAATATTTTACTATTTAGATACATCTAAGTAAAGTACATCTAAAAAAGTAAAAAAAATTGCTTAAGATTTAAAAAATATTCACTAAAAATAAAAAAATTAATTTTCAAAAAATTAAATTCAAAATATTGAAACTAAACACAGTGAATATTTTTTTTAAATGTTGTATACAACTTGCTTATCCCTAAAGATGTTATATCATGCAAAACAAAATCACACCATTTTTATTATTTTTTCTAAAATTGTTAAAGGTTAGTCAATATTTAATTTTTTTCCTACTCATTACATTTTTATTTATCAACAATACTATTTCTCCATTTTTTTACACCATATCACTTTCAATCTTTTTTTTTTTTTTGCTTGAAGATCTATACTATATATATAAGCAAATATAGTGGGTGTGCTCATAGGCCTCCAAATCTCTATTTTCAATTTCCTAAATTTTTTAAAAATTATGTAGCACTTAAATTTCAAACTCACACCTCTCCCATCACTTCCATTTAAAATAAAAATTATTTTTTTAATAATTTAATAATATATGCTCTTAAAATAATAGTTATCCGAATACAAACTTATTAACAAGAAATAAAGAAAAGAAAAGAGAAAGCTATTGCAAAATTTAAAAATATTTGAATTGAAAATATATATAAAGATAATTTATATCTATCAACAAAATTCAAAATAAAGATAATTTAAATTTGAATTTGAATATATAATAAAGATAATCTATATATATCTATGACACCCAAATTTTTAAATTTAATTCACTACTGTGTTAATATCAACTAATCATGAGTAGAGAAAAATATACAGATATACATAATAATTAATAAATAAATAGAATTCCTTATTATATCAAAAAAAAGTGCATAGTTTAGAAAGTTGGGAATCAACCGATTAAATTGTTAAGGGAATAGATTGTGAGACACTGCACTTTTAGAATATTAAATAAGCGGTAAGTGATATATTATAGTTGGGTGATAAGGTTTTCAGACGTGAACCTAATGTATAATCATATGTAATTTTAGGAATCATAACCTTTAGATGTGAAGAAAAAATAAATAACTAAAAAAAAAAAAGCCAAGTACGATTTCTAAGGCTCTTGGTAAATTCGTGAGGTAAAAAAGAAAAGCCAAGGGTCAAAAACAGGTGGCAAAAAGAGGGAGTTTCTACGTGTATAACTCTTAGCTTGGACCTCACACTTGGGTAAGTATAAATAGTGAGGGTGCTGAAGTAGAATGAGGAAGCGACCAACTAGAGTGACAGGAGGAAAAGCACAGCAAGAAGAGGTTCGGGAGCAGAGGAAAAATAAAAAAACAGGGGTAGCTTTATAGTAAAAGTGAGTTATATTATATCTTGAGCCACCATAACATGTTTTTTATATGTCTTGAGTCACTATAATATATTTTACGAATGTTTTAAGTTATCATAATTTATTTTATATAATTTATGCTTTGTGATTATATTAATGTTTTAATTATGTAGATTATTTTTTGAACTTTATTTGCTTAAATTGAAACCCATGGATATGTTTGTTTAAATTTTAGAAATTATTTGACAATAATTTTATAAACAATTAATTTCTGTAAGTACCACCACGGGAGTCCCATGCCTGGGGACTTAAATAAATCATTGGCTTCTGATTGGTCACCTTGTGGCCCTCTGTTTGTCATGGATCCATTAACCTTTGTTCTGTTTGTCACTCCAATGACCTCTATTCCGTTCTATTCTGTATCGTGGTTATATTATTTATTTACATAATTTATGTATTTCAGTTTCTGCAACTTAAATGATTTATTTATTCAAACTACGTTATTGTAAATATTTTAGGTTAAATAACTATCCATGGTTATTTCATGCCCCTATATTCGTGGCATAATATTTTTCACTCTACTATGTGCTTATAGCTGTTATCCCCTTTCAGGTGATGAGATTTAGCGGAATCGAGATTGGGAATGAATCGTAGTATTTTTATTTTTATTTATTTTATTTTATTTATTTACTATCTGTAATTTTGATCAGACTCTTGTAATAAAATAAAGCTTATTTTCTTTTAAATAAACTTTTTGGTACCCATTTATTTTATTTTAATTTGTTTAATTTATCTATTTGCGTTGCAACTACAGAAATTTTAATTATTTTATTTTGATTTCCTTGTTGCGACGCCATGCCTTTGGGTACAGGGTTTGGATTGTGACAATATCTATCCAATTTCACATCTCTCTTCTCCTATATAAACAGTTATATTTCAATTGATTATAAGTACATACAAAACTATTATGTTGCTCTTTCTCTTTTCCCCTCTCTTTCTCTATATTTATAATTTTATATTGTTATAGGTATGGCTGAAATGCTCCACACATTTGTATTTTTTGTCTAAATTTTAATTTTTTGTGCAGGTGACATCATAAATATAATATCAAACTTGACGGCTAAAGAGTTTTTGAATTTATTTTTATTGCATCAACGTTGAACATTATGTACCAAAATTGCAAATATATATATATATATATTGTGTAAGAAAATTATTTATGTGTATCATTTTCATAATGACTTTCCCACCAAATTAAAAAACTTTTTCCTATTTGAGAATTTCAAAGTAATTTAACTTGGCCATTGAGTATCTACTATATTCTTTTGCTTAAAATTTTATCTTTTGAGGATATTTTGGTGATGAGTTCACATAGTTTATATGTTTTTATGTAATATTTAATTTTGCTCCTTTACATTTGATATCAAATTTAATTTTTTAATAAGAAACTTGAATAATTGAGTCCTTTATTTTGTTTTGATTGTGGGTTGGTAGTAGAATATTATTTTTATCATAGCAAAACATAGTTCACAGTTATATGATACTTATTGATGTTGCATTTCAGTTGTTTTTTATTTATTTGTTTGGTTAATTGAATTATTTTTTATATTTTTAGTTATTACTTTTAAATAATAAAAGACAATCTGTGTGGATGATATTAAACCTATAACCATAACACATCATATGTTTTGCAATCTTATTTTTAACTTATTCATTTTAAATCATATATACCCGTAAATTGCATAGGTTACCACTAGTTTAAATAGAACGAGAAAGGGAATCACCCTAACACTTCATATGGGAAACGGGAAATGCTACTGTATGCAATGCACACCGTATACAATCTTATCATAAAATTCTGAGTTTTCATAAATTATATAAGTGGTTTCACAAAAATACGTAAGTTAAATATAAATTTGCGTAAGTTCGTGAAAACTTAAGATTTATACGAATTTGGTTCAGCTTTCATAATTTTGTAGTAAGATAACATATGATGTGCATTGCACACCAGAGAATTTTCCATGAGAAAGAGGAAAATGATTTTTTTTCGCACTTTTTTAAATGTGTGAATAATACACAAAATATGATTGATTCAAAATATGAATCTCATATTTAAAAAATATTTACTCTATTTAAAAATGTTAGGTTCCATTATTTTACATCAATGTATTGTTCACATACTTGGTGATGGTAAAGTTTCTTAGGCACTTTCTTAGGAATGGCAACAAGGCGGGGCGGGGTTAAGGATCACACTCCCTGTCCTCAATCCCCGACGGCAAAAATTTTCCCATCCCCGGCCCCGATCCCTGACGGGGAACCTATCACCGCCCCCTAATGGGGATCGGGTTTCCCCGACCCCAAAAATTCCCCGGTCCAAAAAAAAAAATGTCAGATCAACAACATCATCAACAGATCAACAACATCATATATCAACAACAGATCATGTATACTTACACAACAGATCAACAAAATCATTAACAACATTATACACAACAGATCAAAAAAAGAAAAATCAAAGAGATGGGAAAGGTATCGGAGTCCGGCAACGAAGGGAAATGGCGTCACCGTGATGTTCTTAAGCAGGGAGATCGACGACGGCGAGATCGGGAAGATCAGTGAGATCGGCGAGATGGGAGGAAGGAGAGGACAGCGGAGGAACCGCTGCCATCGCCATCAGCGAGATCGGAGATTGGAGAGATAGGAGGAGGAAAAGGACGTCAGAGGAGCCGTCGCCACCGCCATCGGTGAGATCGGGGATCGGCGAGATAGGAGATCGGCGAGATAGGAAGAGGAAGAGGACAACGGAGGAGTTGCCGGGCTGGGTTCGGGACTGAAACATGTATCCCCGTCCCTGGCCCCGGCCCGAATATCATCGGGGATTCAATTTTTAATACCATCCCCGGCCCGTCGGGGGTATTTTTGGAGAATAACCGCTCAATTCGAGGTCGGGGGATCGGGTCCCCATCGGGTCGGGTTCTGATTGCCACCTCTACACTTTCTCCGTTTGTTTTGGCGAGAAAACACTTTTTAATGAAAAATATTCTTATAAAAAAATAATTATAATTATTTTTTATAGAAAATATTTTCTTATGGGATAAACTAAAAAGTCAAAAAGTTATTAAAAAAACTAAAAGTCTATACTATTCAAGGGTAGCTTGTGGGGGAAGCCACTAGGGCAAAATTATTATTTTGTTATTTGAATTTAACTACCCAAAAAGTCAAAAGGGTAAAATTATCATTTTGATTTTATTACAATATTTTATTATACATCTCTTCGTAAAAAATCAAAAAGTTATCCCAAATATACATCTTTTTTTTCTACTTTTTTAACCAAAAAAGTCAAAAAGTACACTTATATAGTACATCCCAAACAACTACTTAAAACTAATGTATTAGTGATGGTGTTAGCAGCGATGGTGGAGGAAGTGGTCATAATGGTGATGAAGTAGTAAAGGAGGTGGTTGTGGATATATGGAGGTGAGTTGGGTATTGAGTTCGGATGATGTTTTCTACATTTGAAAGTAAAAAATATTTTTTGCCCAACAAACTTGTTTTTCAATAATTACGGAAAAAAATTTCGGTCTTTCATTTTTTACCATACTAAACAGCAAAAATAAGAACATATATAAAAAAATATTTTCTACTGAAATAAACCGATCATTTAATTTAATTTCAAGTGAAAAGGTTGGAGGATGAAATTTGGAATGCATAGTTGGTCTTGAACCAAATATATACATATAATAATAAAAAAATAAAAAAGTGTAACTAAGGTTTTTCTAATACTTGGTAATTAAATACGGGCCAAAACAATTTAATTAACACGTAGGCTTAACATCAACAGTTCAAGAAATACAAAGTGAGGCCCGCAAGACAAATAGAAAAAATAATTCAATTGGATCTAAAAAATTAAATAAGTCCAAACACTTACAAGTTACAACTAATAATTTACAAAACACCAATGACAATGTATTTCATACTCAATACATCATTTACATATTGGAATTTAATTCATGCTTGTAACCGAATCATGTACCCGTGATGCAATAAATAAAATAAAATATAATACAAATAAAATAAAATAATTTACCCATGATATATTGTTCACTTATAATACTATATTTTTTTTTATCGGGAAGAAAATTTTCATTACAAAACGGATAATATAGCACTCCCGGTTTTGACCCCGACTCTTGTGGTATTTCGGACTCAGGTTTAATGCTTTCATAGTGTTGTTTATCTCTTTTTTCCCTTGTATATCTTTGAAATTGGCTTTTGGGTTGTTGTGGTTGTGTTTGAACAGGTTGGTCGCTTGTTTTTCAAACCTTGTGTTGCCTAGAATTTTTGTCCTCCACTTGAGCGGCACTTCCTGCGCTTGAGCGGGCTTTGCAAACACTCAGTACTTTTGCAGGTCTGTCAAACTACTGAAAGAGTGATTTCTACGCTCAAGCGACATTTCCTACGCTTAAGCGGGTGGGCACTCGAGCGGCCCTTTTTGTACTCGAGCGTTGGTCTATTGTCTGCAAAACTACTGGATGCCTGTTTTCCACGCTCGAACGACACTTCTTGCGCTCAAGCAGTGAACGTCTTGGTGTTTGTCTCTTGGCGCTCGAGCAACCTTTTTTACGTTCGAGCAGAACAACTTATTGTGTCTAGCGCTCGAGCGGACTGTGCATTTATCAGATCGCGAAAATAATTTTGTACATGTACATCACTTTTTCACATCTTTTCTCCCTAAAACCTAAAGTTGGGACTTTCTTTCTCTAAAATACTCTCTCTTTCTCTCTACATTTTCACCTAGTTTTAGTGATTCCTTCACCCTAATCCCTTTGATAAAAAGGTAGACCATCTCAAGATCTCCATTTTGATCTGAATAGAGTTGGATTTGGGTATCTTTAAAGTTTCTCTCTTGCTTGGCTCATCTTCTCTCTTTGAAGTAGGGATTTTCTATACCTTCATATGGTTTTTAACTTAGTTATTTGTCATTGTGTAAAAATGGTGGGATTTGGGAGTGGTTTGAACAAACCTAGGGTTTAGGTGTGAAATAAAAAGAGGGATTTTTGATGAATGTGAAATAAATGATTATGGGGTTTGAATATGAGGTTATATTGCGTCAAAATTGTTAATTTTGGTACATGGGTTGATATTTGGAAAAAGGGGGAGTTTTGCCCTGATTGAATCAAATTGTTATTTTGTATAAATAACTAAAAATTGACATTGGTAATGCGAAATTGGATGATTATTGATGTATGTAGTGGAGTTGGACACGTGTTGTCCCTCACTCATAAAAATTTGAATAATTTATCTATTGAGAAGATTGTATATCTGTTTAGAAATATTTGTATTGGATGTAGCTCGCTTTTTTCGCGCCCCCTTTTGGAAGGTTTGAAAGAAAGCCCTGCAATTTGGACTCCCGCGGTTCTGAATCTAATCTCACAAGTGCAATGTGAAATTGATAAACACTAAAAAATCTAAATCCAACAAATCTTTTGGAAAATTGATTTTTCAGTCAAAAATGCCAAAATTTGACTGTTTTGCTAGATACAGAATCGCCACCTAAATATTTTATTTTGGGAAAATTTAGAAAACCCATGACTCGTGCCAAAGGCCACGTGTCCGTCATCACCAAGATTGTCTCCGCTCGGAAACTTTGGTACGAGAGGGGAAGGTCATGAATTGAGCACCCCCACTCGCCCGATCAAAGATCGGCCTCTACTAATCATGATATGATTTTTATAAACATTATGTACTCTTGTTTCGGTTATTAGACTAGTATTACTATGTGATGTGCATGAGCAAGTATAGACTAGTTTGCAAGAATTGGAACAATTCAATTTCATGTTTGCTTTTTGAAAAGGGGATTAAATTTGCCACTTCAAGTGGGCTTAAAGTTTGCGAATTTGCCACTCAACAAAGTGGGCTTAAAACTGTGAATTTGCCACTAGACATAGTGGGCTTAAAACGTACATTCGTTGAATCGTTCCAATTCAAACAACAAGCCTTCATCCATAGGCATTCAAGCAGTTTAATCAAGTAAGCATTTAGCCTCATGGTAAACATGCTAGTCATGGCAATCACTCACACTCATGAAAGTATGCTAAAGCACTAAAAACTCACCTAGTACTCCAAGCTAAAAAGATATGAGTTAGAAAAATATGCATGATCCTTAACTATACAAGATGTCTAATGCAACATATGAAATATGCAATTACTAGGCTCAGCTACTAATATGGCATATGGTTCAATTTGAGACATGTGGTCTAAGCACGTATTCAATGAAGTAATTAAAACGACAATGCAATTTGAATGATGCGCTGAGCCTTGGTGCATGCAGTACAAGATGAATGGATGCAAGCATAAGGCATACTAATTAAAATATGTCCCTAATCTAACCATCAAAAACGGATAAATAAAAGGGAGAAAGACGTGGGGTTGGAAGACATGCACATTATTACATTTTGCTCTCATGAAGGAGAGTTCAAATAAATAAAGCAAAACTAACTAGTAACTAATGAGGGCTAACCTAATTATTACAAACCAAGTGAATAACTTGCTAAACTAATTAACTAATTATTACAACAACAAATGAACTAATTAACTAACTAACTAATTAAATAATTACAAAATAATTGCAACTAATAATTAAATTATGTAACTAAACTAAGCTAATTTGCTGCTCCGCCTCGGGAAATGAAAGATATGCATGCGCATGCTCGGTTTCCGCCCGAAAAGACCTCCGTTTTGCTCTAGAAAGCCTCTGTTTGCAGAGTTGAACACTTCTAAGACCATTTTGCTTCACCTTACCAACATTCTGCTGAGGTTTGCATCAGTGGCCAGTAGTAAAGACTGTCGGCCATCTGCCGGCCATGGAAGTGGCCTGCCGGCCATCAAAGGTGTTCTGCCGAGCACCTGTCGGCCACTAATGCACTGGTTCAACTTGCTGCAACAGAGAACAAATAGAGCAAAAAGAGGGTATTCCCGCAGATTGTTTGCACAACTCACCCCTCATTTTCATGAACAAATCCAAGGAGTAGTGAACTTAAGCCACAAACCACCAACTCAAGCAATTTCATTACATGATGGCTTGTGATTCAAGAAGTGCAAATTCAATAAAGGCAAAATGAGACACAAACCTCCTCCCTTTCATGAAAGATCAAGGGAAGAAGTTGACCTTGGAGACTTAGATCATTTCATCACTAACAAGTATGAAATGGTCCAAGTTCTGTGTGTTCAATTAACGTCCGATTGAACACATCAAAACACAACCAAATTCTTATCTTAGCTCACTTTTAGTTCCAAGTTTTAATTACTCATTTTACTTTACCAACCAGTCTTTAATCCAATTAAGTCCAAAAGGTGAGTTAAAGTCCTCTAATGGAAAGAAAAGCTCAAGACACAAGTTACTTTGGGTATGAAAGAAGTATCATACCATTGGTAATGAACCCCCTAAGGGATTAAACCATTAAGTATAAAACCTCAATTTCACACTTAGGCAAACAAGTGACTTGAAACCACTTTCAAAACAAAAAGAAAAACCAAGAAAGAAGGGAGGTTGTAGAGGTGATTACTGCTGAAATTAAGTGTGAAAAGCACCAAAAACATACAATCAACTCAAACAAGTGGTATCTAAAGGCCTAAGACACCAAGCTTGTGAGGACTATTACACTATAACTATGCAAAACAAGACTCAAATGCAACAACCAACCCAAAATAGAGTTAAAATAGTCCAAAATAGAGCCTAAAGCATGCTGGAATAAAGCTACCACAAGCTGGAAAATTAAACTAAAGCATGGCACCAACTGGGCTAGCAAACATGACACAAAGAGGGGAGGCTAACCCCTCCAAATCTGGACTTTAAAACCTAATTTTTACTACTGAAAACACTCTAAAAATCAGTGTTTAAAGGCCCAAAAAAAGATGGTTTGAAAATGGGAAACAAAGGTGTAAAGGCTTTTTAAGTAAGGAATAAAGAGGGATGAACCACCCCCTAACCTTAAATAGCCAAAAACACCAATTTCAGCCCATAAAAATAGGTTTTTTTTACAGATCAAAAACAGCCCAAAACAATGAAAAAAATATAGGAATATAAGTATGTAAAGCAAGCCTACAAAGCTAGTATTATACCTCTTGAAGAGAAGAGTGATTCCAAGAAACAATTTCAAGCAAATATCACCTTCTAGAGCTCCAACCAAGCCCAAGAACACCTCAGCTTAGAGATTAGGGGATTTGGTTAAGGGTGTATAGGCAAGGGTGTAGGAATTGTAGGCAAATGTGTAGAAAATTTGTAAAGAGAGGAAAATTTTAAGTCTAAAATTTTCTAACCTCAAAACATAAGAGAGGGGGTCTCTATATATAGAAAATATGAAATCTATACAAGGAGATCCATCCCTCCATGTGTGGACAGATGTAAGCATCTGTGCAAACAGCTGGCACAGCTAGCATAAAATATCTGCAGAAAACACTAGTGGCTGGCAAGGCATCATTGATGGCCGGCAAGGCACATCAATGGCCGACAGACAAGAAGTGATGGCCGACAGCCTCTAGGGATGGTTGGCAGGCCACCAGAGATTGCAGGATGGAAAGACCAAGGCATGGTCCAAAAATGAGACAAAATGGATGTAGGGTTTGAAAGGCTCAAATCTGTGGTATTCCGTTGAGGACTTCGAGTGCTCGGCGAGCAAACAGACTCGTCATCAGATGTACCTGCAAGAACATCCAAGTTTTGAAGGGCTGTCAAAAATGGGATGTCTACAGTTGCCCCTCTTTGATAGAACTCGGAGTCATGAAATGACGTGAGTGAATGTCAAAGCCCAGAGACAACCCATTTTGACAAGGCCGTAAGACTTGGACAAACAATCAAAACAAAAATAAATGGTTACGCCCCCAGGCTGCCTACATATCCCTTTGCAAGGAATCAGACCAGCGTAGTTCTGGAGCAAAATACAAACAATATGCATGATGCAAGAACAAAACTTATGATCATGCAATGAGGTTGTACAATGAAACATTTAAATGCAAATGCTATGCAAAGAAATGCCACAGTTAAACAAACTGAAACAAGGCACATCAATTCCAATCATGAAAAGAAAACCACGCACCACGCGCGAGAAACACTAGCCCAAACTATATTTCATGCAGAAAGGATGTAGGAAAATTATGGCTTAACTACGCGACGTGCAAGAAAGGCAAAGGGCGACATAACCGTCGGACACACCCGAGGTCTCGACCGAGATTCTAACGCGTTGCACACGGAAAGAGAAAAAGGATGGTGTGAACACCGGGCGCACCCAAATGTTTTTAACCGAAGAGAGAGGGGTAATGTGAACACCGAGACGCACTCAAATGTTTTTAACCGAAGGGGGTGGTGTGAACACCGGGACGTATTCGAATGTTTTTAACCGGAGGGAGTGGTGTGAATACCGAGACGCACCCGAATGTTTTTAACTGAAGAGGGTGGTGTGAACACTAGGATGCACTCAAATGTTTTTAACCGAAGTGGGTGGTGTGAACACCGGGATGCACCCGAATGTTTTTAACTGAAGGAATGGTGTGGACACCGGGACGCATCCGAATGTTTTTAACCGAATGAGGGGTGTGAACACCGGGATGCACCCGAATGTTTTTAATCGAATGGGTGGTGTGAACACCAGGATGCACCCGAATATTTTTAACCGAAGTGGAGGGTGTGAACACCGGGACGCACCCGAAAGTTTTTAACCGAAGGGGGTGGTGTGAACACTAGGACGCACCCGAATATTTTTAACCGAAGGACGTGGTGTGAACACCGAGATGCATCCGAATGCTTTTAACCGAAGCGATCCTAACGCGTCTCATGCGAGAGGAGGAAGAGTGGTAGGACGTGATTTGAAGGGCACGAATGATTTTACCCGGAATTCCTCTGAATGAACCGTACATACAATATCGTGCATGTCTAAGAAAGAAACCTATGTTCTATGCAATATAAACAACCGAGATACAATGTTAATGGCATGTTCTATGCAAGAAACAAAAGCATAAGCATATTCTATGCATAATTCGTAATGGGAGCATATTCTATGTGTGAAATATAACGGATACAAGACGCGAATGCAATTCCCGTGAAATTCACATCTTAGACAAGGAAGCGAAATGCATATTCATGCAACAACGTGAAATGTATGTATAATACAACAACGTGAAATGCATGCACAATGCAACAACGTGAAATGCACGTACAAAAGCATGATTTGATAAACAACTTCCAATTTACCCCTCGAAAGAATTACAATGTATTTAACGGGTACACCTCGTTCATGTTGACAAGTGACGAACATCGCGCACTGAAAACACAGTTTTGAGCTTCCGTAAAGAAATTCTGAACCAAACAGTGAACAATCCTTTCAATTCTTGAAAACCAAGGACACAAAACATCATCTGGACCCCAAGGGAAGCTGCCGGCCACCTGCTGGCCACAAGGGAAGGCTGTTGACTAGGTGCCGGCCATCGATGGCAGATCGAGGGTTTTTTGGCCATTTCAGTTTGGGTCTTTAAATATGAGCCACTATGGCTCATTTCCTCACTCACGCAAGTCCGAAATCTCCCTCTCTCTCTCTCTCTCTCTCTCTAGACACTCCTTCTCTCTAGATTTACACTTTCTCTGTGTTTTTCAACACCCCATGCGAAGTTGATTTGCTAAACTCTCTTTATTTCCTTCACTTTGAACTGATTGAAACTTGATTTCAGTGCTTCCTTCCTCACTTCCACCATTCTAGGCTTATTCCCCTCAAGTTTCTCTCGAGTTTTGTGCACTTTTCCCGGCTTTGACTTTTTTCTCCATTTTCTCTCTCCTAGGGTTTGACTTTTTCCAAGTTTACCCTTTTTCTTCATTTTTCTTCACTTTTCACCTATCTCGCACCTATTTTCAGATGGTGGACGAGATTCCTCATGATGGGGCTCCTCCCGAGATTCCCCCAGTAGTTCCACCTGTGCCAGAGGTAGAGGAGCCGATAGTTGACCTTGAGGCTGACTTGGAGGCGGAGTTCGAGCCCGAGCTCGAGCCAGAGCCAGAGCCGCTACCACTAAGGGTATGGCCTTTCAATCCGGCGAGATATCACCCACAGACACACATATTGCCCACTTCCAAAGGCATCAGATGTTTCACCGAGTTTGCCCGCGGTGCATCGAAAGACCTTTTGCTGAGGATGCCGGATTCTCACTTGGCGGCCATTGCCATTGAGGTAGGACCTCTATTTTTCATGTATTTTACCTTTCATTATTTGCAATTCCTGCACTGCCTTGTATTGGATTCACCTGACTGCATTTCATACACTGCCTTGTATCTGACCATGCACTGCCTTTATTTGATTGTATTTCATGCACTGCCTTCATCTGATTGCATTTCATGCACTATCCTCATCTAATTGCATTTCATGCACTGTCCTTATCTGATTACATTTCATGCGCTGTCCTATATCTGATGCATTTCATACACTGTCTTATATCTGATGCATGTGTCTTCTGCCATAGGGCGAGTCTCATGCCTTTAGAGGCTACGGTGCTATAACCGCTCGAGACTGGTACGACGAGCTCCCAACTGGAGTTTGTGACATCATTGATGAGGTGGGCTTCGGCCTCTTCTGCTCTAGCTTGACTCGGGTCACCGCGAGCCGTCCCCTCTTAGGAGCACTCGTGGAGAGGTGGTAGGATGCCACAAACTCTTTTCACTTTTCCATCGCAGGGGAGATGACGATGACTCCTTACGACTTTGCCATGATCACCGGCTTAGATGTAGGGGGCAATCCGATCCCTCTTGATACAGATATGGAGGAGTGAGAGGCGGCTTGATTCGAGCTGCTGGGGGCATACCCACCCATATACCGGACGGGGATGGTCAGATACACTTGGTTCGCTAGGCGATTCAAAGAGACCGAACCCGAGGTGATAGAGGAGATCGAGCAGTACGCCAAGGGCTTCCTGATGTTCGTCTTCGGTACCACCTTGTTTTCGAACAGGTGGAACACCATAGGCCTGCATTTGCTGAGTGCCCTGGTGACCCTTCCTCGGGTTCATTTCTACGACTGGGGCGAAGCTGGCCTCACCACGCTGTACGGACATATGAGCTCTACCTCCCGTCTGCGAGGAGACTTGATTGGAGGCTACTGGCGAGCTTGAGAGGTACACATCTCAGTTCTCTCTTGGCACTTTATATTTTCTTTACAGTTTTTGCTTTATATCTATTTTAACACATGCTTTCTGCTTTGCATTTTTGTATCTGCTTAAACACTGTATGCTTTCTACTTTGCATTTCTGCATATGCTCAAGAACTGTTCATACACTGTGCTTTCTGTTTTGTATTTTTGTATCTGCTCAAAAACTGTACTGATCACATACCACCGCATTTTCCCTACAGCTATGGGTATACGCATACTTTCTAACTCTCGCCTCGGAGCCTGTAGAGGATTTTCCGTTGACAGTTCTCTATTCGCGGATATATGACGGTCAGCTTCACCGTAGGACCCGTAAGCCTTTCACATTCTTCAGGCAGTACTTCGACATAGTAGCTGCCCATGAGGTAATCTGAAACATAGTCATTTTTGCTTTGAAACTACTCGTTTAGCAACTGACAGCAACTAATAATTTATACAACTTCTGTTTACAGATCATGTAGCAGCTGTGGGCCTTAATGCTAGGGGGTTCAGGACCAGTTCGCCGACGCCTGGGCCACCTCCCGCTACCGCATTCTACTCGAGGGCCCTAGCCTGTCGGGCTTGGTTCTTGGGCAAGCACTTCGTGCGCCAGATTATGGGCCTGCCCGACTCGATCGTCCCGATGGCTCCACTAGAGTCCATGCGGTCTACGGAGAGCCTATCTGTCGAGGAGGTCATCCAGTTCATGGTGGGCCTAGATGCCTACTTTTTCCGAGTGGAGGGCGACTATACAGCTTTCATCCAGACACACTTGATGCCGCCCCTGACCGGTGTTCGTGGAGCTGAGAAGGCGAGAACTCCTGCCGCGAGAGCGAGGCCTAGAGTGACCTAGGCGAGTATGGCCCATGGTAAAGGGGCTTCCCGAGTAGGGCAGAGGGCTGATTGGCCAGAGCTTCCCACCACGCTGACTTGCTGGTGACACACCGAGGATGCCTACCAGGTCCCGATTGAGCTCGCAGCGGCTGGTCATGAGCTTGTCGGAATCTGAGGCCCAACTCCGGTATGAACCACACTTTAGCACTTGCACTCCATGTTTCATTTCAGATATATTCATTTGTAGATACTAATCATTCAAATACATTTGCAGGCACCGATCGAGTACACATGAGGCACCCTCGAGCTGATAGCCTCACTAATGGGGATGGTACAGAGGAGAGGGGCGCTGCTCAACCTCTATGATGTTCAGGTAGTTTCTTCAGTTTTACATTCCAGGCATCAAATTTCCACTGACACATTAACACTGACATTTCAACTGAAAACTTTTCAAACTGCACTGATACATTGCCTCGATAGATCACATCTAACACACTACGCTTGCATACTGTATTCACACTCTGTATCTAACTTCTGCATATACTCATTCTGCATACTATGCTTGCATCTGATACACATGCTATAACTGATACGTAACAACTGCCTTTTTAGATTTCACCCATACCGATGGTACCAGTGGTAGCTGCAACGTCCGCACCAGTAGTACCTCCTCCAGCAGCAGGGATGAGAGAAAGATAGGTTCCAGCACGTGGCCGAGGCAGAGCTAGGGGCACCCGAGCTGAGAGTGGTCCTTCAGAGCCCATTCTGAGTGATAATGATGCTGAGACGAGCGACTCTGAGGAGGCAACGAGTCAACATTCAGAGTCATCTGAGAGTGGAGGTGATAACGCCAGCTCGGGTTCCGAGAGTAGAGGCGATGCCGAGGTGAGCTCTGAGGCGGAGAGCGATGATGACACCGGCTCGGGTTCCGGTCCAGGTTCAGATAGCGGCGCTGACGGAGACAGTGCCCCAGAGTCCTCTCCTCCGAGGAAGAGGACGAAGAGGGCTTCTCGAGCCTGAGGCGACCAACGCTGATTTTTTATTTTTGCTTAGTTTCATTTTGTTTATAGTTTTAGCACATTGTACAGTTTCAGTCAGGTTTTATTTGCTTTAAAAACTTGTACTGCACTTTTATAAAAACAACCATGATTGGAATGAAAACCAGTTTTTCTTTTCTGAAAAAAGTGATGTATTTTGCATCATGAGCACCACCTAGCATAGAAATGAGATTGAATTTGATAATGAAAACTGAACACTTGTATTGGCACAACGTTCTTAATCGGGTAATGAAACGACAAACAACTGAAATGAAAAGCAATATACAACTCAATAAACAACAACTTGATAAACAAAACGACGGCAACTCGATAAACAGAACAACATACAGCTGGATAAACAAAACGACGCAACAACAAATGACATACAAAAATAACAAGCCTGCTAAAGCCGAAAGGACTGAAAACACGACCTTAAAAAAGACTAAAAGCAGAATAAAACACATGCTTTCAGCATTGTTCAGCATAAACAGGGATAACAGGTCAAAGTGAGAGACTGCCGACCACCAAAAAAAAAGGTTGCCGGCCATGAGAGGTGGCTTGCCGGCCATCAATGCCTTTTGTCGGCCATTAATACAGCTTACCGGCCACCTGCCGGCCATCAATGTGCAAGACCTCCAGATTGTTGACACCTGACTTCCACTCACTGCCTTATCTTCTACAAAATGTTGAGCTTCGTAATTTCTTCATTTCAGCTTCAAATTCTTCACAAATGGAGCTGTTTTTCGCATAAAAAAATTTGAATTGGATTGCGACATTGGATGGCTTGGAAAAGGTGAATTTTCGGGGTTTCGGTATAAATGCACTTTTTCCACTGAGTCGTTCTCCGCTTTGTTTTCCGTTCTTTCGTGCCGTTGCTAAATGTTGGAACCCGATTACACATGTCTTTATCTTTGGGGGACAAGAGATATGCCCGACAATCGAAGAATTTCAAGTGCTAATGGAATCCCGGCGCAATGAGAAAATCATATCTCAACCCCACTTTGGCCATGTTCAAGCTTTGGGACGGATGTGCGGGCTTACTCTACACGAGGCTCGATCCTTGGTTCGCAACGGAGAGCTGGATATTCCTAGCTTGATCCATCGATTTTCTGAAGTTGGCGACTAAGGTAATCTTCTTTGGTGGGGTTTTTGGCAACACGCCCTTTGTTTGTGCATGTTGTTTCATTTCCTTCTTGCCCCTAGTTTCGGAGGGTCTAGCATTCGGCTAATTGAAGTGGCCCAAGGTTTGAAAGAGGGCAAGAGTTGCATTGGTTTGGTGTTGGCCGAGACTTTGATGGGCTTAGATGCCTTCCATTGGTGAGAGACAAACAAATTCGCAAGAAGTCCACTACTTCTTCAGGTAATGTTTCCCACCTTTTCTAATATGTGTTTCTTACATCACTCGGCATTCATGCTCTGTTTTTCTCTCAAAGCCCTTTTTTCACTTTTCTCTCAACATACATCTCTCTATTCTTTAATCTCTCTTTTCTTTCATCCCTCCCCAAGTGTGGCTAATGGACAAGCTGAAGGTAGTAGACTCTTGCCTTGCATACTCAGCTCGGGCATACTTTTTCCGCCAACAACCAGTGGATTTCCCGAATGAAGGATGGTGGTGCCACTGGATGTGCAACAGGTCTGCTGCTGACATTGCTTGGCATTGCCCTTGGCTTAATTTGACCGAAATGAGCTACAGCATGACTCGGCAACTTGGCATTGAGCTAATTGACCTGACACACTGTGTATTCTACTTTCCGTTCCGGTTTAGGCATCAGTTTGGACATGATCAGACTTGCCCAAAGGAGGGGGTAGAGTACCTAGTTTCATTCCCCATCCGAGGTTCATATTTGGCTAGATACCTCATTACTTGGAGGACGAGAGAGCTTCTGGCCCCTGCCCCGAGTTTCAATTGCCTCATTTCTGGCGAGTGTCTGTCTTGGCTCGAAGATGAGGCATAATCCGGGCCCACTTTAGCATCAGAAGCTTCCATAAGCACGAGCGGGAAGCGCAGGAGCACCTGACTCATCTATGCCCCTAATTTATTGCTTTGATCTTATTTTTCAAGTTTTATTAATGTAATAAAAGCAACTTTGATTTGTATCTAGAGTTGGAGAACTTTGTATTGAAATCAATGAAATTAAAGTTGTGAGCACTGTAAATTTTCCTTTTGGTCCAAAAATGGTCTAAGTTGTAAAAGGTAAAATTTGAACAAAATCAACTTTTATCAAAACTTTTCAAAGCCCTTTTCGATAAGGATCACCACTTGACACGTACAGAATCTATCCTCGAGATGTACAACCCCAAATCTGAAGATCACAAATTGCCCCTTGACTGAATAACACTGATCAGCACTATAACCAATTCGTCTTTCAGAGTGAGGATCACAACCAAATCCTCAGGTAAAGAAGAGACAAAGATGACATGATCAGACACATGGATAGGACAGTTGATTTGGAGGTGTTTACGGCCGAACTTGAGAATGAAGTTGCCTACGTATCCCGAAGATGGGAATCGGGCCTTACGTAGTTCAGTTCGGGTTCGCTCAAGTATTAACGCTCTCTTTTTGCGCTCTAACTTTCGCCAATGCCACCCTTTAGGGTTTTCAACCTTGCGAGCTCAATTTTTCTTTATTTCCAATTTTTGTGCTCTAACTTTTGCCTAGGTCGCCCTTCCGAATTTTCGGCCTAGCGAGCCTTTTAGGGGTAGTATTTCTTCAACTTGTCCATGTTGATCGGTTGGGAAAATTCTAGGCCATCCAGGTCCGTGAGAATAATAGCTCCACCCGACCAGATAGTTTTGATGATGTAAGGACCAGTCCAATTAGGTCTGAACTTGTCCCTAGGGTCATGGATGGGAGCTCGGTTGTCTTTCAGCACCAAATCCCCTTCTTTGAGATTCCTGGACTTAGCCTTCTTGTTAAAAGCCTTGGTAATCCTGCGTTGATAACCTTGAACATGGTACAATGTTTTCAGCCTTCTCTCATCAAACAGCATCAATTCTTCAAACCTGCTCTGTTGCTAGTCCGCATCTGCTATTTGACACTCAGCCATAACTTGCAGTGATGGGACTTCTATTTCGATTGGCAGAACAACCTCCATTCCATAGACAAGAGAATAAGGAGTTGCTCTTGTAGACGTCCGAATTGAAGTTCTGTAGCCCCAGAGTGCAATTGGCAATTTGTCTGGCCAATCCCTGTAGGTCTCGACCATTTTTTGCAAAATATGCTTGATATTCTTATTAGCGGCCTCAACAGCTCCGTTGGTTTGCGGCCAGTAAGTAGATGACTTATGAAAAGCCACATTGTATTTTTCCAACAAGTCGATCACTTCTTTCTTGAAATGGGAACCATTATCTGAAATGATCTCGTTTGGGACTCCATAACGGCAAATGATGTTGTTTCGGATTAACTTAGCCACATGCGTTGCTTTCAATACTGCGTAGGACTGAGCTTCCACCCACTTCGTGAAGTAATCAATTGCCACCAGAATGTATTCATGCCCATTTGACCCTTTCGGTGTGACGGCACCGATGACGTCGATTCCTCAGACTGAGAAAGGCCATGGTGAAGTCATGTTGTACAGCTTTGACAGTGGGATATTCATACGATCAACATGAAGTTGGCATTTATGGTATCGTCGAACAAAACCGATACAATCCTCCTCCATAGTAGACTAGTAATAACCTTGCCTGAGAATTTTTCGGGCTAACATGACCCCGTTCATGTGTGCTTCGTACTCTCTCCCATGGATGGCCTCCATCAGGCGTTTTGATTCCTCTTCTTCGACACACAACTTGTGCATTCCTAGATGAACCCTCTTGTACAGCTTACCTTCGCAGATGATAAATTGGACGGCCATTCGTCGTATTGCCCTTTTGTCTTTGGCATTTGTCCCTAGTAGAAGGGTTTTGATCTTACACTTCATCTATTGCGGCGATAGTTTCGTAGGCCGGCGTATACCTCTGCTCAATGATGATCAGACGCATCCAGACTCCAAGCGGGATGTCTATTATAGATCATAGAGTTCATAAGGCATCTGTGAACCTGTTGTTCTCTCTTAGTAGATGCGTGAAAGTCAGCTTCTCAAACCTAGGAATCAGAACATCCAAGGTCTGATGATAGATCTTCATCTTTTCCTCTTTGACCTTCCAGTCTCCTTTTGCTTGAGACACAACTAGGTTCGAGTCTCCGATGATGTCCAACCTTTTTGCCCCTAGTTCCAGGGCGACTTCCAAGCCAACGATACACGCCTCGTATTCTACTTCGTTGTTGGATACTTTAAACTGGAGTTTGAAAGCTAAGGGTATATACGAATTGTCAGGTGCTATCAGCAACACCCCTATCCTATAACCGTGCTGGTTAGATGCTCCGTCGAAGTACATTGTCCAAATCTCTTTCTCGACTTGCAAAATAGCTTCATCTGGGAACAGGTATTCTACCACTTCATCTCCTTCCACTGGGCGATCTGCCAGGAACTCCACCATAGTTCTCTTCTTGTTCGACTTGCGAGTGACATACTTCAAATCAAATTCGGAAAGGAGAAGCAACCAACGAGCTAACCTACCCGTAAGTGCTGGTTTCTCAAAGAGATATTTGATGGGATCTAATCTCGAAACCAGAATTACGGAGTGAGCTAACAAGTAGTGCCTCAACTTCCTGGTAGCCCATACCAAGGCTAAGCAAGCTTTTTCCAGTGGGGTGTAATGGGTCTCATAATCCAGCATTTCTTTGCTCAAATAATAGATGGCTTTCTCCACCCTATCCTCAGATTCCTGAGCAAGCATGCATCCCATCGTTGTGTCTGTTACTGATAGATACAAAATCAAGGGCTTCCTCGGCTCTGGTGGCAACAACACGGGCGGGTTCTGAAGGTATTGCTTGATCTGCTCAAAAACGAATTGACACCGATCATCCCATAGGAACTTCTTTCCTTTCTTCAGGAGACCCAATAATGGTTCACAAGTCAAGGTTAATTTAGAAATAAACCATCTTATGAATTGCACTTTACCCAGAAAGCCTCGCACCTCGTTTTCAGTCCTTGGTGGTGGCATTTCTAGGATGGCCTTGATTTTGGAAGGATCTACCTCGATATCCCTCTGTGTGATCAAGAAACCCAGTATTTTTCCTGCTGTTACACTGAAAGTACACTTTTATAGATTCAACCTCAGTCTATATTCTCTGATCCGTTGAAAGAATTTCTTCAAGGCGGTGTGGTGGCCCTCTATTTCTTTGGACTTGACAATCATGTTATCCACGTACACCTCGACCTCTTTATGGATCATATCATGCAAAATTGTGGTTGCAACCCTTTGATAGGTAGCCCCGGCATTCTTCAGCCCAAACGGCATCACCCGATAGCAGTAGGTTCCCCACAGCGTAGTAAAGGCAGTTTTCTCTCGGTCCTTGGGTGCCATCAGAATCTGGTTATACCCGGAAAAGCCATCCATGAAGGAGAGCAACGCATGACGCGCAGTGAAATCAACTAATTCATCGATGTGCGGTAAGGGAAAATCGTCCTTCGGACTGGCTCTGTTCAGATCTCTGAAGTCCACACATACCTGAATTCTGCCGTCTTTCTTTGGCACTGGAATAATATTGGCCAACCAAGTTGGATACTCAGGTACTAGCAAGAACCCTGCGTCTATCTACTTGGTGACCTCCTCCTTAATCTTCAAAGCCCAATCTGGGCGTATTCTCCGCAACTTCTGTTTGATGGGTCAGGCCTCGGGGTCAAGAGGGATCCGATACTGTACAATCTCAGAATCGATCCTAGGCATGTCTTCGTAGAACCACGCGAAAACATCTTTGAAATATTTTAATAAAGCGACTAAGTGTTCGCGCTCCTCCGAAGACAACGTGGACCCGATCTAGACCAGTCGTGGATCCTTCTCAGTACCCACATTAAAAGCAATGATTTCATCAGCAAGGGGTTTTGCAAACCTCTCATCCTCTCAATTAATCAAAATTTTCAAAACCAGAGAAATTCCTTCCTCATCGTTTTCATTAAAATTTTGAAAGTCTTGATCAATGCAATAAACAAGCGGCATACAGAAATACTCAGAATCTACATTGGCATTCTCATTCACAAAATCCAGCTCATCTAGATTTTCGGTTGCAACCGACTCAAAAGAAAAAGAAAAGGACGACCTGGATAAAACCTCGGCATCCGGGTTATCAACCCCAGGAATACCGGACCCAGACTCAGAAGCACCGGAATCTGATTCTGACTCCACACCCGATCTGGACCAGTCGTGGATCCTTCTTAGTACCCACATTAAAAGCAATGATTTCATTAGTAAGGAGTTTTGCAAACCTCTCATCCTCTCGATTAATCAAAAATTTCAAAACCAGAGGAATTCCTTCCTCATCGTTTTCATTAAAATTTTGAAAGTCTTGATCAATGCAATAAACAAGCGGCATAGAGAAATACTCAGAATCTGCAGTGGCATTCTCATTCACAAAGTCCAGCTCATCTAGATTTTTGGTTACAACCGACTCAAAAGAAAAAGAAAAGGACGACCTAGACAAAACCTCGACATCCGGATTATCAACCCCAGGAATACCAAACCTAAACTCAGAAGCACCGAAATTTGATTCTGACTCCACAGACTCTGTGGAATCAGATTCTGGTTCACTACTTGACTCAGAACTGCTAGACAGGTAGCCCTTCTCTAGCTGCCAAACGAGGGATGGTGCATCAGATGCATCCAAGATGCTGCTAGAAAGGTTTATACCCGATTGGTCCCCGATCACGGAAATGGTCAAGTTATCCCCCAAGCTCTTTGAGTTGATCGGAGGATCCGAAAGGAGATATACTAGTGTTGCTCCTACTTCAAGCTCGTTGTTGTTGGAATCACTTTCTGTGCTCCGTTCAGTTTCAGTAGTCAGTTCAATCAGTTCCTCTGTATCACTGTCTTCCAGTTGCAAGTCGAAGAAAATTTCAAAACCAAGAACCCGTTACTTCTCAAAGTTAAACCAGGGTTCGGGGAAACCACAAAATGGGAAGTCTTCACCTTCCCGAACAAAATAGCCATTCAGGGTCCCCTGGATTGGTTTGTGCACAAGTTCATAGCGCCTCCCGGTCTGCTTAGCTCTGGCTCTGCCGGCCATCTCTTTCCCTTTCCTAACCTAGTCCTCTTTGGTGGGCGTATAGCCAAGACCAAAGGCATGCGGATTATGTGGCACATCGGCCAGTGTGGTTACGCCCTTCCGGCCGCTTTTTCCCAACCTCATTCCCGGCAAGTGTTGGAGTTTGTTCATGAAATAGATTGATTGGGCATTGACATACAACCCCTTATCAACTGCCAAGATGGTTTGCACTACCCGGGCCTCAGCTAGGGTAAATCCAAAGAGAAAAACATCTACTTCCCTGGAGGTGATGTCATACGCCTGAATTACCTAGGCTATAGGCACGAAATCTGCTAGTCTCAGACCGATGACATAGGCTGTACGAGATGGGCAGACGTTGATTGCTGACCCAGTATCGACCAATACCACTGGCATCGACTTCTCTCTGCACTCCACTGATATGTATAGAGGTTTGTTATGTACTGAGCCTTCTGACGACAGTTCTTTGTCTGAGAAGGTTAAAGTCGGAGCAACACCTCCAGGGAAGACTAACCCAACAAGCTGCTCAGGAGTTGTTTCAATGGATAATTTGGCTTTATCTATCGCTGATAGCACAGCCACTCGGTGCACACGAGAAGCCATGAGCAGACCCCAGATTGAAATATTGGCATGGATCTTCTTTAACTGTTTCAGCATTGCTTCTTCTAACTGCTTTTCCCTTTGCTTCTTAACCTCTTTGTCATTTCCGGAGGCTTTAGCTTGGTCCAAGTGTGGGGACTTAAAGTACCACCCACTTCTAGTCATGTGGCCCACCTCGTCAGAATACCAAGTATTGTCTGGCAGGTCTTCACCCCAATTCTCGTCAGTGTGGGCAAGATGCAGATCATCATCTTCCCACCATATACCTTCGGCAACCGACAAGCAATTGTTCGGTTCCGGTCTAATTGTTCTCTCAGCAGAAACATTCCCCTCAGGGTGTTGAGTTATTCCAGCTTCCTGTTTGTTTTGATCCCTTTCTTTTTCAAACCACTTCAACATGGCTTCTTGCTCTGTATCAACGGTACTCACGGCGCCCAGTTCTTGAGCTAAATTCTTAATATCGGTGCTCTCCGGCAGTTTCCCCTTGTCTTCGGCCATTCTGGCCACTACAGCTGTTCTTACTTCATTTTCTTCAGGTTTTGATTCGGTTTCTTCCCCTTTGTTAGGTTCATCACTAAGCCACCTGGAGTTGTCTGCCGACCCATTCAGATCAAACCAGTCAATCTGCACGTCCCATTGATCTTGTTCATCGTAGAACTGCAGATTGTCTAAGTCTTCTTGCAGCTCGGCTAAATCATCCAGACCTTGGTTTGGGCCATCTTCTCGAACCACATTAACCTCTATTGCCTTTGGCAACACCACTTCGTGTTTGGCTTGATCCAATGGCACAATATAACAGCACGGGTCATAAATCCCCTCAGATAAGTCTATAAAGCTCTTAGGCAATGGACTGACATTCTCCCCCAAGGCCAACTTCCCTCTTTCTGCCATTGTCACCACCATGGGTTCAGGTTGTAGAGTGAAAAAATTCATCATGCACAAGTCCGCGCTTTCAGGGATGAACACAGCCAGTTTGGGTAGGTAAGAAGGGTAATATATACACTGGGGTCATATGGGATGGCCAGTGTATGTATTAGATTTAAGTGCTGGGGTGGAGGGACTTGGTTATGGGCTAGAAGAGGGTTGGTGGTTACATTTGGCTTTTAGGGCGGTGCTATCACCTTATTATCAATGAGATCCTGAATCTCATGACGCAGCCTGTAGCATTGGTCGGTGTCGTGACCGTCCTGCTGGTGAAAAGCGCAGTATTTGGCTGGATTGTGTTTCAGTGGGAGAAGATCGGGTAGTGGGCATTGTTCTAACGGCTGAAGGTGCCCCTTTTTGATCAAGATCCCTAGGGCTTTGGATAAAGGCATATAGAGCGGGATAAAGACCCTTTGAGATTGGGCCTGGTTGGTTGAGGTTTGTGGATTTGTACTAGCGAATGGGTTAGCAGTCTTGGCTGTAGTGGTGACGACATTCACATCAGATGGCCATGCAATTGTGCTTCCATTCGAGGTTGCATTGGAACTGCGTGTGAAAGGCCTCTTGGGCTGTTCCTTCTTATCGGCGATCAACCTCTGTTTCTTTGCATCTTCAATCTGAACCCCTATCTCGTGGAGCTCAGCGAATGTAAACAATGGCAAGACTATCATCTTTTGCAGTAATTTTCCTTGCAGATTGCGGACCACCATTCTGATTTGATCCTTCGCGGATGGCCTGATAGTCATCATAGAGGTTTTGGCCCTCCATCTCGTTACAAATTCTGAGAAGCCCTCCTTTGGTTCCTGACGGGTCAATTCAAGATCACGGGTTGTGACCTCAATCTGGGTATTATAAGAGTACTGCGCGACAAAAGCCTCAACCATTTCCTCTCAGCTCCGTTTCACAGAGTCTTCCAGTTTTGCATACCAGATAACCGCTATACCCGATAAGGTTCGGCCAAAAAGTGATAGCTTTTGAAGCCTGGTAAGGCCCATTGGTCGTAAGATGTTTGAGAATAACCGCAAATGGACCATAGGATCCCCAGAGCCATCAAACCGATCTATGTGCGGCATCTTGAATCTGTTCGGCAAAGTTACTGCGGAGTTGGTGTATCCATCTTTGATGTCAGGGATTGAGTTCACACCATGCGCCCGCTTGAAAAGCTTTTCTAGCTTGTTGACCTTTAGTGCAGTGGGGTCAACCTCGAATTCAAATGGTACCTCTGTTTGGTACACTGGTGCCTTGGAGGCTTGCGGTGGGATCGGATCTACCGGAATGCCCAGATTCTCTTGGACATTGACAGTGACTCCGGGTGCTAGAATACCTGCAGGAGGTGCATGGGAAGCAGAAGTTGCTGCTTGCTATGGTTGTTGTTGCTGCAGCCTATTTATCACTTTCCGCTTGATGGGCTGTAACTTTAGCTTGGCGGGAAGCATCTAGCTGCATGGTTTCAATGGTTTGCTGGAGATGACGAAGCATATCTTCCATGCTAACCAGGGGATGTTGAGCCATTAGAACTGGCGAATACTCTCTTATTGGAATGGAAGTAGAAGACTGAGCCTGACTGGGCGCAGGTGAAGTAAAAGGTGACTGCTGGACTGGTGAATTATGCCTAACCCTCCTCCGTCTCGTAACCGGTGGGAATAAAACAAACACTGGTCGTCCCCTAACAAGATCCCCAGATCTATAAAGTCTCCTTACACGGGTCCAGAGTGCTTGGGGGGTAACAGAATCGTCTGAAGCAATTGTGATAAACTTTCTTGCAAAAAAAGAATAAAGCAAAAAGAAAGCGAAAAATCAAAAACAGCACAGCACCTCAGCTCAGATGTGAACAAGACATAGTTGTAATCATAAGTTGTAGAACTGCACTCAACACTAATTTCTGCCTCCAAAAACTGATAACCAAACTTGCAACTAATACATACATTCTTGTAGAGTTTCACTCTAAAAGCACATACTAGTTAAGTGAGAGCCAAAACACCCCTATGATGGGATAAGGTTACCCTGTCCTAGTTTCGTCAGGAACTAGGGTTAGCTATTCAAGTAAAATGGTTTCACACAATCTTGTATTCGGGTAAGCAACCTGTTCTAGTTTGGAACAGTCTCTATGGCTTTCGATATGCAACTAGGCCGATTGGTCAAAAAGGATACCTCAGTAAGACTACCTAATATACCTCTCACACCTAACACCGAGAAGTGAAAGGAGGATCAAATGGTACAGCGGTAATCCAGATCCAAGGGTTGTGTTTCCATCATGGCAGAGCCCGCAACCGGTCAGCCTTTTGGCAAGCTTTTCCAAGCAAGCCTCCGACAAACCATTCAGGAATAGAAGATGGAAAACACAGTGAATTAGGCGCACCAATGCAAATGCAAATGCAAAGAAACACATAAGTGTAGATAAAAAAAGTCATATCATGAGTTCGAGTCAAGTTCTCTAAAGTCCCCAGCAGAGTCGCCAGAAACTGTAGCTTGCATTTTTCGCGCCCCCTTTCGGAAGGTTTGAAAGAAAGTCCTACAGTTCGAACTCCCGCGATTCTGAATCTAATCTCACAAGTGTAATGTGAAATTGATAAACACCAAAGAGTCCAAATCCGACAAATTTTTTGGAAAATTGATTTTTGAGTAAAAAATGCCAAAATTGGACTGCTTTGCCAAATACAGAGTCGCCACCTAAATATTTTATTTTGGGGAAATTTAGGAAACCCATGACTCGTGCCAAAGGCCATGTGTCCGTCATCACCAAGATTGTCTCAACTCGGGAACATAGGTACGAGAGGGAAAGGTCATGAATTGAGCACCCCCGCTTGCCCGATTAAAGATCGGCCTCTACTAATCATGATATGATTTTTATAAACATTATGTGCTCTTGTTCCCGTTATTGGACTAGTATTACTATGTAATGTGCACAAGAAAGTATAGACTAGTTTGCAAGAATTGAAACAATTCAATTTCATGTTTGCTTTTCGAAAAAGGGTTTTGAATTTGCCACTTCAAATGGGCTTAAAGTTTGCAAATTTGCCACTCAACAAAGTGGGCTTAAAACTGTGAATTTGCCACTAGACATAGTGGGCTTAAAACGTACATTCATTGAATCGTTCCAATTTAAACAATAAGCCTTTATCCACAGGTATTCAAGTAGTTTAATCAAGTAAGCATTTAGCTTCATGGTAAGCATGCTAGTCATGACAATCACTCACACTCATGCAAGTATGCTAAAGCACTAAAAACTCACCTAGTACTCCAAGCTAAAAAGATATGAGTTAGAAAAATATGCATGATCCCTAACTATACAAGATGTCTAATGCAACACATGCAATATGCAATTACTAGGATCGGCTACTAACAAGGCATACGATTCAATTTGAGACATGCGGTCTAAGCACGTATTCAATGAAAAAATTAAAACGACAATGCAATTTCAATGATGCGCCGAGCCTTGGTGCATGCAATACAAGATGAATGGATGCAAGCATAAGGCATGCTAATTGAAATATGTCTCTAATCTAACTATCAAAAGCGGATAAATAAAAGGGAGGAGGACGTGGGGTTGGAAGACGTGCACATTATTACATTTTGCTCTCATGAAGGAGAGTCCGAATGAATAAAGCAAAACTAACTAGCAACTAATAAGGGCTAAGCTAATTAAGCTAATTATTACAAACAAGTGAATAACTAGCTAAACTAATTAACTAATTATTACAACAACAAATGAACTAATTAGCTAACTAACTAATTAGCTAACTAACTAATTAAATAATTACAAAACAATTGCAACTAATAATTAAATTAAGTAACTAAACTAAGCTAATTTGCTGCTGCACCTCGGGAAATGAAAGATATGCATGCGCATGCTCGGTTTCCGCCCGAAAAGACCTCTGTTTTGCTCTTGAAAGCCTTTGTTTGCAGAGTTGAACACTTCCAGGACCATTTTGCTCGATCTTACCAACATTATGCTGAGGTTTGCATCAGTGGCCAGCTGGCCAGTGGTAAAGGCTGTCGGCCATCTGCCAGCCCTGGAAGTGGCCTACCGGCCATCAATGGTGTTCTGCCGGCCACCTGTCGACCACTGATGCACTGGTTCAACTTGCTGTAACAAAGAACAAACAGAGCAAAAAGAGGGTATTCCCACAGATTCTCTGCATAACTCACCCTTCCTTTTCATGAACAAATCCAAGGAGTTGTGAACTTAAGCCACAAACCACTAACTCAAGCAATTTCATTGCATGATGGCTTGTGATTCAAGAGGTGCAAATTCAATAAAGGCAAAATGAGACACAAACGTCCTTCCTTTCATGAAAGATCAAGGGAAGAAGTTGACCTTGGAGACTTGGATCATTTCATCACTAATAAGTATGAAATGGTCCAAGTTCCATGTGTTCAATTAACGTCCGATTGAACACATCAAAACACAACCAAATTCTTATCTTGGCTCGCTTTTAGTTCCAAGTTTTAATTACTCATTTTACTTTACCAACCATTCCTTAATCCAATTAAGTCCAAAAGGTGAGTTAAAGTCCTTTAATAGAAAGAAAA